>CM064552.1:17772210-17796141 GCA_032716605.1 Paralithodes platypus | reverse complement strand
ATAAGGATGGTATTGGAGGGATAAAGGAGGAAGAAATGGAGAAAATAAAATGAATGATGTTTTAAGGGGGGTACCTGCCTTTTTCCTCCTTTTCCTCCTCTTTATCTGGCTTGTATCCATTTCGGCCCCATTCAGCCTACTGTTTTAAGACGTTTACCCCCATCCAGGTGTCAATGTTTTCCTGGCGGGCGGGAGCGGGCCAGCATACATATAATTTTTGTTTTACAACAAGCTAAATTTGTACATTTTTCGAAAGACAAATTTCTCCGGCGAAGCCGCATTTCTCCATACAATGCTGGCTCGTTATCGCTCGCCAGGAAGAAATCGACACCTGGATGAGGATGAACGTCTTAAAACAGTTGGCTGAATGGGGCCGAATGGATACAAGCCAGAGAAAGAGAGAAAAGGAGAGAAAGAGTAAAAAAACAGGTAACCTCCCTTAATGGCCCTGATAATATATACCATTGCTTCTGTTCAGCGTTTCTTGAAGTGACAGAAATCTAGCAATAGTAAATCTAAGGAACACGAGCTGCGGATTTGGCTCGTGAATAAAGGATTTGGTCAGGTCAGCGGGACAATTACTAGAGGTCAGGGGTCAAAGGTCAACTCACAGCTGGTTCCCTAAACACCCCTTGACTGGTTTTTTTATGAGGACTTATTGCACGATCCGGGCTGGAGAGAGAGAGAGAGAGAGAGAGAGAGAGAGAGAGAGAGAGAGAGAGAGAGAGAGAGAGAGAGAGAGAGAGAGAGAGATAGATAGATAGATAGATAGATAGATATAGATAGATAAGAGAGAGAGAGAGAGAGAGAGAGAGAGAGAGAGAGAGAGAGAGAGAGAGAGAGAGAGAGAGAAAAGCGAGAGCGAGAGAGAGAGAGAGATAATGTGTGTGTGTTCATGTGTGTGTTCATGTATGTGTGTGTGTGAGTGTGGGTGGGTGGGTGTGTTTGTTGTTGTTGTGTCTGTTACATGGTGCTACAAGGAATAGTTAATCTCAAAGATCATGGAACCCTTGCCAGAGAGGTAGTACGATATGACAGTCTGTCAATAATGTGAGCTTCACTACACTCATTGACATTGCAGTTTTCTATGTACGCGCTTTTAAATATGTTTAAGGGGGGTGACCTGCTTTTTGTTTTTTGTCCTTTTCTCTCTTTCTCTGGCTTGTATCCATTCGGCCCCATTCAGCCAACTATCTTAAGACGTTTATCCCCATCTAGGTGTCGATTTCTTCCTGGCGAGCGATAGCGAGCCAGCATTATATGAAGAAATCCGGCTTCACCGGAGACATTTTTCTATCGAAAAATTTACAAATTTAGCCTGCTGTCAAACAAAAATAAAAAATATGCTGGCTCGCTACCGCTCACCAGTAAAAAATTGACACCTGGATGGGGATAAACGTCTTAAAACAGTAGGCTGAATGGGGCCAAATGGATACAAGCCAGAGAAAGATAGAAAAGGACAGAACAAAAACAGGTCACCCCCCCTTAACATACGAATGATTTACAACTTTGCGAGCAATTATGTCGAGGTAGACCATATCTTTGTGTGCTCATTATGTCGAGGTAGACCATATCTTTGTGTGCTCATTATGTCGAGGTAGACAATATCTTTGTGTGCTCATTATGTCGAGGTAGACCATATCTTGTTGTGCTCATTATGTCGAGGTAGACCATATCTTTGTGTGCTCATTATGTCGAGGTAGACAATATCTTTGTGTGCTCATTATGTCGAGGTAGACCATATCTTGTGTGCTCATTATGTCGAGGTAGACCATATCTTTGTGTGCTCATTATGTCGAGGTAGACCATATCTTTGTGTGCTGTGTGCTCATTATGTCGAGGTAGACCATATCTTTGTGTGCTCATTATGTCGAGGTAGACCATATCTTTGTGTGCTCATTATGTCGAGGTAGACCATGTCTTTGTGTGCTCATTATGTCGAGGTAGACCATATCTTTGTGTGCTCATTATGTCGAGGTAGACCATATCTTTGTGTGCTCATTATGTCGAGGTAGACCACATCTTTGTGTGCTCATTATGTCGAGGTAGACCATATCTTTGTGTGCTCATTATGTCGAGGTAGACCATATCTTTGTGTGCTCATTATGTCGAGGCAGACCATATCTTTGTGTGCTCATTATGTCGAGGTAGACCATATCTTTGTGTGCTCATTATGTCGAGGTAGACCATATCTTTGTGTGCTCATTATGTCGAGGTAGACCATATCTTTGTGTGCTCATTATGACGAGGTAGACCATATCTTTGTGTGCTCATTATGTCGAGGTAGACCATATCTTTGTGTGCTCATTATGTCGAGGTAGACCATATCTTTATGTGCTCATTATGTCGAGGTAGACCATATCTTTGTGTGCTCATTATGTCGAGGTAGACCATATCTTTGTGTGCTCATTATGTCGAAGTAGAACCATATCTTTATGTGCTCATTATGTCGAGGTAGACCATATCTTTGTATGCTCATTATGTCGAGGTAGACCATATCTTTGTGTGCTCATTATGTCGAGGTAGACCATATCTTTGTGTGCTCATTATGTCGAGGTAGACCATATCTTTGTGTGCTCATTATGTCGAGGTAGACCATATCTTTGTGTGCTCATTATGTCGAGGTAGACCATATCTTGTGTGCTCATTATGTCGAGGTAGACCATATCTTTGTGTGCTCATTATGTCGAGGTAGACCATATCTTTGTGTGCTCATTATGTCGAGGTAGACCATATCTTTGTGTGCTCATTATGTCGAGGTAGACCATATCTTTGTGTGCTCATTATGTCGAGGTAGACCATATCTTTGTGTGCTCATTATGTCGAGGTAGACCATATCTTTGTGTGCTCATTATGTCGAGGTAGACCATATCTTTGTGTGCTAATTATGTCGAGGTAGACCATATCTTTGTGTGCTCATTATGTCGAGGTAGACCATATCTTTGTGTGCTCATTATGTCGAGGTAGACCATATCTTTGTGTGCTCATTATGTCGAGGTAGACCATATCTTTGTGTGCTCATTATGACGAGGTAGACCATATCTTTGTGTGCTCATTATGTCGAGGTAGACCATATCTTTGTGTGCTCATTATGTCGAGGTAGACCATATCTTTGTGTGCTCATTATGTCGAGGTAGACCATATCTTTGTGTGCTCATTATGTCGAGGTAGACCATATCTTTGTGTGCTCATTATGTCGAAGTAGACCATATCTTTATGTGCTCATTATGTCGAGGTAGACCATATCTTTGTATGCTCATTATGTCGAGGTAGACCATATCTTTGTTTGCTCATTATGTCGAGGTAGACCATATCTTTGTGTGCTCATTATGTCGAGGTAGACCATATCTTTGTGTGCTCATTATGTCGAGGTAGACCATATCTTTGTGTGCTCATTATGTCGAGGTAGACCATATCTTGTGTGCTCATTATGTCGAGGTAGACCATATCTTTGTGTGCTCATTATGTCGAGGTAGACCATATCTTTGTGTGCTCATTATGTCGAGGTAGACCATATCTGGGTGCTCATTATGTCGAGGTAGACCATATCTCTGTGTGCTCATTATGTCGAGGTAGACCATATCTTTGTGTGCTCATTATGTCGAGGTAGACCATATCTTTGTGTGCTCATTATGTCGAGGTAGACCATATCTTTGTGTGCTCATTATGTCGAGGTAGACCATATCTTTGTGTGCTCAATATGTCGAGGTAGACCATATCTTTGTGTGCTCATTATGTCGAGGTAGACCATATCTTTGTGTGCTCATTATGTCGAGGTAGACCATATCTTTGTGTGCTCATTATGTCGAGGTAGACCATATCTTGTGTGCTCATTATGTCGAGGTAGACCATATCTTTGTGTGCTCATTATGTCGAGGTAGACCATATCTTTGTGTGCTCATTATGTCGAGGTAGACCATATCTTTGTGTGCTCATTATGTCGAGGTAGACCATATCTTTGTGTGCTCATTATGTCGAGGTAGACCATATCTTTGTGTGCTCATTATGTCGAGGTAGACCATATCTCTGTGTGCTCATTATGTCGAGGTAGACCATATCTTTGTGTGCTCATTATGTCGAGGTAGACCATATCTTTGTGTGCTCATTATGTCGACGTAGACCATATCTTTGTGTGCTCATTATGTCGAGGTAGACCATATCTTTGTGTGCTCATTATGTCGAGGTAGACCATATCTTTGTGTGCTCATTATGTCGAGGTAGACCATATCTTTGTGTGCTCATTATGTCGAGGTAGACCATATCTTTGTGTGCTCATTATGTCGAGGTAGACCATATCTTTGTGTGCTCATTATGTCGAGGTAGACCATATCTTTGTGTGCTCATTATGTCGAGGTAGACCATATCTTGTGTGCTTATTATGTCGAGGTAGACCATATCTTTGTGTGCTCATTATGTCGAGGTAGACCATATCTTTGTGTGCTCATTATGTCGAGGTAGACCATATCTTTGTGTGCTCATTATGTCGAGGTAGACCATATCTTTATGTGCTCATTATGTCGAGGTAGACCATATCTTTGTGTGCTCATTATGTCGAGGTAGACCATATCTTTGTGTGCTCATTATGTCGAGGTAGACCATATCTTTGTGTGCTCATTATGTCGAGGTAGACCATATCTTTGTGTGCTCATTATGTCGAGGTAGACCATATCTTTGTGTGCTCATTATGTCGAGGTAGACCATATCTTGTGTGCTCATTATGTCGCGGTAGACCATATCTTTGTGTGCTCATTATGTCGAGGTAGACCATATCTTTGTGTGCTCATTATGTCGAGGTAGACCATATCTTTGTGTGCTCATTATGTCGAGGTAGACCATATCTTTGTGTGCTCATTATGTCGAGGTAGACCATATCTTTGTGTGCTCATTATGTCGAGGTAGACCATATCTTTGTGTGCTCATTATGTCGAGGTAGACCATATCTTTGTGTGCTCATTATGTCGAGGTAGACCATATCTTTGTGTGCTCATTATGTCGAGGTAGACCATATCTTTGTGTGCTCATTATGTCGAGGTAGACCATATCTTTGTGTGCTCATTATGTCGAGGTAGACCATATCTTTGTGTGCTCATTATGTCGAGGTAGACCATATCTTTGTGTGCTCATTATGTCGAAGTAGACCATATCTTTGTGTGCTCATTATGTCGAGGTAGACCATATCTTTGTGTGCTCATTATGTCGAGGTAGACCATATCTTTTGTGCTCATTATGTCGAGGTAGACCATATCTTTGTGTGCTCATTATGTCGAGGTAGACCATATCTTTGTGTGCTCATTATGTCGAGGTAGACCATATCTTTGTGTGCTCATTATGTCGAGGTAGACCATATCTTGTGTGCTCATTATGTCGAGGTAGACCATATCTTTGTGTGTTCATTATGTTGAGGTAGACCATATCTTGTGTGCTCATTATGTCGAGGTAGACCATATCTTTGTGTGTTCATTATGTTGAGGTAGACCATATCTTGTGTGCTCATTATGTCGAGGTAGACCATATCTTTGTGTGTTCATTATGTCGAGGTAGACCATATCTTGTGTGCTCATTATGTCGAGGTAGACCATATCTTTGTGTGCTCATTATGTCGAGGTAGACCATATCTTGTGTGCTCATTTTGTCGAGGTAGACCATATCTTTGTGTGCTCATTATGTCGAGGTAGACCATATCTTTGTGTGTTCATTATGTCGAGGTAGACCATATCTTGTGTGCTCATTATGTTGAGGTAGACCATATCTTTGTGTGTTCATTATGTTGAGGTAGACCATATCTTGTGTGCTCATTATGTCGAGGTAGACCATATCTTTGTGTGTTCATTATGTTGAGGTAGACCATATCTTTGTGTGTTCATTATGTCGAGGTAGACCATATCTTGTGTGCTCATTATGTCGAGGTAGACCATATCTTTGTGTGTTCATTATGTCGAGGTAGACCATATCTTGTGTGCTCATTATGTCGAGGTAGACCATATCTTTGTGTGTTCATTATGTTGAGGTAGACCATATCTTGTGTGCTCATTATGTCGAGGTAGACCATATCTTTGTGTGTTCATTATGTCGAGGTAGACCATATCTTGTGTGCTCATTATGTCGAGGTAGACCATATCTTTGTGTGTTCATTATGTTGAGGTAGACCATATCTTGTGTGCTCATTATGTCGAGGTAGACCATATCTTTGTGTGTTCATTATGTCGAGGTAGACCATATCTTGTGTGCTCATTATGTCGAGGTAGACCATATCTTTGTGTGCTCATTATGTCGAGGTAGACCATATCTTTGTGTGTTCATTATGTCGAGGTAGACCATATCTTGTGTGCTCATTATGTCGAGGTAGACCATATCTTTGTGTGTTATTATGTTGAGGTAGACCATATCTTGTGTGCTCATTATGTCGAGGTAGACCATATCTTTGTGTGTTCATTATGTTGAGGTAGACCATATCTTTGTGTGTTCATTATGTCGAGGTAGACCATATCTTGTGTGCTCATTATGTCGAGGTAGACCATATCTTTGTGTGTTCATTATGTCGAGGTAGACCATATCTTGTGTGCTCATTATGTCGAGGTAGACCATATCTTTGTGTGTTCATTATGTTGAGGTAGACCATATCTTGTGTGCTCATTATGTCGAGGTAGACCATATCTTTGTGTGTTCATTATGTCGAGGTAGACCATATCTTGTGTGCTCATTATGTCGAGGTAGACCATATCTTGTGTGTTCATTATGTTGAGGTAGACCATATCTTGTGTGCTCATTATGTCGAGGTAGACCATATCTTTGTGTGTTCATTATGTCGAGGTAGACCATATCTTTGTGTGCTCATTATGTCGAGGTAGACCATATCTTGTGTGCTCATTATGTCGAGGTAGACCATATCTTGTGTGCTCATTATGTCGAGGTAGACCATATCTTGTGTGCTCATTATGTCGAGGTAGACCATATCTTGTGTGCTCATTATGTCGAGGTAGACCATATCTTGTGTGCTCATTATGTCGAGGTATACCATATCTTGTGTGCTCATTATGTCGAGGTAGACCATATCTTGTGTGCTCATTATGTCGAGGTAGACCATATCTTGTGTGCTCATTATGTCGAGGTAGACCATATCTTGTGTGCTCATTATGTCGAGGTAGACCATATCTTGTGTGCTCATTATGTCGAGGTAGACCATATCTTGTGTGCTCATTATGTCGAGGTAGACCATATCTTGTGTGCTCATTATGTCGAGGTAGACCATATCTTGTGTGCTCATTATGTCGAGGTAGACCATATCTTGTGTGCTCATTATGTCGAGGTAGACCATATCTTGTGTGCTCAGTGAAGAAGGAAACCGATAAATATTATGTCGTTAAGGGGGGTCACCTGCTTTTTTCCCTCCTTTTCTATTTCTCTCTTTCTTTGGCTTGTATTCATTCGGCCCCATTCAGCCAACTGTTTTAAGACTTTTATCCCCATCCAGGTGTCGATTTATTCCTGGCGAGCGATAGCGAGCCAGCATAGTATGGAGAAATCCGGCTTTGCCGGAGAAATTTTTCTATCGAAAAATTTACAAATTTAGCTTGCTGTCAAAACAAAAATATATATATGCTGGCTCGCTACCGCTCGCCAGGAAAATATTGACGCCTGGATTGGGGGTAAACGTCTTAAAACAGTAGGCTGAATGGGGCCGAATGGATACAAGCCAAAGAGAGAGGGAGAGAAAGAGAAAAAAGCGAGGTGGGCTCCCTCAAGTAATGTACAAAAATAGTGTAGATGATGAAGTCTTGGGATGCTTAGCAAATATAAATTATTCCGGTTTTTGCTGGACTGAGGTATGGATATTTGTTAAATCAAAACCAATGTTGTTGTTGTTGTTCCCCAAGCTGCCTGGCCGAACAGCCCCAAGACCCCGAGCAATTCCAAGGCCATAACCGAGCGCCCCCACAGAACCCTCCCTGCCGACCACAATAAAGCCTGGGTGACCGAAGCCACTCCATGGCGGGGAGCTGAGGAGGGTGCAGAAACGCCCGGGAAACCAAAGCCCCACCCAGGGCCCTGTGCCCCTGAGCAATTATGAAGAGAAAGTTGAGGGGCAAGGGAAAAATGTGACGCTTTGGCTTCCAATCTTGGTAGATTGGGAGGTCAATCCACGGAAAGGACGCCGTCACTTGAGATCTAGAAAATATATAAGTTAAAGGAACAGTCAGAGTAAGCTATGGGTATGGCAGAGATCGCTCAGTTCTCACTCTGATAGACCAGCCCATCACCACATGACTATGAACCCAATCCTCTCAGCATCAGCTAGGAAAGGCCCTAGAAAGCCGCCTTTGGCGGGGGGATAGCTCCCCTATTTCAACCCCTTTCGGGGTCGGGCACCCGCCCAAAACCAATGTTTGTTTTATTAATCAGAATTATCGAGTGCATATTAACCGATGGCTAGTGTAATATTTAATATTTATAATTTGACAGTGTGCATATGGCTCCTAACCCAACCAGTACCAGTGCCCTACTTTCCATTCTACTGTATGGCTCCTAACCCAACCAGTGTGCATATGGCTCCTAACCCAACCAGTACCAGTGCCCTACTTTCCATTCTACTGTATGGCTCCTAACCCAACCAGTGTGCATATGGCTCCTAACCCAACCAGTACCAGTGCCCTACTTTCCATTCTACTGTATGGCTCCTAACCCAACCAGTGTGCATATGGCTCCTAACCCAACCAGTACCAGTGCCCTACTTTCCATTCTACTGTATGGCTCCTAACCCAACCAGTGTGCATATGGCTCCTAACCCAACCAGTACCAGTGCCCTACTTTCCATTCTACTGTATGCTGGCTTATATTAGACAATTATATTCAGTTTAAAAAGGGCCTTGAGGAATTAACAGGCTTCGAACGATCCTAATTAACCCTTTATACTACCACAGACCGTTCTTAAGTTGCAAAAAAGTCGTCTAAATATAGCTAGAATCCAGTTGAAAAGACGTCGCCGATACAGTGAGGGTTAACCTAAAGTTATAGATGGACCAATGATATGTCTTAGTGTTTGTTAGCCTTATCCTTGTGAAGAAAATACCTCTATCTCTCTCGATTGTTGTCTAGATATGCTTTTCCATTTACTAGACACCAATCCTGGCCAATCTTAAGGGGGGTGACAGGATTTGTTTATTCTCCTTTTCTCTCTTTCTCTGGCTTGTATCCATTTGGCCCCATTCAGCCTACTGTTTTAAGACGTTTATCCCTAACCAGGTGTCAATTTTTTACTGGTGAGCGGTAGCGAGCCAGCATATTGTGTATATGATTTTGACAACAGGCTATATTTGTACATTTTTCGATGGAAAAATTTCTCCGGCGAAGCCGGATTTCTTCATATAATGCTGGCTCGCTATCGCTCGCCAGGAAGAAATCGACAATTAGATGGGGATAAACGTCTTAAAATAGTTGGCTGAATGGGGCCAAATTGATACAAGCCAGAGAAAGAGAGAACAGGAGAGAAATAAAAAAAGGCAGGTCACCCCCCTTAACCTTTGAACAGCATAAGCTAATCTCCGAAATGTTACTATTAGGTAAAGAAATATTGAGAATCATTTATTAATTTCGATAAAGGCCACGATTAAGGGAGAAGGGTTATTTATTTGTTTGTTTATTTTTTTTATTTTTTATTTTTTATTTTTTGCGGGGGTTGATTTTTTCATTTGTTTATTTATTTTTGTATTTTTTTGTTCTCCCTAGACCTCCATCAAACTTTAAAATACATCCCCAAGATCCCTCTTCTAAATATGTTTGTGCACTTATCGTTAGAAAAATGTCCCGGACGAAGCCGATCCCCCCTTAATTAAAGGTTCGCTATCGCTCGCCAGGAAAGAATCGACACCTACTAATGGGTTTCAGGGGCCGTGTGGCATCGGTTTTCGGGAATAACTTATTAACAAACAGTTGGATCAGTATGCTATTTTGACACAGCTTTTTTCACACCGTCCCCTAATTTTTGTCAATAGAGTGCATTACCAAAAGTGTAGAAATAAGCCACTTGTCCTTGTGTCATGAGGTTAAAGTCGCACATTAATGACTAAGAAACGGACAAGGGTACCGTGGCTTACCTGTGAGAACCACCAAACAATTATTGCTCCTCCATCAAAAACGGTAGTTATCAGCCACCACCCAACCCTGTTATCGCCTTTTAATTCAAGTTATCTGTCAATATCAAGTATAAATATACAAACAGTATGTATTTTTGTATATTTATACTTGATATTGACAGATTACATGAATTTAAAGGCGATAACAGGGTTGGGTGGTGGCTGATAACTACCTTGTTTGATGGAGGAGCAATAATGGTTTGGTGGTTCTCACAGGTAAACCATGGTAGCCTTGTCCGTATCTTAGTCATTAATGTGCGACTTTAACCTCATGACACAGGGACAAGTGGCTTATTTCTACACTTTTGGTAATGCACTATATTGACATAAATTAGGGCACGGTGTGAAAACAGCTGTGTCAAAATAGCATACTGCTCCAATTGTTTGTTAATAAGTTATTCCCGAAAAACGATGCCACACGACCTCTGAAACCCATAGTAAATGACACGAACAGTCTTAATATTAATAGGCAAAGAAAAGGGGCGAAAGGTCTTAAAATCGCCAAACTAATGGGCCGAACGTCATATAATGTGAAAATTAATGGGGCAAAACATGAGGGAGAATGGGGTCCAGAAAAAAAAGCATCTCCCCTAAATGTCCTCCCCTAGAATTTACAATACTATATCCATAAAACCTACGGACTAAACACTGCTCACTCCGTTTTTGGGCACTGCCTATCCCGTTAGCCCATATATCAGTTACCGTTATGGGGACAGTGGCTGTTTGTTTGGTCTATTAATTAATGTATTCATATATTTGTTTAGTTTCCTCCCTAGACCTCCATCAAATTTAGAAAAACAACCCATAGTCCCCCTTCAAGATAGATTTATACATTTTTCGGTAGAAAAATGTCCTGGCCAAAGGCCAATACCTCCTAAAATTACAAGCTCGCTATTGCTCGCCAGGAAAATATCGACACCTTAATGGCACGAAGGGTCCTAATATTGACAACGAAATGGGGTGAAAGGTCATAAAATCCCCAAACTAATGGAACCAACGTCTTAAAATCTCAAAACTAGTGGGGGCTAAACAGAAGGGGGTCCAGAAAAATGGTCTGTCTCCTCTTAATCCCTTTAGCGATTTTGTATTTTATTCTTGCTAATGGAATGCGATTTTATCCAGCTTAGGAAATATATCAAGGAAGCAGAGAATTAAGATAGTTCAATTATCTCTTTCTGTGATATATTCTTCATAGATTTATTAATATCTCGGAAGGTAGTAGGGATCAGATATAGATTACGTCATGGACCTGAAGGATTTAGTTAACCCTTTCAGTATTAAGGCCGCGTCATACAGAAGTCGAACGTTGGCCGACTGGCGCCCGAAGTCGATGACTTGCATATTTTTCCCGAAATTAGCCGAATCACCCGAAAGTAACCCAGAGACGAATATCCCCCGACACTTACCCGAATTAATTTCGAATATAACCAGATGGACCTGAATGAAAGTCAATAAAGAGCCGATGAATCCCGTAAGTAACTCCAAGGTAACACGATGTGGGACGAAGAAGCCCCGATCATGCGTCGAATATAACCCGTATATACCCCGAAGACGGGGAAACTACAAGAATAATTACCGATGCTCAGCCGAAGCACAGTCGATCAACAACCGAAATAGAAGAAGTTAGGTCGAACGTCAGCCGAATAGGCCGAAGATCAGACGATGATCCAAACCACGTGTACCTGACATATATAAGGTTAGGGTGGGTTCACAACCACACCATTCGCAACTCACTATCATTCACCAGGAAAACAAATAGACACCTAAATAGCACGAAAGGTCTTAATTTTTGGCAAAGAAATGGGGCGAAAGGTCTTAAAATCGACAAACTAATGGGCCGAACGTCATAAATTCTGAAAAATAATGGGGCTAAACACAAGGAAGAAGGGGGACCAAAGAAACAGCCCATCTCCCCTTAATTTGGTTCTCTCACTATATTTACTCTTTTAACTTTGGGGGAGACACTTGCAAAAGAAAAAAAAAATTATACTTTACTTGTGGTTCCGGTGGTCCTTGTGGGGTTCTGGGTTAGCTATAAGAACAAGTAGTATGTATTCCTGATTTGGGTAGGAAAAAGGCTGTGTTTTGCTGAATTGAAATTTGTAGTCTCCGGAACCTTTGACGCACTACTCCTAATTGGCTAAACCCGATACATCGGCCAAGCAGACAGGAATATACGGGTCAATATCTGGTGTTCATGGTGGTATTCTGGTTTTATTCGACTCTTGGTTGGGCTACATTCGACTTTATGAGAGATTCATCGTAATAGTCTTGAGTTATCATCAAGTTTCCTTCGTGGCACTATCGACTATCATCGAGTTACATTCGACCCATTTTCGGGTCTATCGTGGCATCATCGTTAATTCAAAATACAACCAAACAGGACCCGAATAGGTAGAATGTAACCAGAATATGACTTGAATATATCCGAATGTAACTGGAACGTAACTAGATCATAACCCGATAGTTTTGTAACGGTTTTTTGACCGGATTCATCCCCAAAAGTTAACGCATGCACTAACTTTTGGCAGATTCGCCAGATGATTCGACTCAAGCCCAGAACATCCAAAGAACGTCCCCAGAATCAGCCGAAGCATTGCCAGAATTAATCAGAATCGACGTGAACCGGCTGAAATTTGAATCTTGAATTATCTTCGGACGAGTTCGGGTGGGTTCGACTTCTGTATGACGCGGCCTTTAGAGAAGGCATTTTCAATTTATTATGTCTAACATAAAGGAGGGTTCCCGGCTTTTTTTAATCTTTCTCTCCTTTTCTCTCTTTCCCTTTCTCTTTTGGATCAAAAAACGCCATCCGAGAAGAAGCAGCAGTGACATAAATCATCCAACGCCAAGAAAAAAACAGAGGCAACCGAAGACCACCAGCGATAAGGACCGAAGACAGCGAGGACCGAGGACAGCCATGAACATAAATGTAGATCCGACAAGAACCAAAAATATTATTAAAGAGCGTTCCGTGAGTTCTAAAATAACAAATTTAAAGGTTTTCTATGCAAACGCTCGTAGCATACGCAATAAATTTTCAGATTTAGAGGAGCTAGTGTTTACAGAAAATTATGATGTGATTGGCATAACAGAATCTTGGCTCAATACAGAAGATAGAGACTTTTTAGCAGAGTATTCACTTCCCGGTTATGTAATGTTTGAGAAAAGCCGAATAAATCGAAATGGAGGTGGCGTTTTACTTTATATCAAAGAAAGTCTTAACCCTACCCTCTTGTCAAAACCTCAAATTGTGAACGTCGACGCATCTTTTGTGCTAATAAAGAATAATAAAGGTACAAAAATAATACTTGCATTAATATACAGACCTCCAGTTCAATCAGTGCAAACTGACCGAGAAATTTACGAACAAATTGCAGATGTAAGTAACTCACAAGATACCGTAATTTTTGGCGACTTTAATTTACCTGTGACCAAGTGGGGCGATACTCTTACTTCACACTCCGGACTTGACTTGTATACGAACTTGCAAGAGAGTTCGCTTTATCAATTTGTTCGAACGCCAACCCGTGGTAATAACGTTCTTGACATTGTACTTGCAACAAAAGAAGAATTAATAGAGAATTTGAATGTTGGTGATGAATTCAGTAACAGCGACCATCGTACGATAACTTTCACTTTAAAGTTTACTAGTAACGAACCAAATAGTAGCATCGAAAAAGTCCCTAATTTCAAGAAAGCAAACTTCCATAAACTTAGAGCTATGTTTAAAGAAACTGACTGGAGCTTTTTAATTAACAATAACGACATAAATACATCTTGGAAGTTATTCGAAGCCACTTACATAAAAGCAGTGCAAGACTGCATACCATCGAAAATACGGCGTCCAGGCCATAATAATAAGCCCAAATGGTGGAATAAAGATATTTCAAACTGCCTGCTTGCTAAAAAATTTGCTAATGATAGATTAAAATCCTCACAAAATGACGAAGAACGGCTGAAATTTGTAGAGCTACGACGCAAAGCCAAAAAGTTAATTAAGCAAAGTAAAAAGACCTTAGAGTTACATATTGCGAATCAAAGTAAAACAAACCCGAAAGAATTCTATAGTTATATCAGAAAGAAAAAAGTAGTTACTTCAACTGTTGGACCGTTAGTAGATGAAAATGGAGAATACACCAAAGACGAAGTACAAATGAGTAATGCCCTCAATACTTTCTTTGCATCAGTTTTTACAACAGAAGACCTCAGTGATATCCTTACACCATCGCCGATTCAGATTGATAATTCAGATGTTCTAAGCAATATCACCGTTACAGAGAGAGAAGTATTGAATTGTTTAGATAAACTCAAGGTAAATAAAACGCCTGGACCTGATACAATCTCGCCTAGAGTTCTAAAGGAAGCTAAGGATGAGCTCTCCAAACCACTGACATTACTATTCAATAAATCCTTGCAGTCTGGAACTATGCCCGATCAGTGGAAGCTAGCCAACGTAACACCGATATTCAAAAAAGGCAGCAAATCCCTACCCAGTAACTATCGTCCAATTAGCTTAACCTCAGTTGTATGTAAAATGCTAGAAACGGTCATACGAGACAGACTCGTAAATCACTTAGAGGAAAATAAAATTCTTAAAGATACTCAACACGGCTTTCGTAAAAAACGTTCCTGTTTAACAAACCTCTTAGACTTCTTCCACGATATCCTCAACCTCTACGATGAGAGTAAAGCTGTAGATATTATATACCTTGATTTTCAAAAGGCCTTTGACAAAGTTCCCCACAAACGTTTACTGCTAAAACTAAAAGCGCATGGAATACAAGACGGTGTGTTGAAATGGATAGCAATTTGGCTCAGCAACAGAAAGCAAAGAGTAGTCATAAACGGTAAGGCATCTAAATGGACCAATGTAAGTAGCGGGGTACCCCAGGGATCGGTACTAGGACCAATTCTCTTTCTAATTTACATCAACGACATAGATGAGGGTCTCACCTGTACAATCTCAAAATTTGCTGACGATACAAAAATTGCAAATAGCGTACTCTCAAAAGAACAAGTTGACGATATGCAACACAATCTAGATAAATTGTCATGTTGGGCCCAAATTTGGCAAATGAGTTTCAATGCGGATAAATGTAAAGTACTACATATCGGATACCTAAATGAGAAAGCAAACTATTCGATGAATGGCACTCAGCTTAAGAATGTAAACAGAGAAACCGATCTGGGAGTAACAATATCGAGTAACCTAAAACCGAGTCAACAATGTTCAGAAGTTGTTAAGAAGGCAAACAAAATAATTGGCTTTATAGGCAGGTCATTTGAGCATAAATCCAAAGAAGTTATCCTAACCCTTTACAATTCCTTAGTCCGCCCTCTTCTGGAATACTGCGTTCAATCCTGGTGCCCTTATTACCAAAAAGATATAAACAAGCTAGAACGAGTTCAACGTAGAGTTACCAAAATGATACCTAGCCTAAAGAACAAACCATACGAAGAGCGTCTTAGAGAATTAAATCTATTTCCTTTAACCCAGCGCAGATTAAGAGGTGACTTAATTCAAGTGTTCAAAATCATCAAAGGCATCGACAATATGAACTGTAGTAAGTACTTCACTATCGACCAATCTAATTACACGCGGGGAAACGGTTGCAAAATTATTGGTAAATCTTTTAACTCACACGAATCTAAGAATTTCTTCTTCAATCGAGTTGTCAACTTGTGGAATGGGCTTCCCCGAAACGTTATAGACTGCATCACCGTTGATTCATTTAAACTCCGCCTAGACAAATATTTCGCATCAAACCCGCGACTGACTGCGTTTGTAAATGAATAACTTTATTTTATCCCCCCCTCAGTTACTAACCTATCTGTCCCCTACTAACTTCCTAATCCTGCCACAGACATTAGTTCCAGGGCAGTAATTCCCTTTCCAATGTTCCCTTACCCACTCTAAACCACTGTTTGGACACTTGATCCTCAGTGTTTTGGAGGACAAGCAACCTAGAAGGGTCACTAGATCTGTTGTTGCTTGATTTCCTTTGTACTCCTTTGTACTCCCTGGTTTGTATCCATTCGGTCCCATTCAGCCAACTGTTTTAAGACGTTTATCCCCATCCAGGTGTCGATTTCTTCCTGGCGAGCGATAGCGAGGCAGCATTGTATGAAGAAATCCGTCTTCGCCGGAGACATTTTTCTATCGAAAAATATACAAATTTAGCTTGCTGTCAAAACAAAAATGTATATATGCTGGCTCGCCAGGAAAATATTGACACCTGGATGGGGGTAAACGTCTTAAAACAGTAGGCTGAATGGGGTCGAATGGATACAAGCCAAAGAGAGAGGGAGAGAAAGATAAAACAAAAAAAACGGTGACCCCCATTAAGTGATTGTATTCAGTTTCGGAAGACTCTCTAGCAATCAAACGGATAAAACATGTCTCAGTTAACCTTCTCACCTCCAAAACATGTCTCAGTTAACCTTCTCACCTCCAAAACATGTCTCAGTTAACCTTCTCACCTCCAAAACTCTTTCCTATGATAAATATAATCGACTATTGAAAGCCAGAATGTAATGCAAAAACGTGTCCTCTTGTATTGGGATAATTAAGGGGGTAGTGCTTGGTTCTTGGTCTATATATTTATTTATGTATTTATTTTTGATTTTCCTCGCTAGACCTCCATCAAGCTTAGAAAAACACCCCCTAGACTTCTTTTCAAGTTAAATTTGTAAATTTTTCGGTAGAAAAATGTCAAGTCCGAAGGCCGGTTCCTTCTAAAATTAGAGGCTCGCTCTCGCTCGCCAGGAAAAAATCGACACCTAAAGGACACGAAAGGTTTTAATATTGACTACAAAATTAGGCAAAAGGTCTCAAAATCGCCAAACTAAAGGAACGAACGTCTTAAAACTTCAAAACTTATATGCTAAACATGAGGGAGAAGGGGGTTCAGAAAAAGCGAGTAGTACCCCTTTAAACTCCAGTCGAGTATCTGCTCCAAGCCATAGCAATATATTAAAGGGAGGTGATTTTCTTGGAATATTTGATCTATCCGAGTTGTATTAACCCTTTCAGTACCGGTAACGTCTTTTTTTATTTGATTGCAGCTACAGTTAGACTATTGTATGAAGCTTAGGAAGGATGTATGGTAACTAAAAGGATTAATTGAGATAGTCTGTGACCTTTTCATGGGTAGACGTCTTTCCTCAGCTGAATATAATCGTCTAATAGTTACCAGAATAGAATAACAAATACGTCACCGGTACAGAAAGGGTGAACTAAGACTCCAGATTCCATACACATCGTCTGAAAATAACGTCATTTCAGAATATTGTTGGCTATAGTCGATTTGTATAAACCTGACTAAAAGTGTACTCCATTAGCAACTAATTTATCGATAATTAATGGAAAATAAGAAACTGGTATGTGTTTGCATCATGTTACCGACAGGTTTTCACAATTAACACCACATTTGGCTTTAAAAACATTGTAAAATTCACCTGTTAGACGAGACAGAGAACGGGGCAAAGGAACGCGAAAGTGGTCTCGGACCTTAAGAATTGAAACTTTCAATGTTGTTTCTGTTCGAGCTCTGTCTCGAGTCGGCCACCCCCAGCTAAGGGGTATGTGCCTGAGTATATATATACTGTATATACATTTTTTTTTTTTTTTTTTTTTTTTATATTCCAACTTACTTCCTCTCGGGCATAGGCTGAGAGCCTTAACATTCACCGCTTTTACAATTAACAGTGAAGCCTGTGAGGTCTTGTTCCAGTCTAGTGAGTGTGAGACATGTGAAGCACGTAGAGTACAACGAGCACCCGCCATCTTGCCTTCACATGAGGCACGGTGCTCACTCATGGCCCGAAACGACCCCATCTCTGAAGCCACCTCGTTCCCGTGCTTCACTGTCTCATCCCCTACACTCGGACTCTCACACTTACACACACACAACGCCACCTGTTGAGCAGATAAATCACCAGGCATTGCACCCCTATAGCATATTTTGAATATGGGAATATTCATACAGTGCTATTTAATCAGGGAACAATGAGGGTATTTTATTGACGTTTCGGTGGGCTTGTGGTAATGCACTGATACCAGGTACAGCACAAACTCCATCCCAATAATATCTTCCCATTGATACATCGGGATTTGAACCCGGGACCTTTGGATTACCAGGCCAGTGGCAAGACCACTCCACCACACCTCCCCTACATACATACATACATACATACATACATACACAACATTGTAATAGCTGAGTAATTGACCACTTGCAAGTTTCAAACTTAAGGAAGTTGGAGCCATAAACATCGATATTAAACAGAAATACAATAATAATGTAGGTTTCTAATGGATAAAAAGTATGTTCAATTGGGTTTTATGTGTTTATATAAACACCACAACCGCAATTTAGGTGATCATTTTGTTAATTATCGATATCTACAGCTCCAACTTCCTTATAGACCGAAAATCGCAGGTGGTCAATTAAGATTAATTAATTCTCGTCAGTTTAAGAGAAAGTAGGTTAAGGGGAGACGAGTCGCTTTTCTAGACCACCTTCTCCCTCATCTTTAGACCCATTTTAGTTTGGCGATTTTATGAACTTTCGCCCCATTTCTGTAAATGTTAAGACCTTTCCTGTCAATTAGGTCTCGATTTTTTCCTGGCGAGCGATAACGAGCCTGTAATTTAAGAGGAATCGGCCTTCGGCCAGGAAATTTTTCTACCGAAAAATGTACAAATTTATCTTGAAAGTGGGTCTAGGGGGCTTCATTTTAAGCTTGATGGAGGTCTAGCGAGGAAACTAGAAAAATAATAAATAAATTTTTTTTTTTTACAAAAAGTGAAGGATCTCCCCTTAAAGGCTTAATTCATTACAGTATAATATATCCACAACGGAAGGTGATCATGTGAATAGGTCTTCCCATGAGCATGTTTGAGGTTGTATGTATCGGAGTCACAGGATCCCAATAAAACACTAACTGCTGCAAAGTATAGTATCACCTTATGGTTCACTTTTTGGGAGATTTTTGCATGTATTCGTTATTTTTCTAGTTTCCTCCCTAGACCTCCATCAAATTAAAAAAAAAAAAAACATCCATTAGATCCCCCTTCTAGATTAATTTGTACATTTTTCGGTAGAAAAATGTCCCGGCCGAAGGCCGATCCAACATTACAGGCTCACTATCGTTCGCCAGGGAAAAAATCGACACCTAAATAGCACGAAAAGTCTAAATATTGACGAAGAAATGGGGCGAAAGGTCTTAAAATCGACTAACTAATGGGGCAAACATTTTAACACCTGAAAACTAATGGGGCTAAACATGAGGGAGAAAATGGTCCAGAAAACCGGCCCATCCCCCCCTTAACACGACGGAGGGTTTCAATCGGATAGCAAAAAAATAAAAAATAAATAGTTATATAAATTTGTTTCTGGACCCCTTTCTCTTCATGTTACTCACATGACGAAAACATATCAAATCCATGAGGCTCACAACCCCCCGAACAGACATGTCGGAATGGCATGGCATGTGATACCCAAGCAAGCAAGGAGTCACCCCCAACGCGCCCCTGTCGACCTTGCCCTGGCCAGTCTCTTTAGCAGCTAAATCAGGAAAACCCTCAGGCAGCTCCAGTTTAGCCTGGACACCTTTTTCTCCTGCTAAAATTCACTTCATCCAACTAATTCTTGTCCTATCCCCACTTCCCCCTAACCCCCTGTCACTACTCAATTTGACTGACTTCATGTTTATCTCCATGAATTTTGAAATTTTAAGACATTCGTCCCATCCGTTTGGCGATTATAAGACCTTTCGTGCCATTTAGGTGTGGATTTGTTCTTGGCTATACAGTTGCTGGTGTGACACTGACTTCAGAGGGAGGGTACCCGGACAACCCAGACAGCAGACCATTTAAAACATTAGTACCCATAGACCAATTTAAGGGGGGTGGTCGTTTTTTCTGGTCCCCCTTCTCCCTCGTGTTTAGCCCCATTACTTTTCATATTTTAAGACCCATTAGTTTAGCAATTTTAAGACCTTGCACTTCATTTCTCTGTCAATATTAGAACCTTTCGTTCCATGTAGATGTCCATTGTTTCCTGGCGAGCGATAGCGAGCCTATAATTGACAAATTTATCTCGAAAGGGGTGTCTAGGAGGTGAATATTTAAGGGTGTCTAGGAGGTGAATATTTAAGTTTAATATTTGTCTAGGAAGGAAACTAAAAACAATATATAGATAATGAATAAATGCACCAACAAAATATAACTTACTCCCTTAACCAATTGACCATTTCAACCAGTAGACCAATTTAACCAATAAACCAGTAGACTATTTCAACCAGTAGACTAGTTCAACCAGTAGAACGTTTCAAGCAGTAGACTATTTCAACCAGTAGACTATTTCAACCAGTAGAACGTTTCAAGCAGTAGACTATTTCAAGCAGTAGACTATTTCAACCAGTAGAACGTTTCCAGCAGTAGACTATTTCAAGCAGTAGACTATTTCAACCAGTAGAACGTTTCAAGCAGTAGACTATTTCAAGCAGTAGACTATTTCAACCAGTAGAACGTTTCAAGCAGTAGACTATTTCAACCAGTAGAACGTTTCCAGCAGTAGACTATTTCAACCAGTAGATCATTTAAACCAATAAATCTTCAGACAGATATTGTTGTCAGTAGATCTATGAACCCCTTCTTTACCGACTGAGTCTTTTGAACTTTGTTTTGGCTACTATTAGACGATTATATTCAGTTTCAAAAGGGACTCCAGCAATCATAAGGCTTCGAACTATCTCACTCAACCTTTATTAACACCACACCTTTTTTTTAAACTGTAGTTATGTCTTTTATACACAACAAAATAGTGTCCTCCCTAGACCTCCATCAAACTTAAAAAAAAAAAAAACAAGACCCTCCTTCAAGATAAAATTGTAAATTTTTCGATAGAAAAATGTTCTGGCCGAAGGCAGGTTCCTCTTAAATTACAGGCTCGCTACCGCTCGCCAGGAAAACATCGACACTTAAATGGCGCGAAAAGTATTATTATTGGCAAAGAAATGGGGTGCAAACTAATGAGCCGAACATATTAAAATCTGAGAACTAATGGGACTAAACATGAGGAAGAAGAGGGACCAGACAAAACTACCTACTGTATACCTTAACCCCTTCACCACCATTACACTACCTACTGTATACCTTAACCCCTTCACCACCATTACACTACCTACTGTATACCTTAACCCCTTCACCACCATTACACTACCTACTGTATACCTTAACCCCTTCACCACCATTACACTACCTACTGTATACCTTAACCCCTTCACCACCATTACACTACCTACTGTATACCTTAACCCCTTCACCACCATTACACTACCTACTGTATACCTTAACCCCTTCACCACCATTACACTACCTACTGTATACCTTAACCCCTTCACCACCATTACACTACCTACTGTATACCTTAACCCCTTCACCACCATTACATACTCTATCAACCCCTTCACCACCATTACATACTCTATCAACCCCTTCACCACCATTACACTACCTACTGTATACCTTAACCCCTTCACCACCATTAAACTACCTACTGTATACCTTAACCCCTTCACCACCATAACGGAATGTTCATCATAATCTGGTCACCATTAGACGATTTTCTTTAGTCTGTAATCTACCTATATATGCGACTCAAATGGGTAAATACGATCTCAATAAACCTTCTTAGTAAAATATGTCCTTCTTAAATTGCATAAAAGCATCTATTTTGTTGCCACAATCAAAGGTAAAATGGCGTCCTGGTGCTGAAGGGGTTAAGGAGAGCTTAGATTATGTCAGGCTGTTTATAAGTTGGAACTGGTTGAACTCTACTGGTCAAATTGACCACTTGCGAGTTTCAGGCTATAAGGAAGTTGGAACCGTAAACATCGACTTAAAACAGAAATGCAATAATTATGTTGTTTTCTGGTGGATAGAAAGTATGGTGAATTTCGTTTTATGTATTTGTCTATCTACACACGTATTTTAGCTGGCAATTCTGCTATATAGCGATGTGAAATCGAAACTTCCTTATAGCCAGAAACTCGCAAGTGGACAATTTTGTTTTTAAGTTGACATAGAAGCCCTTCAGAAAGATAAGTTGAAGTATTGATCATCATTTATTGTTTTTGTTTATGTATTATTAATTTATGTATTTATCTTCTCATCATGATATATTCTAAAATCTTGTATTTTCTTTCTATCGACAGCGAAGCTCGCCTGGGAGAAGAATACACTCGAGCCACCCAGAACCCCGACGAACAGGCCTATGAACAAGGTAAGTCAGGAGTTCAGTTGGTAGCGTAAACGGTGCAACAGTGAAATGGAAAGTCACGCTCAAAGGGCGTTCACCCACCTTCAAACCAACCATTTCAAAATCCGATAACGCGCTGTCAAGACGTGTGCCCCCATTGATTGATTGATGGATTGATTTTGGTATGAATACAAAAATCCTAACAACATTATGATGCACTCGTGTGAAAACAAGTAGTGAGAGAGAGAGAGAGTGCGCGTACAAAGGAGTACAAAGGAAATCAAGCAACAGCAGGTCCAACGACCCCTCAAGGCTGCTTGCCATCCAAAACACTGATGGTCGTGTCCAAATAGTAGTTTAGAGTGGGTAAAAGGAAAAATGGAAAGGGAAGACTGCCCTGGGACAAATACAGGGGAGGGAGAGAGAGAGAGAGAGAGAGAGAGAGAGAGAGAGAGAGAGAGAGAGAGAGAGAGAGAGAGAGAGAGAGAGAGTGAGTGAGTGTGTGTACGCAACGAACAGCTGTGCGGGAATGCTAACTAAACCACCGACAAAGTGACTAAGCATACAGATTACCACGATAAAGAGAGAGAGAGAGAGAGAGAGAGAGAGAGAGAGAGAGAGCGTAGCAAGTTTACCTACGTCCAGAATAAAGAGACAAGTTGATGGTCCACAGAAAATAGTAGGAAAATAAAAGTTGTACACCGAGAGAGAGATGCGGGGGCGTGGGGGGGGGGGAAAACAGTTATTTGGCGTAGTTTCCTTCCCCTCTATCTTCGCCGTTGAGCGAGCCGCCCTATGGTGGAATATGTACAGTTGCCCACATTAATTTGGATCCACTCTGCGATATTGTTTATGACATTTAAAATAACATAATCGACTACAAGAATAATTTGTGATGCAGCCGTTAATTGATCATGTCAGAAAAATCAATAAGTCATCTCTTCGCCAGGTAGAAAAAAAAATAACAAAAAAGTATAGTCCACCTTCCTCTAGCCTTCACTACGTCTATATTATTATATTAAATCATAATAACTTTGTAAAACTGACACGATATTATACGTGGCAAGGGAGTCATTCAGATGAAAAGTGGTGTTGCTAAACGTACATGTGAATTTCCATCCACCCCATGGTTTTATGCATTGGAGGAAAAATACATGATTGGATAAGAGTGTATTTTGTTATGCTGTAGTTAATGTATATGCTTAATTGACAATTTAATAGTCAATTATTCTCGTAAGTCAATCAAAGTATAGACGTCAATTAAGCGTATGCATTATCTACTGCTTAAACAAATACACTCTAATCCAGTCATATTTTTTCCTTTAATGCATAACATTCATGGGGTGGATATAAAGTAATGGGGGCAACTGTATATTTACCAACACCACATTTGATCTGACTGACTACCATCCCACGTATAATATCGTTTCAGTTTCTCAAAGATATTATATTATGATCGCTATAAATGTAGTGAAGGCTAGCGGACTATACTATTTATTTTATAACCTGGCGAAGAGTTGACTTACTGATCG
>CM064552.1:17717210-17767210 GCA_032716605.1 Paralithodes platypus | reverse complement strand
TTTTTTCTCTCTCTCCCTAGACCTCCATCAAGGTTATAAAAAAAAAAAAAAAAAAAAAAAAACACACACACACTCTCCAAGTCCCTCCTTCAAGATAAATTTGCAATTTTTTCGATAAAATATGTCCCGGCCAAAGGCCGATTCCTCTTAATTTACAGACTCGCTATCGCTCACCAGGAAAAAATCGACACCTAAATGACACGAAAATCTTTAATACTGAAAAAGAAATGGAGCGAAAGGTCTTGAAATCGCCAAAATAATGTGCTGAACGTCATAAAATATGAAAACTAATGGGGCTAAACATGAGGAAGAAGGGGGTACCAGAAAAACGACCCATCTCCCCTTAAAGTAGCTGCTGTGGATATTTATAGTCTATTCATTACAATTCATCCAGAAACCTTCACCACTAACATCTAAACCAGCTAGAGTAATCGAGCTAAATATTACTATAGGTAGCGCCAACGAACTTGACAGCAATTTCGATCCCTGACCTCTTCGTAACTCAAATGGGACTAGAGCAAAGTGGTTGTAAATATCCACACCTATTACCTGGTGGACTCTTCCCAAATGAGAGGAATGTCAGCCCGATTGCGTTCATTCATATTGAGTTATAAGAAGTTAAAGGGTCAAGATTATTGTCAAGTTCGTTGGCGCTACCTATACCATTTTGGAAGAGTCAGCTGTGGAATAGGAGTAGACATTTACAGCTTATTTGTTCTATCCCTATTGTTTGTTACTGAAGTTAACCCCTTCCGTACCGACGACACCTTTCTAATATTATCCTAGCTATACTTAGACAATTCTTTGCAGCTTAGGAAGGATCTGTGATAGTTAAAGATGTTAATTAATACAGTTCGATGTCTTGTACTTAATAGGCGTCCTTCTTAAACTAAATAAAATCGATTATTAGTAGCCAGCATCAAATTACAAAGACATCGACGGTACAGAAGGGGTTAAAGGTCACGATTTCTGGCCTACTTATAATGAAATAACTATAATCCCTTTCAGGCAGATGATAAGTTTTTGTGTACATTATTGTATTATCTGTGTGTGTGTTATTGTGTACATTATTGTATTATCTGTGTGTGTGTTTTTGTGTACATTATTGTATTATCTGTGTGTTTTTGTGTACATTATTGTATTATCTGTGTGTTTTGTGTACATTATTGTATTATCTGTGTGTTTTTGTGTACATTATTGTATTTTCTGTGTGTTTTTGTGTACATTATTGTATTATCTGTGTGTTTTGTGTACATTATTGTATTATCTGTGTGTTTTGTGTACATTATTGTATGTTCTGTGTGTTTTGTGTACATTATTGTATCATCTGTGTGTTTTGTGTACATTATTGTATTATCTGTGTGTTTTGTGTACATTATTGTATTTTATGTGTGTTTTGTGTACATTATTGTATTATCTGTGTGTTTTGTGTACATTATTGTATGTTCTGTGTGTTTTGTGTACATTATTGTATCATCTGTGTGTTTTGTGTACATTATTGTATTTTATGTGTGTTTTGTGTACATTATTGTATTATCTGTGTGTTTTTGTGTACATTATTGTATTATTTGTGTGTTTTTGTGTACATTATTGTATCATCTGTGTGTTTTGTGTACATTATTGTATTATCTGTGTGTTTTGTGTACATTATTGTATTTTATGTGTTATTGTGTACATTATTGTATGTTCTGTGTGTTTTTGTGTACATTATTGTATTATTTGTGTTTTGTGTACATTATTGTATTTTCTGTGTGTTATTGTGTACATTATTGTATTTCATGTGTGTTTTTGTGTACATTATTGTATTTGCTGTGTGTTTTTGTGTACATTATTGTATTTTCTGTGTGTTTTGTGTACATTATTGTATTTTATGTGTGTTTTTGTGTACATTATTGTATTTTCTGTGTGTTTTTGTGTACATTATTGTATTTTCTGTGTGTTTTTGTGTACATTATTGTATTTTCTGTGTGTTTTTGTGTACATTATTGTATTTTCTGTGTGTTTTTGTGTACATTATTGTATTTTCTGTGTGTTTTTGTGTACATTATTGTATTTTCTGTGTGTTTTGTGTACATTATTGTATTTTCTGGGTGTGTGTTATTGTGTTTTTTTGTTGTTTTGTTGGTAACTTGGGAAAGATTTTATCTAAAACTACTAATCAATCAAACATACACCATTCTGGTAGGGTAGCTCACCCTTTAATTCCATCCCATTGGATTCCCCTTGACGAGACTCTCTAAGGTGAATGTCGGGGATTAATGCCTGTTGTAACGGCATATCTACTCACCCTAAGTAACTCTTGGCATGAGTTTTTATACCTTACTTATAAAATACTATACTATACTATACTATACTTATACTATACTATACTATACTATACTATACTATACTTATACTATACTATACTATACTATACTATACTATACTATACTATACTTATACTATACTATACTATACTATACTATATACCATACTAACTATTCTATACTATACAACTATACTATACTTTACTATACTATACTATACTATACTATACTATACTATACTACTATACTATCCCATACTATACTATAATATATCATACTATACCATACTATACTATAATATATCATACTATCCCATACTATACTATAATATATCATACTATCCCATACTATACTATAATATATCATACTATACCATACTATACTATACTATACCATACTATACTATACTATAATATACTACACCATACCACTATACTTACTATACTATACTATACTATACTATACAATACTATACTATACTATACTATACTATACTATACTATACCATACTATACTATACTATACTATACTATACCATACTATACTATACTATACTATACTATACTATACTATACTTTACTATACTACTATACTATAATATATCATACTATCCCATACTATACTATAATATATCATACTATCCCATACTATACTATAATATACTATAATACTATACTATACTATACTATACTATACTATACTTTACTATACTATACTATACTATACTATACTATACTATACTATACTATACTATACTATACTATACTATACTATACTATACTATTCTATACTATACTATACTATACTATACTATACTATACTATACTATACTATACTATACTATACTATACTACTATACTATACTATACTATACTATACTATACTACTATACTACTAACTATACTATACAATACTTTACTATACCATACTATACAATACTATACTATAATATACTATAATATACTATACTATACTATACTTTACTTACTATACTACTTTACTTTACTATACTTTACTATACTATACTATACTATACTATACTATACATACTATACTATACTATACTATACTATACTACTATACTATACTATACTATACTATACTATATACTATCTATACTATACTATACTATACTATACAATACTATACTATACATACTATACTATACTATACTATACTATACATACTATACTATACTATACTATACTAACTATACTATACTATACTATACTAAAATACTTACTATACCATACTATACTATACTACTATACTATACTATACTATACTATACTATACTTTACTATACTATACTATACTATACTATACTATACTATACTATACTATACTATACTATTCTATACGATACTATACTATACTATACAATACTATACTATACTATACTATACTATACTATACTATATACTAACTATACTATACTATACTATACTATACTATACAATACTAACTATACCATACTATACTATACTACTATACTATACTATACTATACTATACTATACATACTATACTATACTATACTACTATACTATACTTACTATACTATACTATACAATACTATACTATACTATACTATACCATACTATACTATACTATACTATACTATACTATACTATACTATACATACTATACATACTATACTATACTATACTATACTATACTATACTATACTATACTATACATACTATACTAGAGTATACTATAGTATAGTATACTACTTTATACTATACTATACTATACTATACAATACTATACTATACTATACTATACTATACTATACCATACTATACTATACTATACTATACTATACTATACCATACTTACTATACTATACTATACTATACTAACTATACTATACTATACTATACCATACTATACTATACTATACTATACTATACTATACCATACTATACTATACTATACTATACTATACTATACTATACTACACTATACTTTACTATACCATACTATACTATACTATACTATACTATACAATACTATACTTTACTACTATATACTTTACTACACTATACTTTACTACACTATACTTTACTACTATATACTTTACTACACTATACTTTACTACACTATACTTTACTAAACTATACTTTACTACACTATACTTTACTATACAATACTTTACTACACTATACTTTACTACACTATACTTTACTACACTATACTTTACTACTATATACTTTACTACTATATACTTTACTACACTATACTTTACTACACTATACTTTACTACACTATACAGTACTATACTATACTATACTATACTATACAGTACTATACTATACTATACTATACTATACTATACTATACTATACATTACTTTTCTATACTATACTATACTATACTACTAAACTATACTATACTATACAATACTATACTATACTACTATACTATACTATACAATACACTACACTATACTATACTATACTATACTATTCTATACTATACTATACTATAATATACTATACTATACATACTATACTATACTTACTATACTATACAGTACTATACTATACTATACTATACTATACTACTATACTTACTATACTATACTATACAATACTATACTATACTATACTATACTATACTATACTATACTATACTATACAATACTATACTATACTATACTATAATATACTATACTATACTATACCATACTAATAACTATACTATACTATAATATACTTTACTATACTATACCATACTATACTATACTATACTATACTACACTATACTTTACTATACTATACTATACTATACTATACTATAGTATACTATACTATACTATACCATACTATACTATACTATACTATACAATACTATACTATACTATACTATACTATACTATACTATACTACACTATACTTTACTATACTATACTATACTATACTATACTATACTATACTATACTATACTATACTACACTATACTTTACTATACCATACTATACTATACTATACTATACTATTCTATACTATACAAAATATACTATACTATACTATACTATAATATATATACATACTATACCATACTATACTATACTATACTATACTATACTATACTATACTATACCATTCTATAGTTTACTATACTTATACTATACTATACTATACTATACAATACTATACTATACTATACTATACCATACCATACTATACTATACTATACTATACTATACTATACTATACTATACTATACTATACCATACTATACTATACTATACTATACAATACTATACTATACTATACTATACTATACTATACTATACTATACTATACTACACTATACTACTATACTATACTACCATACTATACTATACTATACTATACTATACTATACTATACTATACTACTATAAAATACTATACTATACCATACTATACTATACTATACTATACAATACTATACTATACTATACTAAACTATACTATACTATACTATACTACACTATACTTTACTATACCATACTATACTATACTATACTATACTATACTATACAATACTATACTATACTATACTATACTATACTATACTATACTATACTATTTTATAATATACTATACTATACTATACTATAATATATTATACTATAATATACTATAATATACTATACTATACTATACTATAGTATACTATAATATACTATACTATACTATATACTACTATACTATACTATACTATAATATACTATACTATACTATAATATAATATACTATACTATACTTCTATACTATAATATACTATACTACTATACTATAATATACTATACTATACTATACTATACTATACTATACTATACTACTATACTATACTATACTATACTATACTATACTATACTATACTATACTATACTATACTATACTATACTATACTATACTACACTACTATACTATACTATACTGTACTGTACTGTACTGTACTATACTATACTATACTATACTATACTATACTACTATACTATACTATACTATACTATACTATACTATACTATACTACTATACTATACTACTATACTATACTATACTATACTATACTATACTATACTATACTATACTACTATACTATACTATACTATACTATACTATACTATACTATACTATAATATACTATACTGTATTATACTATACTAAACTATACTATACTATACTATACCATACTATACTATACTATACTATACAATATTATACTATACTATACTATACTATACTATACTATACTACACTATACTTTACTATACTATACTATACTATACTATACTATACTATACTATACTATACTATACTACACTATACTATACTATACTATACTATACTATACTATACTATACTATACAATACTATACTATACTATACTATACTATACTATACAATACTATACTATACTATACTATACTATGCTATACTATACTATACTATTCTACACTATACAATACTATACTATACTATACTATACTATACTATACAATACTATACTATACTATACTATAATATACTATACTATACTATACCATACTATACTATACTATACTATACTATACTATACAATACTATACTATACTATACTATACTATTCTATACTATACTATACTACACTATAATTTACTACACTATACTTTACTATACTATACTATACTATACTATACCATACCATACTATACTATACTATACTTTACTACACTATACTTTACTACACTATACTTTACTACACTATACTTTACTACACTATACTTTACTACTATATACTACACTATACTTTACTATACTATACTATACTATAGTATACTATACTATACTATACTATACTATACTATACTATACAATACTATACTATACTATACTATACTATACAACACTATACTATACTATACTACACTATACTATACTATACTGATATACTATACTGCACTACACTATACTATACTGATATACTATACTATACTATACTATACTATACTATACCATACTATACTTTACTATACTTATACTATACTATACTATACTATACAATACTATACTATACTATACTATACTATACTATACTATACTATACTACACTATACAATACTATACTATAATATATACTATACTATACAGTTGCCCTCTGACCCCTGACTAGTGCGGACGTCCCCAGTGACCGCTAGTGAACCTGTTTACCCTTAGTGAGGTCCTAGTGAACTTTCTTAGTGATGGCTGTTGTTGATGAGTCTGCTGTCTCCTCACATTATCTCCAGCTTTGTCTTGCTTTGCAAGAAAGACTGGAAAGTGTGGAGCAGGAGATTCAGTGTCTCAAAGATGAAAATTTGGCCTTGAGACTAGCTATGGCGGAAAAGAAGTGTGAGGCTACCGGAAGTGTTCCCAGGGATCGTGAAGCCCCTTGGAAAGTGGTGTCAACCAGTGCAACGGCCTGCAAGCTGAAAAGGCAGCCACTCAAGACCCACAACAACTTCAGCACCTTGGCTGATGAGAGTGATGGCGAGGAAGTGGCGATCATCGAGGCAGTGAGAGGGGAGGGGGGGAAGTCTGCTGCTGTTGCTGCTACAACTCCTGCTACAGGCCGGCAACAGAAAACAGCTAAGTCTATTTTAATTGTAGGGGATTCAATGATTAAATACCTTGGTAGGGCTACTAACACACATGTTGGTAAAGTTGTCTGTCTGCCTGGTGCCGGAGTCGAGAAGGTGGCAGAAAAGCTAGATGGTGTCATGGAAGCGAGTGGAGAGGACCCCATCATCTTCCTCAACGCAGGGAGCAACGACATTTGGAAATGCAGGACTGAGGAGTTGCTCACCACGTACCAGGAAATGTTGGAGAGGATCAAGGAGGTGGAGTTCCTGTGGTACACAGTATCCTACCAAGAAGAGGGGTAAGGAAGGAATGGTCCTCCAGGGCTATTGGTGTAAATAGCCGGCTGGAGAAGTATTGCAAGGCAAATACTATTCCATTCCTGGATAACTGGACCCTCTTCTACGGTAAGGATGAACTGTATGCCCAGGATGGAGTACATCTCTCTCGACTAGGAGTTTCGACCTTAGCCAGCTCACTCGACAAGTTTGTTGCGGGGTTTTGTTAATAAACCATAGGTGTGTAAGTAAAATAGAATCCCAGCCACATCAAATTGATAGTAATAACGAACATTCTGATAGCGTAGATTTTCCGTCTAGGTCCAGTAGTTCAACAGGTAAAAATAAATTAGTTAAAAACAATAGAAAAATAGTTGCAAATACAAGTAATAGTTTGAGTGTTTATTATACAAATTGCAGGAGTTTATGTAACAAAATGAACGAACTTAGAGCACTGGTTAGCAAAGGAAATATAGACATAATAGCGCTAACTGAAACATGGATTAATACAGAAACCAGGCATTTTTTAGCAGAGTTTGATATACCGGGATATAGTTTGTTTAAATATGACCGAACAAGTAAGAGGGGTGGCGGTATAGCAGTGTTTGTCAGGAGTTCATTAAAAAGCTGTACTAAATCAGGTATTAGAGTAAATAATGAAAATGAAAGTGTTTGGGTAGAAGTTAACGAAGGTAGTGAGACTTTAGTTATTGGAGTTATGTATAGACCGCCAAATATGAGTAGAAATGACGGAACATCATTATGGGAGGAAATTAAAATAGCATCAAGGCTTAGCAACGTGTGCATTATGGGGGATTTTAATTTCCCTAATATAGATTGGCAGCAACAAATAGGCGACTCTGATTCAAAGGAGTTTATTGAGGTAGTACAAGATAGTTTTTTATCTCAATTCATAGATACGCCGACTAGAGGTGATAATATTCTCGATTTAGTTTTCAGTAACAATGAACATATGATAAATAGTGTAGAAATCGGGGACCACCTAGGAAATAGTGATCACAATTCTGTGTATTTTAATATACAATGGAAAGGTAATATCAGAGAGAATACAACATTAATACCTGACTTCAGAAAAGCCAATTATGGTGGGTTAAGAGAAGCCCTGTTAGCGGACCCTATGGTCAAAATATTAAGTCGATCCAGGTGTCCAAATGAGTGTATCCTTTCTCAGGCACCTGTCATCTTAAGTCAGGAGGAGACGTCAAACTTGGTAGATACATACGATAATTTTATCAAGTCAGTATTCAATGCGCAAAATAAATATATCCCCAAAAGAAAATTTAGATCAACACAGAACCAACCCAAATGGATGAATAATAGAGTATTAGATCTTCTAGGAAAAAAGAGAGGAATATATAGAAAAATTAAAAAAGGCGAAATTCACCTACTTGCTTACTATCAGAATCTATCACGACAGGTAAAAAAGGATATTAGTAAAGAAAAAAGAAATTATGAAATTAAGGTTGCCAATGATTCAAAAAATAATCCTAAAGCTTTTTACCAACTATATAAATCCAAGGTTAGAGATGTAATTGGTCCCCTTAAAACTTCGATAGGAAAATTGACAGAAAGTGATTTAGAAATGTGCAGTACATTAAATAGTCAATTTCTTTCCGTTTTCACTAATGAAAATTTGGCACAGTTTCCAGAAGTCCGTAAGGTATACAGCGATAGTATAGAAAATAGGTTAAGTACGGTTACTATAAGTAGAAATGATGTGGTTAAGGAAATTGACAGACTGAAACCTCATAAATCGCCTGGTCCTGATGAGGTATATGCTAGAGTATTAAAAGAATGCAGAGATGAGTTAAGTTATCCATTAACATTTCTATTTAACAAGTCATTAGAAACAGGTATAGTTCCAGAAGCTTGGAAGCTTGCAAATGTAGTTCCGATCTTCAAAAAAGGTGATAAATCAATAGCATCCAATTACCGTCCCATTAGTCTCACTTCAATCATAGGAAAGCTACTAGAGTCAATTATTGCTAGGAAAATGAGAAACCACTTAGAAACATTTAACTTAATCAATTCTTCTCAGCATGGATTCACTCAGGGACGGTCTTGCCTTACTAATTTGCTTAGTTTTTTCTCAGAGGTATATGAAGCAGTAGATAATGACAAGTCATATGCTATTATATATTTAGATTTCAGTAAAGCTTTCGACAGAGTCCCTCATGAGAGATTGATGAGAAAGGTTGAGGCACATGGAATAGGTGGGGCGTTGTTAGGATGGATTAGGTCATGGCTAATTGGTAGGAAGCAGAGAGTCAGCATAAATGGTACCAAGTCAGAATGGGGAGCAGTCAAAAGTGGTGTCCCCCAGGGATCGGTATTAGGTCCCCTGTTGTTTCTTATATACATAAATGACCTAGATTTAGGTATAACTAGTAGGATAAGTAAATTCGCAGACGATACTAAAATAGGGAGATCAATTGATTCAGATAGCGATATAGAGTGCCTCCAAAGGGATCTAGATACCTTACATGAATGGTCAGTAAATTGGCAGATGAAGTTTAACATTGACAAATGCAAGGTATTAAAGATAGGGAAGATGCAACAAATGTTAAATATAAACTAGCTAATTTAGAATTAGAAAATTCAGACTGCGAGAAAGATCTAGGTGTGTTTGTTAGCAATGATTTGAAGCCTAGAAAACAGTGTATAAGCGTTCGTAATAAGGCAAACAGGATTCTCGGGTTCATATCTAGGAGTGTGAGTAACAGAACTGCTGATGTTATCTTAAAACTTTACTTGTCATTAGTGAGACCCCTTATGGATTATGCTGTCCAATTTTGGTGTCCTTATTACAGAATGGACATAGATTCATTGGAGAGAGTACAGCGTAGAATGACAAAAATGATCCATAATATTAGAAATCTTTCGTATGAAGAAAGGTTGAAGAAATTAGGTTTACATTCGTTAGAGAGACGCAGAGTTAGAGGGGATATGATAGAGGTGTTCAAGTGGGTTAGTGGGATTAACAAAGGGGACATGGCAAATGTACTAAAGCTCAGTGATAGCGAAAACACTCGTACCAATGGTTTCAAATTAGATAAATTTCGTTTCAGAAAAGATATAGGCAAGTATTGGTTTGGTAATAGAGTTGTAGATGGGTGGAATGGACTACCAAGTGCTATAGTGGGATCTAAAACTGTAGGGAGCTTTAAGATAAAATTGGATAAGCATACGGACGAGAAGGGTTGGGTGTGAAGGGGGATCAGCCGGGTTGGGCCAATCAGCGCTCTGCAGACCCCCATAATCCTGCGTTAATCTCTAACCGTTTTGGTAAGATGATCCTCAGGGTATTAGAGTGTGAATCCTATAATTGGGCTTTGAAATTGAATTGGGGTTGTGTGGGACAGGGATCACATGTGTTTGTAAATTTCATTATTCGATTTTAGGAGTATAGTTGGTTGTTGGAAGGAACATAATAATTGATATTGGTTCAGGGGTAATTTATCGAGAGGACTTCCCTAGTGGTTAAGGCCCATTAATTGCTCTTTCCATTCACATATGCATAGCCTACGTGAGTTGCAGTTGGGATGTGTGTACATGCTTAGATTGATATGCAGGATTCGAAGTTGCATAATAAATCGTAGGCAGTGTCCACCATTCTTTAACTGTCTTCGTGGTGCGATGCATAAGGTGTTGATTTTCGGTGTGAGCATCCTGGATTCGAATCCACGGACTGCCACATGTGTTTGTAAATTTCATTAATCGATTTAGGAGTATAGTTGGTTGTTGGAAGGAACATAATAATTGATATTGGTTCAGGGGTAATTATCGAGAGGACTTCCCTAGTGGTTAAGGCCCCATTAATTGCTCTTTCCATTCACATATGCATAGCCTACGTGAGTTGCAGTTGGGATGTGTGTACATGCTTAGATTGATATGCAGGATTCGAAGTTGCATAATAAATCGTAGGCAGTGTCCACCATTCTTTAACTGTCTTCGTGGTGCGATGCATAAGGTGTTGATTTTCGGTGTGAGCATCCTGGATTCGAATCCACGGACTGCCACATGTGTTTGTAAATTTCATTAATCGATTTTAGGAGTATAGTTGGTTGTTGGAAGGAACATAATAATTGATATTGGTTCAGGGGTAATTTATCGAGAGGACTTCCCTAGTGGTTAAGGCCCCATTAATTGCTCTTTCCATTCACATATGCATAGCCTACGTGAGTTGCAGTTGGGATTGTACATGCTTAGATTGATATGCAGGATTCGAAGTTGCATAATAAATCGTAGGCAGTGTCCACCATTCTTTAACTGTCTTCGTGGTGCGATGCATAAGGTGTTGATTTTCGGTGTGAGCATCCTGGATTCGAATCCACGGACTGCCACATGTGTTTGTAAATTTCATTAATCGATTTTAGGAGTATAGTTGGTTGTTGGAAGGAACATAATAATTGATATTGGTTCAGGGGTAATTTATCGAGAGGACTTCCCTAGTGGTTAAGGCCCCATTAATTGCTCTTTCCATTCACATATGCATAGCCTACGTGAGTTGCAGTTGGGATGTGTGTACATGCTTAGATTGATATGCAGGATTCGAAGTTGCATAATAAATCGTAGGCAGTGTCCACCATTCTTTAACTGTCTTCGTGGTGCGATGCATAAGGTGTTGATTTTCGGTGTGAGCATCCTGGATTCGAATCCACGGACTGCCACATGTGTTTGTAAATTTCATAAATCGATTTTAGGAGTATAGTTGGTTGTTGGAAGGAACATAATAATTGATATTGGTTCAGGGGTAATTTATCGAGAGGACTTCCCTAGTGGTTAAGGCCCCATTAATTGCTCTTTCCATTCACATATGCATAGCCTACGTGAGTTGCAGTTGGGATGTGTGTACATGCTTAGATTGATATGCAGGATTCGAAGTTGCATAATAAATCGTAGGCAGTGTCCACCATTCTTTAACTGTCTTCGTGGTGCGATGCATAAGGTGTTGATTTTCGGTGTGAGCATCCTGGATTCGAATCCACGGACTGCCACATGTGTTTGTAAATTTCATTAATCGATTTTAGGAGTATAGTTGGTTGTTGGAAGGAACATAATAATTGATATTGGTTCAGGGGTAATTTATCGAGAGGACTTCCCTAGTGGTTAAGGCCCCATTAATTGCTCTTTCCATTCACATATGCATAGCCTACGTGAGTTGCAGTTGGGATGTGTGTACATGCTTAGATTGATATGCAGGATTCGAAGTTGCATAAATCGTAGGCAGTGTCCACCATTCTTTAACTGTCTTCGTGGTGCGATGCATAAGGTGTTGATTTTCGGTGTGAGCATCCTGGATTCGAATCCACGGACTGCCACATGTGTTTGTAAATTTCATAAATCGATTTTAGGAGTATAGTTGGTTGTTGGAAGGAACATAATAATTGATATTGGTTCAGGGGTAATTTATCGAGAGGACTTCCCTAGTGGTTAAGGCCCCATTAATTGCTCTTTCCATTCACATATGCATAGCCTACGTGAGTTGCAGTTGGGATGTGTGTACATGCTTAGATTGATATGCAGGATTCGAAGTTGCATAATAAATCGTAGGCAGTGTCCACCATTCTTTAACTGTCTTCGTGGTGCGATGCATAAGGTGTTGATTTTCGGTGTGAGCATCCTGGATTCGAATCCACGGACTGCCACATGTGTTTGTAAATTTCATTAATCGATTTTAGGAGTATAGTTGGTTGTTGGAAGGAACATAATAATTGATATTGGTTCAGGGGTAATTTATCGAGAGGACTTCCCTAGTGGTTAAGGCCCCATTAATTGCTCTTTCCATTCACATATGCATAGCCTACGTGAGTTGCAGTTGGGATGTGTGTACATGCTTAGATTGATATGCAGGATTCGAAGTTGCATAATAAATCGTAGGCAGTGTCCACCATTCTTTAACTGTCTTCGTGGTGCGATGCATAAGGTGTTGATTTTCGGTGTGAGCATCCTGGATTCGAATCCACGGACTGCCACATGTGTTTGTAAATTTCATTAATCGATTTTAGGAGTATAGTTGGTTGTTGGAAGGAACATAATAATTGCTTAGGCCAATCGGCTTTCTGCAGACTCCCATTTTCTTATGTTCTTATGTTCTTATGTTCTTATACTATACCATACTATACTTTACTATACTATACTATACTATACTATACTATACTATACTATACTATACCATACTATACTATACTATATCATATACTCTACTCTACTATATTATATTATACTATACTATACTATACTATATCATATACTCTACTCTACTCTATTATATTATACTATACTATACTATACTATACTATACTATACTATACTATACTATACTATACTATACTATACTATACTATACTATACCATACTATACTATACTATACTATACTATACTATACTATACTATACTATACCATACTATACTATACTATACTATACTATACTATACCATACTATACTATACTATACTATACTATACTATACTATACTATACTATACTATACTATTACATACTATACTATACTATAATATATCATACTATCCCATACTATACTATAATATATCATACTATTCCATACTATACTATAATATATCATACCATACTATACTATAATATATCATACTATCCCATACTATACTATAATATATCATACTATCCCATACTATACTATAATATATCATACTATACTATACTATACTATACCATACTATACTATACTATACTATACTATACTATACTATACTATACTATACTATACTATACTATAATATATCATACTATCCCATACTATACTATAATATATCATACTATCCCATACTATACTATAATATATCATACTATCCCATACTATACTATACCATACTATACTATACTATACTATACTATACTATACTATACTTGGCTCTTTTCAATAATTGGGTCATCCTTCCCGATTGCTTCAAGAGCGTCATCACTAACTTAACTATAATCGCGGCGTCATTTACAAAATCTAGGTCAGTGCTCGGGAAATTTCTGACAGATACTCTACATGGACTCTGTCTGATTGGCCCAATAACCCGTCCATGTAGTTGTTTATCTATATAATAATTTCGATTGTCTGTCTGTCTGTCTGTCTGTTCTTTATAGGCGGCCGCAGTTTTAAGCTAGAGCGTTCATACTTGGTATGCATAGTAAGGGGGTCCCTAGGCAGGTTTTAGTGAAAAAATAGAATTCCCCAGAGTGAAAGGGACGGAGAAAATGGGCGCGAAATCGGAAAAAGGGCCGTTTGGGGCAGAAGGCCTCCGATCGAAAAGGTGTATGGAACGAAAATTGTTTGCAGCCCCCCAAAATGGGGGTACGGATGATATCAGATCCAAAATCGGAGGTCATTTAGTAGCCGAAATCGACGTCGCCGTTTAATGAGGCACAGGGAGGTCGAGGCCGGTGTGGTAGTAGTGATTGATGATGGTGATTATGGTAGTAGTAGTGGTGGTAGTAGTAATGGTGATTATGGTGATTACCCGGGCAACGCCGGGTACCCCTGCTAGTAAGTAAGAAAGCTAGAACACACCCTTGTTGCAATCTTGAATTCACAAGGAAAACTGTCAACGTTAAAAGAGAAGGGAGTGATAAATAGTATAATTGTGAGCCTAATGAGTAGCGGTAGAGAGACTGGTGAGAACATTACGCAAGAGAGAGAGAGAGAGAGAGAGAGAGAGAGTTTGTGTGCGTGTGTGTGTTTGAGAGAGAGAGAGAGAGAGAGTGAGAGTGAGGACGAGAAAGGAGACTAGGAATAAAAAAAGAAGACAACGTAGAAGTGAGCATAGCAATCCTATACTCGTACATGGTGCATTATAATGAAGTAAGGTCTCTGTGCAATGTCTCTCTCCGCAGCCTGGTGTATGTTGAGTGGGGCCCTATTAGTAAATCTGGGCACCAGGAGGGTATGTTACATTGAGGGCATAATTGTGTTAACCCGTTCAATACCGGTACCGTCCTTTTAACTTTATTCTGGCTACTATAAGACGATTGTATTCAGCTTCGAACTATCTCACTTCACCCTTTTTACTACCACAGGTCCTTCTTAAGCTGCACAAATTCGTCTAAATATAGCTAGGGTATACAGTAATTAAAAAGTCGTCGCCGGTACAGTAAAGGTATTTTAGTGTTTTGAGTTATAAGAAATAATATATGTGTGTATTTGTATGTTCTTCATGGCAGTATTTTATTGCTGATGTAGGTTGTGAAAATATTTAATATTTCGATAATTCGCGTTAATTCGCGAATCTTCTCATTCTAGTGTGTGGTTTGTACTGTGAAACACTTCCCGTTAATATTTTCAGCATTCTCCCTTTCCCCATCTCTCTCTCTCAAAAAAAAAAAATAATATAATTAAAACATGAAACAATAGAAAAAGGGGCTCTTTAGCGACCCTCCAAAATAGAGGTGACATTCTTTGCTTGATTGTAGCGACGTTTAGTGTGGCCGTTAATGGTTGTTCAAAGCTTTAACAGGTCTGCTTTGGTGATTATAGTAAGCATTTCATAGCCATTATGAGGCACTTTCTGTCTGTTTGTTTGTTTGTTTGTTTGTTCGTATTTTTTTCTGTCTGTCTGTTTGCTCAGTGCCATGTAGGTGTGGCTGAGGGCTGTGTTGGATATACAGTATAATCTTAATTGTACCATTACTTGTGCAACCATAAACAGAAGTATGAAAGCATTATTGGGAATTATAGTTTCGATATATTTACATTTGTTAGTGGTTCAAGGTTATATTTATTAGCCGTCTATGAATCCGTGGAACCCCTACAGCCCTTCAACTCACTCAGATAAGTTCAACCTCAATCAAACTGAAAACGTAGAGTGAGCTTAGCTATGTTTACACGACCCATACCTTAAGAGATACCAAGAGGACTGATCATCATCATATAACACACATACAGAGACTGATCTCTCTCTCTCTCTCTCTCTAATATATATTTATATATATATATATTATATATATATATATATATATATATATATATATATATATATATATATATATATATATGTAGGTAGAGAGAGAGAGAGAGAGAGAGAGAGAGAGATGATGAAAGGGGGTAGGGGGGGGGGTTGAGGTGGAGTGTGCCATCTAAAGAGTCCCAAGAAGGTGGGAGTCAGACCAGGTGGAGTCCTTATGTGGGCCAGACATTAATACCTCAACCTCTGTTCTTCGTCACAGAGAGAGTGTTTGCGTGTGCTGGGTGTTTGTTCCAATGATGTTTTAGATCTTTGTTGTGATTATGTGTGGGTGTGTGTGTGTGTGTGTGTGTGTGTGTGTGTAGTTTACTTAGGTTAAATCATCGAAATATGCACTCGTAAGCATGCATAATAACACTTGTACCGATAAACACACTGTCACGTGTGTGTGTGTGTGTGCGTGCTAGCGTGTGTGTGTGTGTGTGTTTTTTGTTTTTTTCAGTAGCTATATGATTTGCTGTTGAATTGGAATTAATAAAAATACGGAACCAAACTAATTATAAAGGACAATTATGTTCAGAACGTACGTGTTTCATGCCTATTCTGAATAAGCCCTTTCACCTGCAGTCACTTCGCCCATATTCGGAGTTGGTTCACTTCAGCTTTATCTAACCAAACTTATTATAAACTATGGTGACTAAACCAAACCTAGCCTAATCTAACCATAGCCCCACTTACCTAAACTAACCTATTATACAGTAAAATAACTTAACATAACCTAATCTGACCTAATATAACCATAGTCTTTCCAATCTTAACTTAGCCTAACTAAATCTAGCCATAGCCTTTCCTACGCTTATATTTTTTCTTTACCTTACCTTACCCTAACTTAATCTAACATATTATCCTACCCTGACTTAACCTAACTCAACCAATATGTGAACAAAGCAGCTTTAAGGGGCTAGTGCTCGTTTTTGTGGCCTATATATTTATGTATTCCTATATTTTTTAGTTTCCTCGCTAGACTTCCATCAAGCTTTAAAAAAAAAACACCCTCTACACCCCCTTTCAAGATAAATTTGTGCATTTTCGGTAGACAAATTTCCCGGCCTAAGGCCGGTTCCTCCTAAAATTACAGGCTCGCTATCGCTTGCCAGGAAAAAAATCGACACCTAAATGGCACGAAAGGTCTTAATATTGACAAAGAAATTGGGCGAAAGGTCTCAGAATCGCCAAACTAATTGAATGAACGTCTTAAAATCTCAAAACTAATATGCTAAAAATGAGAGAGAAGGGGGTCCAGAAAAAGCGACTACTACCCCCTTAATGTGGGCGAATATACCAGTGAGCAAAATGACCGGGAACCAGGTATTTTATGCACCTGTTACATATATGGCATCAACAGGTCTTAATTACCCAGGTGGTCTGTTTTGTTTCAGGCCTTTGTTGTAATCGGTTCCATGGGGTAGATTTGTTTTTTATACTTTACTCGTATTAGTCATGTTTAATCATTACTGACTCTCGATTATATTTATTGGTGATTCTTGTATGCTTTATATCTGATTGATCTTTTAGACAACTACACCCATTTATATTTGTTTTTATCATTAACATGTACAGTAAATTACTCATGCATTCGATTATATTTATACTTTTGTCAGTCTGATAATACGTTTTCGTAACCAATTTCGACAATCCCTAGAGTTGATAAACGTTGCTCATGTGATGTTCTTGTTGATTCCACTCATTTGAATACGATGTTTACGTATATACATGTTATATTTGAAAATGCCATATTCAAATGAGTATAATCACCATTGCTATCAATGAGAAACGCCTAACACTCTCTAGATTGTCGAAATTGGTTGTCAGTCAACGTCATTTGGACTGACAAGAGAGGTAGTTTCTTGATTTTGCTGCAATGCTCCCATGAATTAAAATGGATGTTAATAATGGTGAGGCTAAAATAAATTCTAATTGAGAGATACAACATTGCACATACTAGTAACACGAGATAATGCTATGTATTAAATTAGTTTCCATTGAAAACAATCATATATCAAGCATTCGTGATTTTCTTTAACCCTTTGAGGAATATGCCGCGTTTTGACAGTTTTTTCTTTCCATATATATATATATATATATATATATATATATACAGTATATACTTCATAAGCAAATTTAACCCTGAACTAAACAGGGATATGTTCAGTTAATATTCACACAACTCGAACTTATGAAGATGGTTCGAAAGAAATGATACCATGTTTTCCTTTCGCCTTTTCTCGATACTATATATTTACAAGTTCAAAGCTTCCTCCACAACCAAACCCCATTATGACTCAAATCTAATAAGGCGATCCCATAATATAAGTAAACCATGAGACTTGTCCCGAAACAATTTGTTTGTGTATAAAAATAAAATTAATGCCGAATCTGGACACTAGAAGGCAGCAACTACACTTTTGCCACTATAAAAAGCAGGACATTTTACCACCGATCTCCCGAGAACTTTTCATCTCCTACTGTACTTCGCACTTCTCCACTTTATCTTCCTCTCTCCAAAACTCTCCAATCTCCTACTTTACTCAAGCCATCATAATCATCACCGATCTCAGTCCTGCATTAGAAGCCACTGAGGATCCACCAAGCGGAGAAATGCATTTGGCAAAATTTTAAATAGTGGCAACATTCTTTTAAAATTTATGATCACAGATTGGAGTTTTCATTAAGGGACTTCATTCTAAAAGCACTTTTTATAGCTTTCTTTTTATTCCTCTGTTTTAAAGCACTGACATCTTCGCAAGAAGTTTATTTTAATTTATGTTCCTGACAGACATTTTTAAGTTATTTTGTATTCCTATATTTGTATTGTAAGCACTGAAATCTTCGCAAGAAGTTTCAATCTTGTTTAATGTTCCTGGCTCTTGCTTGCAGACACCAACCGTTTGGAGGGTCTGTATTGTAATAAGCACGCATATTTAGAATGTTTCAAACATTCTAACAGTATTTTATAATAAAGTTTAATTTTTCTTTGCTACTAATATTGTTAGTCATATTTTGTTCTTCCATTGCTATTTGCGGTTGTCTTACTGCACCCCCCCCCCTTTTTTTGTATATATATTATATATATATATATTATATATATATATATATGTTTCTCTCTCTCTCTCTCTCTCTCTCTCCTTACACACACACACACACACACACACACACACACAGAGAACCACCTTAAGAGTGTAAAGTGCAGGTGTTTATATTTGTTGTTTACCGGGTAGTTAGTGTCACAGGGCCAACTTTACACCCCCACCTTACAATTGGTCGGTAATTACATGCGTGAAGATAGGCTAATTGGAAACGCCACATGTACTACACGGGTTAATGGGAGAGAAAGAGAGAGAGAGAGAGAGAGAGAGAGAGAGAGAGAGAGAGAGAGAGAGAGATAAAAAGGTGAATTAAAAAATACAATACTGGCGAATGAGAGAGTTACAAGGAGTTGCACAGAATATTGAATATCTCAAAGATATATCGGGCCATTCCTGAGACATACAGTAATTATAAAGAGAGATAGAGAGAGAGGAGTGAGAGAGGGAGGTATATGTTACTGTAGCGTAGTAAATGGCGTTGGAGACGCCACATCCATTACTTGGGTTAGGAGAGTGTTTACGCGTGTGTGTGTATGGGTGTGTGTATATGTGTGTGTATGTGTGTCTGTGTGTGTGTGTGTGTGTGTGTGTACAAGCATTGATGAGTTCCTGTGTACAAATGTATTTATATATGTAGATTTAATTGTAAAAGTAGTTTGAGCTGACAGTTTAAATGGACACATGTTTAAAATACATATTACAGGGTGGTTTAGGTTAGGTTAGACTACGCAGAATTGGTTAGATTTGATATGTTTAGGTTAACTTAGGTTTGAATAAATACAATACAGAATACAATACAGAATACAATACAGAATACAATACAGAATGCATATAAACATATATAATTCCATTTTGTACCGATACACACCGTCGCTTACAATTATGTGTGTGTGTATGTGTGTCTGTGTGTGTGTGTGTGTGTGTGTGTGTGGGTGAGGAGAATCAATTGAAGTACTAAAATATCATATATCAAATAGCATACAAAGGTTCGACCTGGGACTACCTGGGACTCGAAACCCCGAAGTTGTATATTTAGGGGACCTTCATCAAGCTTAAAATTCTATCTATCTATCCATACCTTAAAATTACGCCACATAAATTTGTGCATGTTTTTGGCAGAAAAATGTTCCGGCCGAAGGTAGGTTCCTCTAAATTTACAGGCTCGCTATCGCTCGCCAGGAATAAATCGACACCTAAATGGCCCGAAAGGTCTTAACATTAATAGAAATAGGGCGAAAGATCTTAAAAACGACAAACTAATGGGTCGAACGTCTTAAAATGTTCAAAGCAATGGGGCTAAACATAAGGGAGAAAGGGGTCCAGAAAAAAAATCCCTCAAGTGAAAATCTCCCCTTAACCCATGCAGTACCGAAGACGTCCTTTGCGTTATATTCTGACAACTATTAGACGGTTTTATTCAGTTTAGGAAGGACGACTACCAATGAAAATGCTACAGACTATCTCATTATATATTTTTAGCTATCATATTTCCTTCCAAAGCTGCATAAAATCGTCTAAATGTAGCTGAAATCAGATATTAAAATACGTTACTAATACTGCAAGGGTTAAAACTTAAATATTAGAAGCAGATGAACTCGATGCAATTAATAAAAATCAAACCATGCACTATTCATAAACCATCAAACCATGCACTATTCATAAACCATCAAACCATGCACTATTCATAAACCATCAAACCATGCACTATTCATAAACCATCAAACCATGCACTATTCATAAACCATCAAACCATACACTATTCATAAACCATCAAACCATGCACTATTCATAAACCATGCACTATTCATAAACAATCAAACCATGCACTATTCTTCCATTGGCTTACTGCGCTATGTTTAGAATACCGGTATTTGTTCTTCAATGCAAAACTTATTTGTTCATACTAATTCCTCACCATTCAGGAGATGAAAGCGATAATTTGATTTAGGAAATGTAAATATTTTGGCAGTATAGTAATTTACGATATCACGAAGCTAATTCATTCCTTAACTTTACTTACCTACTAAACAAAAAATCTTTCTATTTTCATTTTGTTTTCCGATAAGCCTACAACCATTCCCTATGATGCAATGTGAGTGGTTGATTGTACATGCCTTGTTTGCAGCCATATTGCTTTTGATCTTAACATCATCTGGTGCAACGTCTTGGAGGTTATTATGGTATTTGGTTGTATTATTATTGAGGGTTTAATTGTTTTTGACATTTTCGAACAATGTTTTTTTAGTTTACCCCGAGACTTGGAAAAACGCCTTCCCAAATCCCCTTCAAACTAAAACAAAAAAAGTCCTCCAGACCCCCTTCAAGCTAGATGTGTACATTTTTCGGTAGAAAAATGTCCCGGCCAAAGGCCGGTTTCTCCCAAATTGCAGGCTCGCTATCGCTCGCCCAGGAAAAATCGACACCTTATTGGGTTGAAGCATCATATAATCGCCAAACTAATGAGATGAAACGTCTTAAAATCTCCAAGGTAATGGAGTAAAACTGGGAGGATCTAAATTGGCCCGCCCTGCACCTAATAGGGTTAACTCCTTCACTACGATAACGCCTATTTTCTACATTTATTAGACCTAAGATTAGACCCCTTCATGCAGCTTGAGTAGGACTTATGTTATGCACATTGTTTATTAACCCTTCCAGTACCGGCGACGTATGTTATATTTCAGTCTAGCTATATTTAAACGATATTGTGCAGCTTAGGAAGGATCTGTGGTAATTACATGGGTTGGCTGAGTTACTGTGAAGCCTTATTAATTGCTAGAGGTCCTCCTTGCTGAATAAAAAGCGTCTAATAGTTGCCAGAGTATGATGAAAAGGACGTCTCTGGTACTGAACGGGTTAAGGGGAGGTTTTTAGTTTGGTCTCTAGATATCCATCAAACTTAAGATTACACCCCCTTGAGCCCCTTTCAAGATAAATTTGTAAATTTTTCGGTAGAAAAATGTCCCGGCTGAAAGCCGGTTTCTCTTAAATAAAAGGCTCGCTATCGCTCGCCAGGATAAAATCGACACCTAAATGACACGAAAGGTCTTAAAATTGACAGAAATGGGTCGAAAGTTCTTAAAATCGTCAAAATAATGGGGCGAACGTCTTAAAATTAGAAAAGCAATGGGGCTAAACATGAGAGAGAAGGAAGTTCGAAAAAAAAATCCCTGAAGTGGAAACCTCCCCTTAAGATATTATATTCCCCTTTAATTTCTACAAGTTGATTACAAACTAAAGAAACTTGTCTAATGGTAACTTGGATATTACGAAATTTACTTTATCGTCTTGAAAGTGTTAATAATAGTGAACTCATAAATTGTGTCTTCTCTCAAATTTCATTTTGTCTGATTGAGATTTTTTTCACCGGCACGTGTTTTCGAATACCATATTTCTTAGCTTAGGAAGTCAACAATGAAGTGAAGTGAAAGAAAACGTTTTAAAATAACATATACTGTTTGTAAACTAAACACAAATCAAATATATGTATTAATTAAAAGAGGGAACCACAACTAATGAGGTCTAATAGAAGGAGGAAAATTTGAGAAGGTTTATAATTTAAGGGAGCCCACCTCGCTTTTTTTCTCTTTCTCTCACTCTCTCTTTGGCTTTTATCCATTCGGCTCCATTCAGCCTACTGTTTTAAGACGTTTACCCCCATCCAGGTGTCAATATTTTCCTGGCGAGCGGTGGTGAGCCAGCGTATATATATTTTTGTTTTGACAGCAAGCTAAATTTTACATTTTTCGATAGAAAAATGCCTCCGGCGAAGCCGGATTTCTCCATACAATGATGGCTCGCTATCGCTCGCCAGGAAGAAATCGACACCTAGATGGGGACAAACGTCTTACAACAGTTGGCTGAATAAGGCCAAATAGATGCAAGCCAGGGAAAGAGAGAAAGATAAAACAAGCCGGTGACCCCCCCCCCCCTTAAGTTTATGAAGGGCGGTAATTGCAGTGTTAAGAGTTTGTGTGGCGATAATAAGAAGGGAGTGATGCATGTTTTATAGATAGGCATATATGAGAGGTAAAATGATGTGGGCAGAGATCATAACAAGGTGAAAGAGATATGTGGGAGAGGTAGGAAAGTGATGGGAGAGATAGATATTGAGTTACATAGGTGTACTTAAAATATTAACTCTATAATATTAACTCTAACTTATATTACTTATACACACCTTACAGCTCCAGCGAGACTGTTTGGGCTTACTGTGTGTGTGTGTGTGTGTGTTATTCACTTGCTTGTTCGTCAAGGGGAATCCACGCAATGCGAGCTAAGCTCATTATTATCGCGCCTCCTTAACTGGGAATGTATTGCTTGAAATGCATGTTAAGTGTTTATGTATCGTTGGAATGGCTGTGGATGTGTGTGTAGTCTGTATTTTAGCCAATTGGCGACATCTGGAAACGAAAGCTTAGGGTTAATCTGTACGGTACCATTCTCACTACGGTACCAGTCTCACCCGAAGGCTTAGGTTGACCAGTAGCTTAGGTTGACCAGTACGATACCCATCTCACCTTGTAACCGATCACCAACCCCAGATGGGACGTCACAACTTCGTCCACTTATACCAGGTTCCTATTTATACTGCTAGGTGAACAGAGGCTACACCGTTAGGAGACTTGCCCAAATGTCTCTTCCCAGCCCGGGTCTCGAACCCGGGACCTTCTGGTTGTGAGCCAGACGCGCTATCAGTTACGCCACGGGGAGGTGTGTGTGTACTTACTCTAGTTGTACTTACTCTAGTTGTATTGCGGGAGTGAGCATGCTCGTTATTTCCCGCCTCCTATAGGTGTAGGTGTTATATGTATCGTTGGAATGGCTGTGGATGTGTGTGTAGTCTGTATTTTTAGCCAATTGGCGACATCGGAAACGAAGGCTTAGGGTGGATCTGTATGGTACCATACTCACTATAGACGGTACCGTCTCGCCCGAAGGCTTAGGTAGCCATCAGCTTTGGTGAACCATATGATACCCATCTCGCCTTGTACCATTTTGCCAACCCCAGATGGGACGTCACAACGTCGTCCACTTATTCCAGGTACCTATTTACAGCTAGGTGAACTGAGGCTAACACATGAAAGGAGACAAGCCCAATTTGTCTCCGCCCGGCCGGGGGATTGAACCCCCGACCCCTCGTGTGTGAGACGAGAGCGCTACCTACTAGGCTACGGGCTGTGTGTGTGTGTGTGTGTGTGTGTGTGTGTGTGTGTGTGTGTGTGTGTGCGCGCGTGTGTGTGTGTGTGTGTGTGTGTGTGTGTGTGAGAGAGAGAGAGAGAGAGAGAGAGAGAGAGAGAGAGAGAGAGAGAGAGAGAGAGAGAGGATGAAATATAATACTAACACTAAAAAATATAATAAAACAGCTTGAATTAAATGAGAAAGTACCATGTCCACAACATCTTACAAACAACAAGACAACTATTACCACTTAAACTTCTTGCTATATCAATAAATCTCTCAAGGCTCCGAGTAAGAATATACATTACCTATTCCGTTCACACCGCACTGTTCCTCATTCTAACATGCGAGATATATTAATATTGTACCCAACTTGAATATTTTTGGAAGAAAAAAATAGCTGTAGAATTACTCAGGCGAAACGTTGACCCTGTCTTCAACACACACACACACACACACACACACACACACACACACACACACACTCTCTCCAGACAAATTAACTAATAAACAAACGTACGCTTGTTGAACGTCGTCCACCTAGGATCAGAGGATTTTATACAAGTTAGAGGTCTTTAAATCAGAAGGTCAACATTGTACTGGTATATGTTGTACTTACAAGTGTTTGCGTGCGTGTGTGTATGTGTGTGTGTGTGAGTGTTGTCGTGTAATATGTTTGTATTACTACTACTACTACTACTACTACTACTACTATTCCTATTAATAATAATAAGTGATACTAATAATAATAGTATTACGATGAACGAGTAGACACGCTTAAACACGCGCACATATATATATAAATATATAAATATTTACATATATACCAAGGGGTTCTTTACCCCTGCACAGCTTCTTGCTCTGTACAGGGGCACAGTGCGTCCTTGTATTGCGATTTGTTCACATGTGTGTGGTGGATCCTCTCACACCGCACTCCTAGACAAAGTAGAAAGGAAGGCCTGTCGTATCATTAATTCCCGACCACTCACCAACTCTTTGCAAACTCTCTCTCTCTTCGCCGCAATGGTGCATCTCTCTCGCTATTCTATCGCTACTACAATAATCAGTGCTCCTCAGAGCTCTCCCAATGTATACCACCTCCTCTACGTAGGGTACGTGGTACACCGTACCCGTCTTGCAACACAATCCCACCCCTACTCTGTACAACTCTCCAACCCAAGAGTGAAACATTGCTCTCAGTCTTTCTTCTATTCAACAGCTGAGATCTGGAACTCTCTTAAAGAATCTGTCTTTCCCTCCTCCTACGACTTAAATTGCTTCAAACTCCGTGTGTCCAGGCATTTTGGCTCGAACGTCCCTTAATTTTGGCCCTGTCACTCTCTCAACTTTGAGGGAGGCACTCGCTACAGGCAGTTCTGCCTTTTGTCTCCCTCACTCACATAGAAAAAATAAATATATATATATATATATGCTAAACATCCACAGGCAAGGAAGGAAAATGTGTGTGTGTGTGTGTGTGTAAGACAGTAAAGTGTGAAATATGTGCTAAAAAGCAGTTTCAAGTAGACTCCCATATATACAGTATAATATGCGGATAGTAGACTCCCATATATACAGTATAATATGCGGATAGTAGACTCCCTTATATACAGTATAATATGCGGATAGTAGACTCCCATATAATCAGTATAATATGCGGATAGTAGACTCCCATATATACAGTATAATATGCGGATAGTAGACTCCCATATATACAGTATAATATGCGGATAGTAGACTCCCTTATACAGTATAATATGCGGATAGTAGACTCCCTTATATACAGTATAATATGCGGATAGTAGACTCCCTTATATACAGTATAATATGCGGATAGTAGACTCCCATATATACAGTATAATATGCGGATAGTAGACTCCCATATATACAGTATAATATGCGGATAGTAGACTCCCATATATACAGTATAATATGCGGATAGTAGACTCCATTATATACAGTATAATATGCGGATAGTAGACTCCCATATATAAAGTATAATGTGCAGATAGTAGACTCCCATATATACAGTATATGTGGTTAGTAGACTCCCATATATACAGTATAATATGCGGATAGTAGACTCCCTTATATACAGTATAATATGCGGATAGTAGACTCCCATATATACAGTATAATATGCGGATAGTAGACTCCCATATATACAGTATAATATGCGGATAGTAGACTCCCTTATATACAGTATAATATGCGGATAGTAGACTCCCATATATACAGTATAATATGCGGATAGTAGACTTATATATAGTATAATATGCGGATAGTAGACTCCCATATATACAGTATAATATGCGGATAGTAGACTCCCATATATACAGTATAATATGCGGATAGTAGACTCCCATATATACAGTATAATATGCGGATAGTAGACTCCCTTATATACAGTATAATATGCGGATAGTAGACTCCCATATATACAGTATAATATGCGGATAGTAGACTCCCATATATACAGTATAATATGCGGATAGTAGACTCCCTTATATACAGTATAATATGCGGATAGTAGACTCCCATATATACAGTATAATATGCGGATAGTAGACTCCCTTATATACAGTATAATATGCGGATAGTAGACTCCCTTATATACAGTATAATATGCGGATAGTAGACTCCCATATATACAGTATAATATGCGGATAGTAGACTCCCATATACAGTATAATATGCGGATAGTAGACTCCCATATATACAGTATAATATGCGGATAGTAGACTCCCATATATACAGTATAATATGCGGATAGTAGACTCCCTATATACAGTATAATATGCGGATAGTAGACTCCCTTATATACAGTATAATATGCGGATAGTAGACTCCCATATATACAGTATAATATGCGGATAGTAGACTCCCATATATACAGTATAATATGCGGATAGTAGACTCCCATATATACAGTATAATATGCGGATAGTAGACTCCCATATATACAGTATAATATGCGGATAGTAGACTCCCTTATATACAGTATAATATGCGGATAGTAGACTCCCATATATACAGTATAATGCGGATAGTAGACTCCCATATATACAGTATAATATGCGGATAGTAGACTCCCATATATACAGTATAATATGCGGATAGTAGACTCCCATATATACAGTATAATATGCGGATAGTAGACTCCCTTATATACAGTATAATATGCGGATAGTAGACTCCCATATACAGTATAATATGCGGATAGTAGACTCCCATATATACAGTATAATATGCGGATAGTAGACTCCCATATATACAGTATAATATGCGGATAGTAGACTCCCTTATATACAGTATAATATGCGGATAGTAGACTCCAATATATACAGTATAATATGCGGATAGTAGACTCCCATATATACAGTATAATATGCGGATAGTAGACTCCCTTATATACAGTATAATATGCGGATAGTAGACTCCCATATATACAGTATAATATGCGGATAGTAGACTCCCATATATACAGTATAATATGCGGATAGTAGACTCCCATATATACAGTATAATATGCGGATAGTAGACTCCCATATATACAGTATAATATGCGGATAGTAGACTCCCTATATACAGTATAATATGCGGATAGTAGACTCCCATATATACAGTATAATATGCGGATAGTAGACTCCCTTATATACAGTATAATATGCGGATAGTAGACTCCCATATATACAGTATAATATGCGGATAGTAGACTCCCTTATATACAGTATAATATGCGGATAGTAGACTCCCATATATACAGTATAATATGCGGATAGTAGACTCCCATATATACAGTATAATATGCGGATAGTAGACTCCCATATATACAGTATAATATGCGGATAGTAGACTCCCTATATACAGTATAATATGCGGATAGTAGACTCCCATATATACAGTATAATATGCGGATAGTAGACTCCCATATATACAGTATAATATGCGGATAGTAGACTCCCATATATACAGTATAATATGCGGATAGTAGACTCCCTTATATACAGTATAATATGCGGATAGTAGACTCCCTTATATACAGTATAATATGCGGATAGTAGACTCCCATATATACAGTATAATATGCGGATAGTAGACTCCCATATATACAGTATAATATGCGGATAGTAGACTCCCATATATACAGTATAATATGCGGATAGTAGACTCCCATATATACAGTATAATATGCGGATAGTAGACTCCCTTATATACAGTATAATATGCGGATAGTAGACTCCCATATATACAGTATAATATGCGGATAGTAGACTCCCATATATACAGTATAATATGCGGATAGTAGACTCCCATATATACAGTATAATATGCGGATAGTAGACTCCCATATATACAGTATAATATGCGGATAGTAGACTCCCATATATACAGTATAATATGCGGATAGTAGACTCCCATATATACAGTATAATATGCGGATAGTAGACTCCCTTATATACAGTATAATATGCGGATAGTAGACTCCCATATATACAGTATAATATGCGGATAGTAGACTCCCATATACAGTATAATATGCGGATAGTAGACTCCCATATATACAGTATAATATGCGGATAGTAGACTCCCATATATACAGTATAATATGCGGATAGTAGACTCCCATATATACAGTATAATATGCGGATAGTAGACTCCCATATATACAGTATAATATGCGGATAGTAGACTCCCATATATACAGTATAATATGCGGATAGTAGACTCCCATATATACAGTATAATATGCGGATAGTAGACTCCCATATATACAGTATAATATGCGGATAGTAGACTCCCTTATATACAGTATAATATGCGGATAGTAGACTCCAATATATACAGTATAATATGCGGATAGTAGACTCCCTTATATACAGTATAATATGCGGATAGTAGACTCCACAGAATGACAGAATGATCCACAGGTACACGTGGAAACGGATGTTGACGATGAAGGATAAGACAGTGGTGGAACGAAAGTCATTGATTGATTATGTATGTGTGGATGAACGAATGAAGAAATCTGTGATGGATGCTAGGGTGTATAGGGGTATTTGAGGGGGTCTGTCTGATCATTATGTAGTGGTAGCTAAGGTTAGGATACAAAAGAAGTGGGTGAGGAGAGCGGGAGGGAGGCGAGAGGAGGGTGGAATGGTGAGGAGGGTGGAGAGGTTGCAGGAGGAGGAAGTCAGGGAGGAGTACAGGAGAGCAGTGGAAAGACGACTAGGTGGGTTCGACCTGGAAGTTATGGAGGAAGTGGAGGAGATGAGCAAGGTGTTTAAGGATGAGATCTGTGCAGCATGTGAGTAGGTGTGTGGAGTGAGGAGAAGAGGGAGGGGAGTGAAAGGTACAGCATGGTGGACAGAAGAGGTAAGAATAGCTGCGGAAGAAAAGAAGAAAGCATATAGAGAGTGGTTGGGTAGTAGAGGGAATGAAGATTCCGAGAGGCAGAAACGAGCGAGGTACGTGGAGAGTAAGAGGGTGGTGAAGAGAGTAGTGAAGGAAAGTAAGAGAAGAGTAGATGAGGAATTTGGAAGGAATCTGAGTGTAAAATGGAGGGAGAGTAAGAAACTGTTCTGGAAAGAAGTCAAGAAAGTTAGGGAAGGTAGCAAGGGAAACAGTAAGGGTGTGAAAGATAAGAATGGGAGAATGCTAGCCGAGAAGCAAGAGAGAGTCGAAAGATGGAGGGAGTACTTCAGTGAGTTGCTAAATGAAAGGAATGAAGAGCCAGCAAACATAGCTGGATATGGTATGGGTGGGAGAAGAAGAGAAGTAGAGGAGGAGGAGGTGGGGATCAGGAGGTCAGAAGTGTGGGAAGCCATGAAAAGAGTGAAGTTGGGGAAAGCACCAGGAACAGATGGAGTGTGTGGGGAAATGTTGAGGTATGGTGGTGAGATAGTGATAGAATGGGTATGGAAAATGTGCAAACTAGCATGGGAGAAGGGGAGTGCACCCGATGACTGGAAGACTGGCATAATAGTCCCCCTATATAAGGGCAAAGGGGAAAGAGGAGTGTGTGGTAACCACCGAGGAATATGTCTTCTAAGCGTAGTAGGGAAGGTATACAGTAGGGTAGTGATTGAGAGAGTGAGAGTGAGAACGGAGAAATGGATAGGCGACGAGCAGGGAGGTTTTAGGAAGGGAAGAGGATGTGTAGATCAGATTTTTACCCTGAATTGTGTTGTGGAGAAGTATCTGGAGAAGAAACAAAAGGTGTATGTTGCCTTTATAGACTTAGAGAAGGCCTATGACAGAGTGGATAGAGAAGGTTTGTGGAAAGTACTTAGAATATACGGAGTAGAGGGCAAGTTGCTGAAAGCAGTGAAGAGCATGTATGAGGGTGCAAAGGCGGCAGTACGTGTGGAGAGTGAGCAGAGCGAGTTCTTTGACCTGAATGTTGGTTTGAAACAGGGGTGTGTGATGTCCCCGTGGTTGTTTACTGTATATATGGATGGAGTTATGAAAGAAATACTATCAAGAGCAGTGGATGTTGGTGTATCGCTGAAAAGGGAGGGAATTGAGTGGAAGCTACCTATACTGCTGTTTGCGGATGATACAGTTCTGATGAGCGATAATGAATGGGAGTTGCAGGGTCTGGTAAATGAGTTTGGAACAGTGTGCGAAAAACGGAATTTGAAGGTAAATACGGGGAAGAGCAAGGTTATGGTCTTCGAAAGGGGTGAAGTCACAGAGTGTGAGGTGAAGCTGAACGGTCAGGCTATGGAGATCGTCAACTCTTTTAAGTATCTGGGCAGTGTGTTGAGTAAAGATGGGACTATGGATGAAGAGGTGCGGGAGAGGGTACAACAGGGGAAGAGGGTTGTAGGAACGCTAAAAGCAGTAACAAGAAATAGGGTGGTCAGTATGGAAGTGAAGAAGTCCTTGCATGACAGTGTGGTAATCCCGACACTGACTTACGGAAGCGAAGCATGGATGTTGGTTGAGAGACTCAGACCAAGAGTGAGAGCAGTGGAAATGAATTACTTAAGGAGTGCGTGCGGAGTTACATGGAGGGATAGACAGACTAATGAGGAAGTAAGAAGGAGGTGTGGTGTGGAGGTAGATGTGCTGGAAAGTGTGAAAAGGAACAACTTGAGATGGTTCGGCCATATGGAACGTATGGAAAGCGAGAGAATGACTAAGAGGGTGTACGAGAGCGAGGTGGAGGGACAGAGGGGGAGAGGTAGACCGAATATGAGGTGGAAGGATGGAGTGAGGAACTACATGAACGAAGGCGGTGCTGGTTGGGGGGAGGGGCGTCGACTGACTGGGGACAGAGGTGCATGGGGGCGGTTCGTTCGTGGCCACCCCTTCGGGGATCACGGCGTCAGGCAATAGATAGATAGATAGATAGATAGCAGACTCCCATATATACAGTATAATATGCGGATAGTAGACTCCCTTATATACAGTATAATATGCGGATAGTAGACTCCCTTATATACAGTATAATATGCGGATAGTAGACTCCCATATATACAGTATAATATGCGGATAGTAGACTCCCATATATACAGTATAATATGCGGATAAGAGACTCCCTTATATACAGTATAATATGCGGATAGTAGACTCCCTTATATACAGTTTAATATGCGGATAGTAGACTCCCATATATACAGTATAATATGCGGATAGTAGACTCCCATATATACAGTATAATATGCGGATAGTAGATCCCATATATACAGTATAATATGCGGATAGTAGACTCCCTTATATACAGTATAATATGCGGATAGTAGACTCCCTTATATACAGCATAATATGCGGATAGTAGACTCCCACATATACAGTATAATATGCAGATAGTAGACTCCCATATATACAGTATAATATGTGGATAGTAGACTCCCATATATACAGTATAATATGCGGATAGTAGACTCCCTTATATACAGTATAATATGCGGATAGTAGACTCCCATATATACAGTATAATATGCGGATAGTAGACTCCCATATATACAGTATAATATGCGGATAGTAGACTCCCTTATATACAGTATAATATGCGGATAGTAGACTCCCATATATACAGTATAATATGCGGATAGTAGACTCCCATATATACAGTATAATATGCGGATAGTAGACTCCCATATATACAGTATAATATGCAGATAGTAGACTCCCTTATATACATTATAATATGCGGATAGTAGACTCCCTTATATACAGTATAATATGCGGATAGTAGACTCCCATATATACAGTATGATATGCGGATAGTAGACTCCCATATATACAGTATAATATGCGGATAGTAGACTCCCATATATACAGTATAATATGCGGATAGTAGACTCCCATATATACAGTATAATATGCGGATAGTAACCTCCTATATATACAGTATAATATGCGGATAGTAGACTCCCTTATATACAGTATAATATGCGGATAGTAGACTCCCTTATATACAGTATAATATGCGGATAGTAGACTCCCTTATATACAGTATAATATGCGGATAGTAGACTCCCATATATACAGTATAATATGCAGATAGTAGACTCCCATATATACAGTATAATATGCGGATAGTAGACTCCCATATATACAGTATAATATGCGGATAGTAGACTCCCATATATACAGTATAATATGCGGATAGTAGACTCCCATATATACAGTATAATATGCGGATAGTAGACTCCCATATATACAGTATAATATGCGGATAGTAGACTCCCTTATATACAGTATAATATGCGGATAGTAGACTCCCTTATATACAGTATAATATGCGGATAGTAGACTCCCATATATACAGTATAATATGCGGATAGTAGACTCCCATATATACAGTATAATATGCGGATAGTAGACTCCCATATATACAGTATAATATGCGGATAGTAGACTCCCATATACAGTATAATATGCGGATAGTAGACTCCCATATATACAGTATAATATGCGGATAGTAGACTCCCATATATACAGTATAATATGCAGATAGTAGACTCCCATATATACAGTATAATATGCGGATAGTAGACTCCCATATATACAGTATAATATGCGGATAGTAGACTCCCATATATACAGTATAATATGCGGATAGTAGACTCCCATATATACAGTATAATATGCGGATAGTAGACTCCCTTATATACAGTATAATATGCGGATAGTAGACTCCCATATATACAGTATAATATGCGGATAGTAGACTCCCTTATATACAGTATAATATGCGGATAGTAGACTCCCTTATATACAGTATAATATGCGGATAGTAGACTCCCATATATACAGTATAATATGCGGATAGTAGACTCCCTTATATACAGTATAATATGAGGATAGTAGACTCCCATATATACAGTATAATATGCGGATAGTAGACTCCCTTATATACAGTATAATATGCGGATAGTAGACTCCCATATATACAGTATAATATGCGGATAGTAGACTCCCATATATACAGTATAATATGCGGATAGTAGACTCCCTTATATACAGTATAATATGCGGATAGTAGACTCCCATATATACAGTATAATATGCGGATAGTAGACTCCCATATACACAGTATAATATGCGGATAGTAGACTCCCTTATATACAGTATAATATGCGGATAGTAGACTCCCTTATATACAGTATAATATGCGGATAGTAGACTCCCATATATGCAACGTCCCAAAGCTGCTCGTCGGTGCAGCTTTTTCTTTAGTAATATAAGGGGACTTCACTCTAACATCAATTCTGTACACCAATTTCTTCAAGCAGAATCCCCTACTCTCCTTTTTTTGACAGAGACTCAAGTAACATCCACATCTGACACGTCTAGATTTAATTTTCCAGGTTATCAACTGCTCCAAAATTTCAGACCTAAAGGAGGTGTATGTTGCTTCGCAAAATCTGAAATTGCCCTGGAGGAGGTTACTAGTTTCAATTGTCCCTATTTTGATTATTCTATATACAAATTAATTTCTGCTGGTAAATTTAAATACATATGTTGCATCTACCGTTCCCCAAATACTCCTCCAGAGCAAAGTCTTTTTGATTCTCTGTCCTCACAACTCAGTGTCCTCAACTTAAATGCTTCTTCTGAAATCACTGTGTTGGGTGATTTTAATGTCCATAATGTTGAATGGCTCACTCATTCAGCCAGGACTGATGATGCTGGTCTTGAATGTGAGCTATTTGCAGACTCATTTAATCTCACTCAACTAGTCAACCAACCCACCCGTGTACCAGATAATCCTAATCATAATTCCCACCTACTGGACTTATTTTTAACAACCAATTCAGAAAATTATGATGTTACAGTGAGGTCCCCGCTTGGATCTTCTGATCACTGTCTGATACAGGCCACCTGTCTATCACCTACCACACCTTCCCACTCTGAACCTGTTTTGGTGACTAAATGGCATTACGATAGGGCAGACTGGGAGGGTCTTCAAGGTTTCTTTATTGATATTCCCTGGACCTCTTTCTTTTCTAATGATGCACACTCCACCTTGAGCCACATACAAGATTTTGTAAAAATTGGAATGGAAACTTTTATTCCTCATCAAAAGTACAGTAAAAGATCTAATTCACCTAAATGGTTTGACCATAATTGTGCTAGAGTAACTGAACAAAAAGCAATAGCCTACAATGCATACACAAGATCAAAAACACATGAAGCCTTTAATTACTTTAGAAACATCAGAAATCATGCCAAAACTGTATTAAACCTAACTAAATCAAACTTTCTCCACAAGCAGGCAAATAAACTTCTAAATAATCCAAATGATAACAAAATATTTTGGTCTACTCTTAACTCATTTAAATCCAACTTCACTACTGCTTCATCCATTCCACCATTAAAATCTCCGACTGGCAATCTTGTAAGTGACCCACGAGGAAAAGCTAACCTTCTTGCGGATATTTTCTCCACCAACTCAACCTTAGATGAAATAAATCAAGATGTCCCTGTACTTAATTTTAATTCGCCTGAAATTCCCTCACTTAAGATCCACACCAGACATGTCAAAACTATTTTGCAGAATCTCTCGGTAGATAAGGCTCCTGGTCCAGATGAAATTCCTCCAATAGTACTTAAGAATTGCTCCTTGGTGCTCGCTCCTGTATTGGCAAAATTTTTCCGTCTGTGTACTCATACCTCATGCTTCCCAGTACCCTGGAAAGAAGCAAACATCCATCCAGTTCCTAAAAAAGGTGCCTCTTCAGATCCATCAAACTACAGACCAATAGCTATAACTTCCACTCTTGGTAAAGTCTTTGAAATTAATTTAAATAATCACATAATTAAGCATCTTGAGAATAATAAATTAATCAGTGATAGGCAATATGGTTTTAGACGATGTCGATCAACTGCAGACATGCTATGCCTTCTTACGCATCAAATCAACCAAGCTACAGACCAACATGGTGAAACACATACAATAGCACTGGATATATCAAAGGCATTTGATAGAGTCTGGCATCAATCCTTATTGTCGAAGATGTCACACTACGGCCTTGCATCATTAGTTCCACTAATTTCTTCTTATCTTCATAACAGAAAAATACGTGTAATGGTAGATGGCCTTTATTCTCAATTTCACTCAATAAATGCTGGTGTTCCCCAGGGATCAGTTTTGGCCCCAATTCTGTTCCTCATTCATATCAATGATCTCATATCTACCACTCATAATCCAATACATTCCTACGCAGATGACTCAACACTCCACAGTTCCTTCACATTTACCAATTCTTTCACCCAACCCGATCTTATAAATTCAAAATAAACACTGCAATTTCTCTGAACCAGGACCTTTCTAGAATTGATGGATGGGGACAAAAGAATCTAGTTTCCTTTAATGCACAGAAAACCAAGTACATTCAATTTTCTAACCGACAGAATCTCACTGACTCCCATATATTTTTTAATGATGTAAATATTCCCACTTCCCCTAGTATTGACATTCTCGGTGTAACATTAACTACTAACTTGAGCTGGACACATTATGTTAGAAGCATTGCTAAGAATGCCTCTAAAAAACTGGGACTCCTGTACAGAGTTCGAGAATTCTTCACTGACGAGCAGTTGGCCGTGATATATAAAAGTCATGTGCGTTCTCAGATGGATTACTGTTCACCTCTGTGGGGTGGAAGTGGAGTGGTTGCATTGAGGCAGTTGGACAAAATTCAAAATAAAGCTATTAGATTAATCAATAACCCTGCAATCACACAGGACCTTCCTACATTATCCATACGAAGAAACGTTGCATCCCTTGCATTATTCTACAGATATTTTCACAGCAATTGTTCCGAGGAACTTGCTTCAATTGTGCCGCCTCTCCACATCTTTCCCCGTAGAACTAGGGCAGCTGAGAGCGCCCATGAATTTACACTTTCTCCTCCACAATGCAGAACTTCTGCTTATCAGAATTCATTTATCCCCAGAGCTACTACTCTTTGGAATTCACTTCCCTCGAATTGCTTTCCACAAACTTACAATCTACAAATGTTTAAATCCAGTTGTTACAAACATTTTATGAATGGAGGATGCCTTTAGGCACATGGACCTTTTTGTTTTATCTGTGTTTTTCCTTCCTCCGTTCATTGTCTCTTAAAAAAAAAAAAAAAAAAAAAAAAAGTATAATATGCGGATAGTAGACTCCTTTATATACAGTATAATATGCAGATAGTAGACTCCCATATATACAGTATAATATGCGGATAGTAGACTCCCTTATATACAGTATAATATGCGGATAGTAGACTCCCTTATATACAGTATAATATGTGGATAGTAGACTCCCATATATACAGTATAATATGCGGATAGTAGACTCCCTTATATACAGTATAATATGCGGGTAGTAGACTCCCTTATATACAGTATAATATGCGGATAGTAGACTCCCATATATACAGTATAATATGCGGATAGTAGACTCCCTTATATACAGTATAATATGCGGATAGTAGACTCCCATATATACAGTATAATATGCGGATAGTAGACTCCCTTATATACAGTATAATATGCGGATAGTAGACTCCCTTATATACAGTATAATATGCGGATAGTAGACTCCCTTATATACAGTATAATATGCGGATAGTAGACTCCCATATATACAGTATAATATGCGGATAGTAGACTCCCATATATACAGTATAATATGTGGATAGTAGACTCCCATATATACAGTATAATATGCGGATAGTAGACTCCCATATATACAGTATAATATGCGGATAGTAGACTCCCATATATACAGTATAATATGCGGATAGTAGACTCCCTTATATACAGTATAATATGCGGATAGTAGACTCCCATATATACAGTATAATATGCGGATAGTAGACTCCCATATATACAGTATAATATGCAGATAGTAGACTCCCTTATATACAGTAATATGCGGATAGTAGACTCCCTTATATACAGTATAATATGCGGATAGTAGACTCCCTTATATACAGTATAATATGCGGATAGTAGACTCCCATATATACAGTATAATATGCGGATAGTAGACTCCCTTATATACAGTATAATATGCGGATAGTAGACTCCCATATATACAGTATAATATGCGGACAGTAGACTCCCATATATACAGTATAATATGCGGATAGTAGACTCCCATATATACAGTATAATATGCGGATCGTAGACTCCCATATATACAGTATAATATGCGGATAGTAGACTCCCATATATACAGTATAATATGCGGATAGTAGACTCCCATATATACAGTATAATATGCGGATAGTAGACTCCCTTATATACAGTATAATATGCGGATAGTAGACTCCCATATATACAGTATAATATGCGGATAGTAGACTCCCATATATACAGTATAATATGCAGATAGTAGACTCCCTTATATACAGTATAATATGCGGATAGTAGACTCCCATATATACAGTATAATATGCGGATAGTAGACTCCCTTATATACAGTATAATATGCGGATAGTAGACTCCCTTATATACAGTATAATATGCGGATAGTAGACTCCCTTATATACAGTATAATATGCGGATAGTAGACTCCCATATATACAGTATAATATGCGGATAGTAGACTCCCATATATACAGTATAATATGCGGATAGTAGACTCCCATATATACAGTATAATATGCAGATAGTAGACTCCCTTATATACAGTATAATATGCGGATAGTAGACTCCCTTATATACAGTATAATATGCGGATAGTAGACTCCCATATATACAGTATAATATGCGGATAGTAGACTCCCATATATACAGTATAATATGCAGATAGTAGACTCCCTTATATACAGTATAATATGCGGATAGTAGACTCCCTTATATACAGTATAATATGCGGATAGTAGACTCCCTTATATACAGTATAATATGCGGATAGTAGACTCCCATATATACAGTATAATATGCGGATAGTAGACTCCCTATATACAGTATAATATGCGGATAGTAGACTCCCATATATACAGTATAATATGCGGATAGTAGACTCCCATATACAGTATAATATGCGGATAGTAGACTCCCATATATACAGTATAATATGCGGATAGTAGACTCCCATATATACAGTATAATATGCGGATAGTAGACTCCCATATATACAGTATAATATGCGGATAGTAGACTCCCATATATACAGTATAATATGCGGATAGTAGACTCCCATATAAACAGTATAATATGCGGATAGTAGACTCCCATATATACAGTATAATATGCGGATAGTAGACTCCCATATATACAGTATAATATGCGGATAGTAGACTCCCATATATACAGTATAATATGCGGATAGTAGACTCCCATATATACAGTATAATATGCGGATAGTAGACTCCCATATATACAGTATAATATGCGGATAGTAGACTCCCATATATACAGTATAATATGCGGATAGTAGACTCCCATATATACAGTATAATATGCGGATAGTAGACTCCCATATATACAGTATAATATGCGGATAGTAGACTCCCATATATACAGTATAATATGCGGATAGTAGAGTCCCATATATACAGTATAATATGCGGATAGTAGACTCCCTTATATACAGTATAATATGCGGATAGTAGACTCCCTTATATACAGTATAATATGCGGATAGTAGACTCCCTTATATACAGTATAATATGCGGATAGTAGACTCCCATATATACAGTATAATATGCGGATAGTAGACTCCCTTATATACAGTATAATATGTGGATAGTAGACTCCCATATATACAGTATAATATGCAGATAGTAGACTCCCATATATACAGTATAATATGCGGATGGTAGACTCCCTTATATACAGTATAATATGCGGATAGTAGACTCCCATATATACAGTATAATATGCAGATAGTAGACTCCCATATATACAGTATAATATGCGGATAGTAGACTCCCATATATACAGTATAATATGCGGATAGTAGACTCCCATATATACAGTATAATATGCGGATAGTAGACTCCCATATATACAGTATAATATGCGGATAGTAGAGTCCCATATATACAGTATAATATGCGGATAGTAGACTCCCTTATATACAGTATAATATGCGGATAGTAGACTCCCTTATATACAGTATAATATGCGGATAGTAGACTCCCTTATATACAGTATAATATGCGGATAGTAGACTCCCATATATACAGTATAATATACGGATAGTAGACTCCCTTATATACAGTATAATATGTGGATAGTAGACTCCCATATATACAGTATAATATGCAGATAGTAGACTCCCATATATACAGTATAATATGCGGATGGTAGACTCCCTTATATACAGTATAATATGCGGATAGTAGACTCCCATATATACAGTATAATATGCAGATAGTAGACTCCCATATATACAGTATAATATGCGGATGGTAGACTCCCTTATATACAGTATAATATGCGGATAGTAGACTCCATATATACAGTATAATATGCAGATAGTAGACTCCCATATATACAGTATAATATGCGGATAGTAGACTCCCATATACAGTATAATATGCGGATAGTAGACTCCCATATATACAGTATAATATGCGGATAGTAGACTCCCTTATATACAGTATAATATGCGGATAGTAGACTCCCTTATATACAGTATAATATGCGGATAGTAGACTCCCTTATATACAGTATAATATGCGGATAGTAGACTCCCATATATACAGTATAATATGCGGATAGTAGACTCCCCTTAATACAGTATAATATGCGGATAGTAGACTCCCATATATACAGTATAATATGCGGATAGTAGACTCCCATATACAGTATAATATGCAGATAGTAGACTCCCTTATATACAGTATAATATGCGGATAGTAGACTCCCTTATATACAGTATAATATGCGGATAGTAGACTCCCATATATACAGTATAATATGCGGATAGTAGACTCCCATATATACAGTATAATATGCAGATAGTAGACTCCCTTATATACAGTATAATATGCGGATAGTAGACTCCCTTATATACAGTATAATATGCGGATAGTAGACTCCCTTATATACAGTATAATATGCGGATAGTAGACTCCCATATATACAGTATAATATGCGGATAGTAGACTCCCTTTATATACAGTATAATATGCGGATAGTAGACTCCCATATATACAGTATAATATGCGGATAGTAGACTCCCATATATACAGTATAATATGCGGATAGTAGACTCCCATATATACAGTATAATATGCGGATAGTAGACTCCCATATATACAGTATAATATGCGGATAGTAGACTCCCATATATATACAGTATAATATGCGGATAGTAGACTCCCATATATACAGTATAATATGCGGATAGTAGACTCCCATATATACAGTATAATATGCGGATAGTAGACTCCCATATATACAGTATAATATGGCGGATAGTAGACTCCCATATATACAGTATAATATGCGGATAGTAGACTCCCATATATACAGTATAATATGCGGATATAACTCCCTTATATACATTCTATGCGGTAGTAGACTCCCCATAGATATAATATGATCGTAGACATATATATATGCGGATAGTATACTCCCCATATATACAGTATAAATAATGCGGATAGTAGACTCCCATATATACAGTATAATATGCGGATAGTAGACTCCCATATATACAGTATAATATGCGGATAGTAGAGTCCCATATATACAGTATAATATGCGGATAGTAGACTCCCTTATATACAGTATAATATGCGGATAGTAGACTCCCTTATATACAGTATAATATGCGGATAGTAGACTCCCTTATATACAGTATAATATGCGGATAGTAGACTCCCATATATACAGTATAATATGCGGATAGTAGACTCCCTTATATACAGTATAATATGTGGATAGTAGACTCCCATATATACAGTATAATATGCAGATAGTAGACTCCCATATATACAGTATAATATGCGGATGGTAGACTCCCTTATATACAGTATAATATGCGGATAGTAGACTCCCATATATACAGTATAATATGCAGATAGTAGACTCCCATATATACAGTATAATATGCGGATAGTAGACTCCCATATATACAGTATAATATGCGGATAGTAGACTCCCATATATACAGTATAATATGCGGATAGTAGACTCCCATATATACAGTATAATATGCGGATAGTTTATGGTATTATTTACGGGAAACTAACAAAAGAGTGGAGTCAGCTTGGTGAGGTAGGCTACTGAACTTGGAAAGAATGGTGCAAGGGAAAGGTTTAAGGGGGTCACCTGTTTGTTTTACCTTTCTCTCCTTTTTTCTCTTTCCCTGGCTTGTATCTATTCGGCCCCATTCAGCCAACTGTTTTAAGACGTTTATCCCCATCCAGGTGTCGATTTTTTCCTGGCGAGCGATAGCGAGCCAGCATTGTATGGAGAAATCAGGCTTCGCCGGAGACATTTCTCTATCGAAAAATGTACAAATATAGCTTGCTGTAAAACAAAAATATATAAGCTGGCTCGCTACCGCTCGCCAGGAAAATATTGACACCTGGATGGGGGTAAACGTCTTAAAAGAGTAGGCTGAATGAGGCCGAATGGATACAACCTAAAGAGAAAGGGAGAGAAAGATAAAACAAAAGCGAGGTGGTCTCCCTTAATAGGAATGAGACAAAGAGTGAGAATGTGTGTGTTTATGTGTGCGTAAGAGTTACTGACGGGAAACACCGGCAAAAATAATATATTAGTTGCGGTATTGAATGGTGTATGCTTATGAGTGAAGTTTAGAGAAGTGAGAGAACGTACATTTAGGAAAGTCATATGTAACAGAAACAACAGAATATCAATAATAGAAGCATGTGTAAAGACAGTATATAACAAAACACAGTAGATAACAAAATTATATATGTATAGTATTCGTTTTTGGGTTCTACCAAGCAAATATTTAAAATCGTTTTCAAAATCACTCTAAAGCAGAGTTTGGCTTGTTGTTGTTGTTGTTGTTGTTTTTCCCCAAGCTGCCTGGCCGAACAGCCCCAAGGCCCCGAGCAAGGCCAAGGCCATAACCGAGCGCCCCCACAGAACCCTCCCCGCCGACCACAATAAAGCCTGGGTGACCGAAGCCACTCCATGGCGGGGAGCTAAGGAGGGCGCGGAAACGCCCGGGAAACCAAAGCCCCACCCAGGGCCCTGTGCCCCTCAGCAATTAAGAAGAGAAAGTTGAGGGGCAAAGGAAAGATGTGACGCTTTGGCTTCCAATCTTGGTAGATTAGGAGGTCAATCCACGCAAGAGACGCCGTCACTTGAGATCTAGAAAATATATAAGTAAAAGGAACAGTCAGAGTAAGCTATGGGTATGGCAGAGATCGCTCAGTTCTCACTCTGATAGACCAGCCCATCACCACAGTTTGGCTTGTCTAACTGAGTACTGTACAGATTAGTTTGAACGAGCGTGTAAGTGACCTCACATACCTGCCGTCAAACCTTGAACACAGGAGCTCAAATTGTGTGTGTGTCTTTGTTTGTTCATGCGTAGTGTGGGATGTGTGTGTAAAAGTGGTGTGTAAAAGTGGTAAAAGTGTGTGTTTTTGCGTAATGTGAGTTGGGTGTGTGTATAAGTGGTGTGTTTTAGTGTATTTTTATGCAAAGTGTGAGGTGTGTGTATGTGTATATATATATACTGTATGGTCCTAAGGTATGTTCAGGATGCCCCATTGGCGCACGTGGCAATCAAGATAGCTTCTTTCATTCCTCAGTTGTTCCTTCAAAGAAAAAGACGAAAAGGAAAACTGAATGAGAACACTAAAGCGCTGAAACAGAGAATGGAGTGGTGGAAAAATGGGGAGTTAGACAAAATTCTTAGCCAAGTACGAGCAATCCAGCAAAGACTGAAAACAAAACAACGAAGAAAGAGGAAGCCAGATGATATGGCACGATCAGTGGGAAATAGCATGAGGATTGGTAAAGTGGCACAGGCAGTCAGAATGGTCACTGGGGAAGCCTCAAGTGGGGTGCTCGAAGTGAATCAAAACATCTTGGACCAGCTAAAGGAGAAACACCCAGAAGCAAAACCAGCAAGTGATGAGGCCAAACTAGAAGGGGAATATGTTCCTCCAGACCCGGTGATATATGAGAATATAACTGGAGACCTCGTATGGAGAAAGGTGCTGAAAACACAGGGAGGAGCAGGTCCATCAGGTGTAGATGCTAAGACTTGGAGGATCTTCCTAAGTCAAAATAAGTTTGGTTCAGCCGCGGGTGACCTTTGTGAAGCAATAGTGGCAAAGAAACTTGCATCATCACCATGCGTGAACATAGAAGCTCTGACAGCATGTCGCCTGATACCTTTAAATAAGAATCCAGGAGTTAGACCAGTAGGCGTTGGGGAAGTTCTTAGAAGGATTATAGGAAAAGCAATCATGTCAGTATTTGGAAAAGATGTACAAAGAGCAGTGGGCAACTTACAAGTATGTGCAGGACAGCAAGCCGGAGGAGAAGCAGCAATACATGCAATGGGGAAGGTGTATGATGAGGAAGATTGTGAAGCGGTACTGCTAGTGGATGCAACAAATTCCTTTAACACCATTAATAGGGAGGCAGCTATTCACAACATCAAGATCAAATGCCCGAGCATCGCAAAGTACATAGAAAACACTTATAAGGAGCCAGCTAACCTGTATATAGTTGGAAGCACAAAGAAGGAAGAAATGAAAATTCTCAAATCAAATGAAGGAACAACGCAAGGAGATCCAGTGGCAATGGCAATGTACACACTGGCACTATCTATTCTGCAGCAGAAAATAAAACATGAGGCATCCCGAGTGAAACAAGTGGCGTATGCTGATGACCTCACAGGTGCAGGAAGAATAAGGGATCTCAAACAATGGTGGCAGAGAGTACAAACGGTTGGCGCAGTCATTGGGTACCATCCTAATGCTAGTAAATCTGCACTAATAGTGAAAGAAGACAAGTATGAAGAAGCGGTGCAGAATTTTGATGGGACAGGAGTGAAGATTACAAAGGATGGTCTATGCCATTTGGGAGCAGTAATAGGCACAGAAGAATGCAAGAGAGTCTATGTGCGAAAAAAGGTAGCGGAGTGGGTAAAGGAAGTGAAAACCCTGGCAGACATTGCGAAATCTGAACCACATGCTGCATATACTGCCTTCACATATGGTTTAAGCACAGATGGACCTTTCTTATGAGAACAGTGCCAGACATTGAACAGATGCTCCAACCGCTGGAAGAAGCAATCAGAGGAGCATTCATGCCTGCTTTAACAGAGATGGAAGGCGTCACGCAAGAGCTAAGAGATCTATTAGCTCTTCCGCCAAGGCTCGGAAGTATGGGGATCATAAACCCAGTGGAGGCGGCACCACATGAGTATCAAAATTCCCTTAAACTTACTATGTCTCTGACAGAAAAAATATGGGAGCAAAATGAAAATGATGTGGTGGACGAAGAGGAACAACGAAATGCAAGACAGGAAATTACAAAGAGCAGAGAAGAGAGACAGAAACATAGCCTAGAACAAATTAAGACCAGTTGTAGTGAAGAACTGAAAATGAGAGTTGAGATGGCACAAGACACAGGGGCTTCAAATTGGCTCACTTCATTACCAATAAAGGAAAAAGGCTTCAGCTTAAATAAACAAGAATTCAATGATGCCGTAGCCTTGAGGTATGGGTGGCCAGTTTCGACCCTGCCGCTGAAATGTGTATGTGGTGAAATAAACAACTCAGACCACTGTATGACCTGTAAGAAAGGAGGATTCATCTGTATCCGGCATGATGAAGTACGAGACATCACTGCACAAATGCTGGACGAGGTGTGCCATGATGTCAGAATCGAACCGGAACTTCTGCCAATGGACGGACAGCGCTTGGCTCACAATACTGCAAATACTTCAAATGAAGCAAGAGTGGACGTAAGTGCTTGAGGTTTTTGGACGAGGGGACAACGTTTTTTTTTCGACATTAGAATCTTCAACCCAACAGCACAAACATATCGTGAGCGAGGACACAAGGCGGCATACTTGAGAAACGAAAGTGAGAAAAAACGCACTTATGAAGAAAGAATTTTGAACAGGGATCAAGGAAGCTTTACTCCTCTGGTCTTCTCATCGTCAGGAGGAATGGGACCTTCTGCAAGTGTCTTCTATGCCAGATTAGCTGAACAAATATCGGAGAAAAAGAACCAGCATAGAAGCCAAGTCATAACTTGGATGAGATGCCGGCTCTCTTTCTCTCTTCTCAGGTCTGCACTCCTATGTCTCAGGGGTACAAGGTCCTCCCCGCTACAGAGGACAAGAGTGAGATACTTGGACTTTGAAATGGTCGTGGCGGAGGGCCGAATTGGGGAACAACTAGGTTGATTGTAGGGAGGTGCTGGTACAATAAGATACACTATAATGTAACTAGAATAAGATAGATTGTACACCACATTGTAACTGTCACCTTAATAATAAAAAAGAAAAAAAGAAAAACAAAATAGAAGGAAACATGCTTACATTACTGATATGTTTGTGGACATGCAGTAATGCAAGTAATGGTCACTCTTCTGTAAATCTAAAATGGCTTACTTAAGAATGGGAAAGGGGTGGGACCTTTTTTTTTTTTTTTTTGTATATACTGTATAGGCTATGTGGTGTGCTTGTGTGAGTTCATGTGTAGTGTGGGGCGTGTGTGCGTATAGGCCTGCGCGGTGTGTGCGTCTGCGTATTTGTTTATATGTGTCTGTGTGTGTGTAGTCTCAGGTTTTGCAAACCGTCATTCCATTTGCATAAACGCTCAATATGAGATGTACTATCAAAGCTTTTTACACTGTAATAAATACAAAGGTATATAAAATCATTAAGCATATTAATAGTGATATACCTTCATTAGGGTATATTATTATGGACACTCTAATTATCCTTTCCATGCTCATACTATTTACAATCTACATCGTTTCCAATACCAGTGCAAGATAGTCCCGCAACGCTACTAATACAGGGTTGCCAATAGAAAATTATAGGAAAACGCTCGTATGACTCCGTGCTAAATCCCTGAACACGTTTGCTTTCATCAGTTTGCTTTTGGGATAAACATCACCAAGTAACTCATTTTGTTTCTATCGAGAATTGCTTAAGTGTTAGATGAGTTTGGTAAATCGGTTATATTTGTTTGTGTACTTATATTTGTCATACACACACACACACACACACACACACACACCGACAATTATTATTATCATTATTATTATTATTATTATTATTACACATGTGAAAAGAGTTGAAATTAACACAGATATATGAAAAATATAGAGAGACAGTCAAACACCCACCCCAAGGCATAATAGAGAGGCGGATGGACTTCATCAGGCCACAGCCATCCGCCGTAATCGGTTTTCTATTATAACTGTGGTAAACCGGCTATCTCTATAATACCTGGTGTAGAGTGTTTGCCCTAAAAGAAAAAGTATTATAGTACTAATGAAATAGTCAAAATTAGGGGGTTGACAAATTCGGAAAGTAAATTTTGTAGTCAGAAGTAGAGTAGACAAAATCAGTTAGTTCAAATTGGGGAAGTCACATTTTGTTGTCGGATATCGAAGAAGAAATCCATTAACTACGTCAAAAAGTATTGAAACATATTTAGCATGAGATAAAGTGAGGTTGAGCTCTGGGAGGCAGTGGACGCTCAATCCCCCCCCCCCACACACACACACATATATATTTATATAATATATATACAGTATATATATATATATACATATATATATTATATATACTGTATATATATATATATATATATATATATATATATATATATATATATATATATATATACATATATCTAGTATATATAATGATAATAGATGTAACATTGTTTTATATTCATGAATTCCGTTGATACACTTGTTACTCAAATATTCCACACCCTAAATTAGAATTTGGTTTTATTTACACTATATGAAGTATACTCCATGAACCAATGTTATATATTAACGCTATATGAAGTTACTCCATGACCAGTTATTGGTTATTAACACTATGAAGTATACTCCATGAACCAATGTTATGGTTGTATTAACGCTATATGACGTATACTCCATGAACCAGTGTTATTGGTTGTATTAACGCTATATGAAGTATACTCCATGAACCAGTGTTATTGGTTGTATTAACACTATATGAAGTATACTCCATGAACCAGTGTTATTGGTTGTATTAACGCTATATGAAGTATATACTCCATGAACCAGTGTTATTGGTTGTATTAACGCTATATGAAGTATACTCCATGAACCAGTGTTATTGGTTGTATTAACACTATATGAAGTATACTCCATGAACCAGTGTTATTGGTTGTATTAACACTATATGAAGTATACTCCATGAACCAGTGTTATTGGTTGTATTAACACTATATGAAGTATACTCCATGAACCAGTGTTATTGGTTGTATTAACGCTATATGAAGTATACTCCATGAACCAGTGTTATTGTTGTATTAACACTATATGAAGTATACTCCATGAACCAGTGTTATTGGTTGTATTAACGCTATATGAAGTATACTCCATGAACCAGTGTTATTGGTTGTATTAACACTATATGAAGTATACTCCATGAACCAGTGTTATTGGTTGTATTAACGCTATATGAAGTATACTCCATGAACCAGTGTTATTGGTTGTATTAACACTATATGAAGTATACTCCATGAACCAGTGTTATTGGTTGTATTAACGCTATATGAAGTATACTCCATGAACCAGTGTTATTGGTTGTATTAACGCTACATGAAGTATACTCCATGAACCAGTGTTATTGGTTGTATTAACGCTACATGAAGTATACTCCATGAACCAATGTTATTGTTATTCTGTGATAGATTTGTTTAGTTCATCCCCTTCAGTACGACGACACCGTTTAACTTTTATTCTGGATAACACTAAACAATTTAATACAGTGTTTAATAATCCAGATGGTTTATGGAGATATTATTTACCCATTTGAGACGTAGAAGTAGATTTCAATCTAAATATTCTTGTCTAATAGTAACCAAAGTAATCGAACAATCATCACCAGTAGGTAATTCATATAC
>CM064552.1:17689710-17714710 GCA_032716605.1 Paralithodes platypus | reverse complement strand
TTGAGATTTTAAGACTTTCGCCCCATTAGTTTGGTGATTTTAAGAATTTCCGCCCCATTCTGTCAATTTTAAGACCTTTCGTGAAATTTAGGTGTCAATTTTATCCTGGCGAGCGATAGCGAGCCTGTAATTTAAGAGTAACCGGCCTTCGGTCGGGAAATTTTTCTACCGAAAAATGTACACATTTATCTTGAAAGGGGGTCAAGGGGGTGACATTTTAAGATTGCTGGAGGAGTAGGAAACAAACTGAAAACCTCCCCTTAAGGGACCTCAGACGGTATTGTGCAGCATAATTTACTGGTTCGGCTCAATGGTTTAAGGAGGGGCTTAGTTTGCTCTCTAAACCTCTATCAAACTTTAAAAAAACACCCACAAGACCCCCCTTCGATATAAATTTGTACACTTTTCGGTAGAAAAATGTCCCGGCCGAAGGCCGATTCCTCTTCAAATACAGGCTCGCTATTGCTCGCCAGGAAAAACATCGATACCTAAATGGCACGAAAGGTCTTCATATTGGCAAAGAAATGGGGCAAAAGGTCTGAAAACACCGAACTAATGGGGCGGATGTCTTGAAATCTCATAACAAATAGGGCTAAACATGAGGGAGGAGGAGGACTCGAAAAACCAACTGCCTCCCCATAATATCATAGGCCTAACATTTCTTCTGGATTTGGGTTCCAGGAAATGATCGCCTCATAAATTGAATAACATCTTCCTCGGCGCATATTCTATCTGGCCACCTAACTTCGTTCAAATCGGTTCATAACTGTGTGAGATATCTTGTTTACAGACATACAGAGGTGAAAACATAACCTCCGTCTAACTTCGTTGGCGGAGGTAATACTATGATAGCAATGTTTTTTTTTTTTTTTTTTTCTGGAATATCTTTCAATCAGAGGCTTCAAATGTTATAAACCACGACATAAATCAGTCGAAAAAATATCGACAAATGATCATGATAATATTATGAAAGTAATACAATCATTCTATTATGAAAGTAATACAATCATTCTATTATGAAAGTAATACAATCATTCTATTATGAAAGTAATACAATCATTCTATTATGAAAGTAATACAATCATTCTATTATGAAAGTAATACAATCATTCTATTATGAAAGTAATACAATCATTCTATTATGAAAGTAATACAATCATTCTATTATGAAAGTAATACAATCATTCTTTTTTCGGCATATATTTTACTTCAGTCATCAAATTTAATAAACCATGACATCGACCACACGATGAAAGGTAGACAAATTATCGTGAAATGTTCATGATACATTATTTCTTTTTCAAGGTGTGTTTTCTATTAGACGTTTCAAATATAATATACCCGAACATAAAGAAAATGAAACAAAACAGACATCACAATATCACGGGATTAAGTTGATATTTTGTACGTGGATTCTTTTCAGGCACACCTTTTATTACAGACGTTTAAGGGAGGTTTTCTGGACTTCCTCCTCCCTCATGTTTAGCCCCATTAGTTTGGCGATTTTAAGACATTCGCCTCATTAGTTTGGCAATTTTAAGACCTTTCATGCCATTTCAGTGTCGATTTTGTCCTGGTGAGCGATAGCGAGCCTGCAATATAGAAGGAACGGTCTCGGTAGAAAAATGCCCCGGCCAAAGGCCGGTTCCTCTTAAAGCAAAGGCTCGCCTAAATTGCATGAAAGGTCTTAAACTCGCCAAACTAATGAGGCGAATGTCTTAGAATTTAAAAACAAAAAAAAGTCAATGGGGCTAAGCATGAGGGAGAAGGGGGTCCATAAACCACTCCTTAAATGTTGAAACCAGTAACTCATTTCGGTGCCATTCCTTCTGGATTTGCGTAGTTGGAAATATAACAGAAAGTATTAACCCCCTCACTGTGAGACACGTCTTTCTTAAGCAGGGTAAAATCGCTTAGTGTTAGCCATAATATAGGAAATCCTGTTTAACGAAATTATCTCTACATTACACTAAAATTTATATGTGTAGACATAGTATATAACATAATTAGGCACATAATTAGTGACCTACTCCTTTGCACCTTCCCTCCGAATATTATTTTATAGATATAAAATAATCTGAATCTGAATCTGAATCTGTATGGCTGTATGTTTTGGGTGCTGGGGTCTAGTGTATGGGTCACGACGGTTAGGGTCCCTCTAGGATGTTTAAGGAGGGATTAACACGGTCGGGGCTCAGTTGGGGGTCTTCTGGGACAGCATGCGTGTTTAAAAACAAAACACAATCTGATCAAGGTCTATAACGGCGACTCATGTATTTTAGATATGTCTTTATTATAATACTGTACATACTAAACTTAGGTAGTGTTAAAAATTATCTTCAATATCAATGTATTACTCATCTAACTATATAATATGTAATGACATAGTTTAAGCTAGAAATAGGGTGAAGATTGCGTATGCACCTTCGCCCTTTTGAGATAATGTAACTATGATACTTATGTATAATATGAGTAGGGTAAAAGACTGTTTTATCACCTTTGCCCTTTTGAGACGTGTAATTATGTATTCCCATGTATTTATGCTTTCTCAATAAAGAATCAAATCCCAAATCCCACCCATTCCTCTACCTCCTATAACCCCCCTCCCTCTCTCCCATAACCACACACCCTACTAAATATTATATTACTATCGGCATGTAAACTTCTCCACTGGTCATATTGCGCTAACTATCCCCTCAATAACCATTATTGTAATAAGAATTTGAACCATGTCACTCATGTTTGTAAAATATTTGTATTACTATAATTCCATTATAACTTCGGTAGTTGGTAATATTAGTCACATTATGTATGTGACTCTTGTATTCAGCTAACTATGACCTCAATAACCGTTGATGTAATGAAGAATGTGAAGTGTCCCTCATATGATTGTAATATATTTGTCGTACTATTATTGCATAATAATTTATGTAGTTCGAAATATTAGTCACATCATGTATGTAATACTTGTATTCAGCTAACTATGATCTCAATAACCATTGATGTAAGAAAACATGAATGGTCTCCTCATAGGATTGCACTAGTTTTGTAGTGCTATTATTTACCTGTCAATTAATAATTCAGTCACATTTTTTTTTTTTTTTTCATGAGCACGTATATACAGCACATGTGGCAATCAAATGAGGAAACTATAATAACACCAGACGACGATACTGTTGTTACAGTAGAATAATGGATTTTTGAGCAGTATGTATTGCCTTACCAGTGGTTGTCCCCTTATTATTATTATTATTTTATTATTTATTGAAATACCACAGGAACGAAAATTCCTGGGAGCGAAACTTCCACCCCCAACGAGATCCCTCTCTTTCTACCACCTCCCTCCACATGTTACACGTCTCGTTAATCACAGTCTTCTAATATACAAATCACATTTCCTTACCCCCTGACATTCTTGAAATACCCACTAAGTATATTCAATTAGATACCAACCATGCAGACTATAATACGTTCGTTGTGTATAGGTACGAGGCGATCTCAAGACACCTTAGCTCCCAGTGCACAACGAACCGGATCATGATTATGTCCGCCTGTATTAAATTATGTATTATGTTGATTTATACCATTGCCTATTTTTGTAATAATTGTATTCAGCTAACTATGATCTCAATAACCATTGATGTAATGAAAATATGAATAGTCTCCTCATACGATTGCACTAGTTCTGTAGTGCTATTATTTACAACCTGTCAATTAATAATTCAGTCACTACAAGCTTGCTTGTTTTTTTTTTGTTTTTTTTTGTTTTTTTTTTGTTTTTTTTAATGAGATACGTATATACAGACCATGTGACAATTAAATGAGGAAACTATAATAACACATCTGAATAATGCCAACCTGACTTATAAACACAAATATGAATGTAACCAGACGACGATGCTGTTGTTTCAGTGGAATAATGGCTCTTTGAGCAGTATGTATCGCCTTACTAGTGGTTGTCCCCTCACAGGATGGGGGGCGCTGCTCAATAAACTCGCCCCTCGGGGCAAAATCAAAATCAATCATCTCTCCTATTAAGAGGAGATTGGGTCGTTTATCTGGCCCCCTTCCTTCCTCATGTTTAGCCCCATTAGTTTTCAAATTTGTAGACGTTCGGCCCATTAGTTTGGGGATTTTGAGACCTTTTGCCCCATTCCTTTGTTAATATTAAGACTTTTAGTGTAATTTAGGTGTCATTTCTTTCCTGGAGAGCGATAGCGAGCCTGTGTGTTATGAGGAACCGCGGCCAGGAATTTTTTCTATCGAAAAATGTAAAAACTTATAATGAAGGAGGGTCTTGGGCGGGATTTTCTTGAGCTTGATGGAGGTCTAGGGAAGAAACTAAACAAATATTTAAAAGTACATATACAAGAGAAAATAGATACGCCCATATTAACCCCCCCCCCCCCCCCGTTAAGTGGGTTTGTTGCTACCACTGTACCGTAATAAGGGTTTATTACTATGGACACATTATTTACCCTTTTCATGCCTTCTTTAAGGGAAGATTTCCACTTTAGGGATTTTTTTCTGGACCCCTTTCTCCCTCATGTCTAGCCCCCTTGCTTTTGAGATGTTAAGACGTTCGCCCCATTAGTTTGGCGATTTTAAGAATTTACGCCCCATTCTGTCAATTTTAAGATCTTTCGTGCCATTTAGGTGTCGATTTTATCCTGGCGAGCGATAGCGAGCCTGTAATTTAAGAGCAACCAGCCTTCGGCCGGGACATCTTTCTACCAAAAAATGTACAAATTTATCTTGAAAGGGGGTCTAGGGGGTGACATTTTTAGATTGCTGGAGTAGGAAACATACTAAAAACCCTCCTTAATCACTTTATCTTTGACAGTGTCGAGTTGATTATTTGTGGTTCTCGACTGCATAACATCATTACTAAGCTGAACATTATCGTTTAATGTTATCCTTAATAAAAATTAAAATAATTCCACCACGCAGAAAGAGATATTTGAGACATTTCTATCCACTCCTGAAATTTATGCATGGAAGGAAACATAGTATGATTGAATTAGGAGCGTAGATTGTTATGCAGTAGTTAATTCATATCATCAAGTAACATTTTATATATGTATTATATTTATTATTATTATTATTATTATTATTATTTATTTATGTATTTATTTATTTATTCATTTTGTTGTAGGACAATCGTATTATTTTTATTTCTGCATATATCAATACTGGGTGGGTCCGCAATCCTGTAGACAACTGTACTGTACGACGCTGAGAAGTACAAGGAAACATAGCCTACTTGTGCATATTCAGCACGATTTTATCAACTTTATAATAGACAATTTTTGGGACTAAGTTGCACTGATAAAACGAGTAGACTAGAGAACGATTAATATTGGTAATGGACAAAAATGGCAGTTTAAATGCCGACTAAAATTAGCGCTTTTTACACAACTGTTATCCACAACTTTTAAGTGAGAGCTTTAGATATAGATATACTGTATATATATATATATATATATATATATATATATATATATATATATATATAGTGTGGTGTACTTGTTAGTGTAGTGAAATAAATAGGAGGTGTTTGTGAGAGTTAACTGGATATGTATAATATATATATATACAGTATATATTATATATTATAGGGTTTGTCTCCCTTATAACAATCTATCTTCTAGTTACCGATGCCAGTGCAATATATTACAAAACATACTGCCAGAATATTGTTGAGGATCAAAAATTGGTGAAAAGGTGGATTTACACGAGCTCCTTTTCCCGCAACGTTTGTCTGCAACTCTGATCTGGCAGTTTGTGAATTGCACTTTTATAAAAATGTTGTGTAATCTGAAATTCAGTCTAGTTGCCGATACCAATGTAAAGTGGCTAATAATGTTACTGGATGAAAGTTGCCGATTAAAATGTTGCGGGAATAAGCTCTGGTGTAAATCCACCTTAAGGGGAGACTGACCGTTTGTTTGGTCTATTAATTCATTTATTCATATATTTTTTTAGTTTTCTCCCTAGACCTTCATCAAGCTTAGAAAAACAGTCCCTAGACCCCCCTTCAAGATAAATGTGTACATTTTTCGGTAGAAAAATGTCCTGGCCGAAGGCCGGTTGCTCTTAAAATTGCAGGCTCGCTATCGTTCGCCAGGAAAAAATCGACACCTATATGGCACGAAAGGTCTTAAAATTGACAACGAAATGGGGCGAAAGGTCTTAAAATCGCCAAGTTAATGGGCCGAACGTCTTATAATTTTAAAACTAATGAGGCTTAACATGAGCAAGAAGGGGGACCAGAAAAACAGCCTATCTCCCCTTAAAACCACCTTAAATCTCAGAAGTTGACGAAAACAAAGTTGGAGGAAAGCCGTCTCATGTGAATCTGCCTTCAAATATAATTCATGGAGAGTGGAAGTGATATAATGTTGACTGAGTTAATTCATGGAGAGTGGAAGTGATATAATGTTGACTGAGTTAATTCATGGAGAGTGGAAGTGATATAATGTTGACTGAGTTAATTCATGGAGAGTGGAAGTGATATAATGTTGACCGAGTTAATTCATGGAGAGTGGAAGTGATATAATGTTGACCGAGTTAATAAGACAGGTAAGATGAAACAGGTACAGTAGCCCACATAGTTCTGTTCCTCTCCGTGATCTTATACGTGGAAATATAATACGCATGATCGAAGTACGAGTGTATTTTCTTATGCAGTGGTTAAGGGGAGGTTTTTAGTTTGTTTCCTACTCCTCCAGCAATCTTAAAATGTCACCCCCTTGACCCCCTTTCAAGATAAATTTGTACATTTTTCGGTAGAAAAATGTCCCAGCCGAAGGCCGCTTGCTCTTAAATTACAGGCTCGCTGTTGCTCGCCAGGATAAAATCGACACCTAAATGGCACGAATGGTCTTAAAATTGACAGAATGGGGCGGAAATTCTTAAAATCACCAAACTAATGGGGCAAGCGTCTTAAAATCTCAAAAGCAATGGGGCTAGACATGAGGGAGAAAGGGGTCAAGAAAAAAGTCCCTCAAGTGGAAATCTCCCCTTAACTTATCTGGCTAGTCAATTGATACCGGTAATTAAAAGAAACCACACTCATACTAATTTGACTTTCATACATACGATCACGACGAGGAACAGACATTATGTGGACAACTGTACATTATACAAACAGTTCAAAGAATATGTAAATATACTGCATAATTCCGGCTCATTATTCCCATTCATAGATCGCCCGCGGACCCAAACAACTTTCACTTTCATTTGGAGACATATTTATTCATGGTCGCCAGTCAAGGTTTTTGGACCCCCTTCTCCCCCATGTTTTGCCCCATTTGTTTTGACCTTTTAAGACGCGTGCCCCATTCGTTTGATAATTTGTTAACCTTTCGCCTCATTTCTTTGTCAATATTAAGACCTTTCGATGTTTTCTTGGCGAGCGATAGCGAGCCTGTAATGAAGGAAGCCGCGACATTTTGCTACCAAAAATTGTACACGTTAATCTTGAAGGAGTGTCTTGAGGTTATTTATAAAAGCTTGATGGGGGTCTACGGACCAAACTAAAACTCTGCCGTTAAGGGGGTAGTGCTTGTTTTGTTAGTTTATATATTAATTTATTTATATTTTTTTGAGTTTCCTCCGTAGACCACCATCAAGCATAAGAACACATCCACTAGACCCCCTTTCAAGATAAATTTCCAAATTTTTCGGTAGAAAATGTACCGGCCATAGGCCGGTTCCTTCCAAAATTACAGGCTCGCTATCGCTCGCCATGAAAAATCGACACCTATATGGCACGAAAGGTCTTAATATTGACAAAGAAATGGGGTGAAGGTCTCAAAATCGCCAAACTAGCCAAATGAACGTCTTAGAATATCAACACGAATATGCTAAACATGAGGGTGAAGGGTGTCCAGTAAAAGCGAGTACCTCCCCCTTAAGGCCGTTGCTGTTCGTGATTGTTGTGGTCTATTTCGATGTTGTGTTCGTGATGGTTGTTGTGGTCTATTTCGATGTTGTGTTCGTGATGGTTGTGGTCTATTTCGATGTTGTGTTCGTGATGGTTGTGGTCTATTTCGATGTTGTGTTCGTGATGGTTGTGGTCTATTTCGATGTTGTGTTCGTGATGGTTGTGGTCTATTTCGATGTTGTGTTCGTGATGGTTGTGGCCTATTTCGATGTTGTGTTCGTGATGGTTGTGGTCTATTTCGATGTTGTGTTCGTGATGGTTGTGGTCTATTTCGATGTTGTGTTCGTGATGGTTGTGGTCTATTTCGATGTTGTGTTTGTGATGGTTGTGGTCTATTTCGATGTTGTGTTTGTGATGGTTGTGGTCTATTTCGATGTTGTGTTCGTGATGGTTGTGGTCTATTTCGATGTTGGGTTTGTGATGGTTGTTGTGGTCTATTTCGATGTTGTGTTCGTGATGGTTGTGGTCTATTTCGATGTTGTGTTCGTGATGGTTGTGGTCTATTTCGATGTTGTGTTCGTGATGGTTGTGGTCTATTTCGATGTTGTGTTTGTGATGGTTGTGGTCTATTTCGATGTTGTGTTTGTGATGGATGTGGTCTATTTCGATGTTGTGTTTGTGATGGTTGTTGTGGTATATTTCGATGTTGTGTTCATGATGGTTGTGGTCTATTTCGATGTTGTGTTCGTGATGGTTGTTGTGGTCTATTTCGATGTTGTGTTCATGATGGTTGTGGTCTATTTCGATGTTGTGTTTGTGATGGTTGTGGTCTATTTCGATGTTGTGTTTGTGATGGTTGTTGTGGTATATTTCGATGTTGTGTTCATGATGGTTGTGGTCTATTTCGATGTTGTGTTCGTGATGGTTGTTGTGGTCTATTTCGATGTTGTGTTCATGATGGTTGTGGTCTATTTCGATGTTGTGTTCGTGATTATTGTGGTCTATTTCGATGTTGTGTTTGTGATGGTTGTGGTCTATTTCGATGTTGTGTTTGTGATGGTTGTGGTCTATTTCGATGTTGTGTTCGTGATGGTTGTGGTCTACTTCGATGTTGTGTTCGTGATGGTTGTAGTCTATTTCGATGTTGTGTTCGTGATGGTTGTGGTCTATTTCGATGTTGTGTTCGTGATGGTTGTGGTCTATTTCGATGTTGTGTTCGTGATGGTTGTGGTCTATTTCGATGATTGTTCGTGATGGTTGTGGTCTATTTCAATGTTGTGTTCGTGATGGTTGTGGTCTATTTCGATGTTATGTTTGTGATGGTTGTGGTCTATTTCGATGTTATGTTTGTGATGGTTGTGGTCTATTTCGATATTGTGTTCGTGATGGTTGTAGTCTATTTCGATGTTGTGTTCGTGATGGTTGTTGTGGTATATTTCGATGTTGTGTTCGTGAAGGTTGTGGTCTATTTCGATGTTGTGTTCGTGATTGTTGTGGTCTATTTCGATGTTGTGTTTGAGATGGTTGTGGTCTATTTCGATGTTGTGTTCGTGATGGTTGTAGTCTATTTCGATGTGTTCGTGATGGTTGTGGTCTATTTCGATGTTGTGTTCGTGATGGTTGTGGTCTATTTCGATGTGTTTGTGATGGTTGTGGTCTATTTCGATGTTGTGTTTGTGATGGTTGTGGTCTATTTCGATGTTGTGTTTGTGATGGTTGTGGTCTATTTCGATGTTGTGTTTGTGATGGTTGTGGTCTATTTCGATGTTGTGTTCGTGATGGTTGTAGTCTATTTCGATGTTGTGTTCGTGATGGTTGTGGTCTATTTCGATGTTGTGTTTGTGATGGTTGTTGTGGTCTATTTCGATGTTGTGTTCGTGATGGTTGTAGTCTATTTCGATGTGTTCGTGATGGTTGTGGTCTATTTCGATGTTGTGTTCGTGATGGTTGTGGTCTATTTCGATGTTGTGTTCGTGATGGTTGTGGTCTATTTCGATGTTGTGTTCGTGATGGTTGTGGTCTATTTCGATGTTGTGTTTTTTATGGTTGTGGTCTATTTCGATGTTGTGTTTGTGATGGTTGTGGTCTATTTCGATGTTGTGTTCGTGATGGTTGTGGTCTATTTCGATGTTGTGTTTGTGATGGTTGTTGTGGTCTATTTCGATGTTGTGTTCGTGATGGTTGTGGTCTATTTCGATGTTGTGTTCGTGATGGTTGTGGTCTATTTCGATGTTGTGTTCGTGATGGTTGTGGTCTATTTCGATGTTGTGTTTGTGATGGTTGTGGTCTATTTCGATGTTGTGTTTGTGATGGTTGTGGTCTATTTCGATGTTGTGTTTGTGATGGTTGTTGTGGTATATTTCGATGTTGTTCATGATGGTTGTGGTCTATTTCGATGTTGTGTTCGTGATGGTTGTTGTGGTCTATTTCGATGTTGTGTTCATGATGGTTGTGGTCTATTTCGATGTTGTGTTTGTGATGGTTGTGGTCTATTTCGATGTTGTGTTTGTGATGGTTGTTGTGGTATATTTCGATGTTGTGTTCATGATGGTTGTGGTCTATTTCGATGTTGTGTTCGTGATGGTGTTGTGGTCTATTTCGATGTTGTGTTCATGATGGTTGTGGTCTATTTCGATGTTGTGTTCGTGATTATTGTGGTCTATTTCGATGTTGTGTTTGTGATGGTTGTGGTCTATTTCGATGTTGTGTTTGTGATGGTTGTGGTCTATTTCGATGTTGTGTTCGTGATGGTTGTGGTCTACTTCGATGTTGTGTTCGTGATGGTTGTAGTCTATTTCGATGTTGTGTTCGTGATGGTTGTGGTCTATTTCGATGTTGTGTTCGTGATGGTTGTGGTCTATTTCGATGTTGTGTTCGTGATGGTTGTGGTCTATTTCGATGATGTGTTCGTGATGGTTGTGGTCTATTTCAATGTTGTGTTCGTGATGGTTGTGGTCTACTTCGATGTTGTGTTTGTGATGGTTGTGGTCTATTTCGATGTTGTGTTTGTGATGGTTGTGGTCTATTTCGATATTGTGTTCGTGACGGTTGTAGTCTATTTCGATGTTGTGTTCGTGATGGTTGTTGTGGTCTATTTCGATGTTTTGTTCGTGATGGTTGTGGTCTATTTCGATGTTGTGTTCGTGATTGTTGTGGTCTATTTAGATGTTGTGTTTGTGATGGTTGTGGTCTATTTCGATGTTGTGTTCATGATCGTTGTAGTCTATTTCGATGTTGTGTTCGTGATGGTTGTGGTCTATTTCGATGTTGTGTTCGTGATGGTTTGGTCTATTTCGATGTTGTGTTTGTGATGGTTGTGGTCTATTTCGATGTTGTGGTCTATTTCGATGTTGTGTTTGTGATGGTTGTGGTCTATTTCGATGTTGTGTTTGTGATGGTTGTGGTCTATTTCGATGTTGTGTTCGTGATGGTTGTAGTCTATTTCGATGTTGTGTTCGTGATGGTTGTGGTCTATTTCGATGTTGTGTTTGTGATGGTTGTTGTGGTCTATTTCGATGTTGTGTTTGTGATGGTTGTGGTCTATTTCGATGTTGTGTTTGTGATGGTTGTGGTCTATTTCGATGTTGTGTTCGTGATGGTTGTGGTCTACTTCGATGTTGTGTTCGTGATGGTTGTAGTCTATTTCGATGTTGTGTTCGTGATGGTTGTGGTCTATTTCGATGTTGTGTTCGTGATGGTTGTGGTCTATTTCGATGTTGTGTTCGTGATGGTTGTGGTCTATTTCGATGATGTGTTCGTGATGGTTGTGGTCTATTTCAATGTTGTGTTCGTGATGGTTGTGGTCTATTTCGATGTTATGTTTGTGATGGTTGTGGTCTATTTCGATGTTGTGTTTGTGATGGTTGTGGTCTATTTCGATATTGTGTTCGTGATGGTTGTAGTCTATTTCGATGTTGTGTTCGTGATGGTTGTTGTGGTATATTTCGATGTTGTGTTCGTGACGGTTGTGGTCTATTTCGATGTTGTGTTCGTGATTGTTGTGGTCTATTTCGATGTTGTGTTTGAGATGGTTGTGGTCTATTTCGATGTTGTGTTCGTGATGGTTGTAGTCTATTTCGATGTGTTCGTGATGGTTGTGGTCTATTTCGATGTTGTGTTTGTGATGGTTGTGGTCTATTTCGATGTTGTGTTTGTGATGGTTGTGGTCTATTTCGATGTTGTGTTTGTGATGGTTGTGGTCTATTTCGATGTTGTGTTTGTGATGGTTGTGGTCTATTTCGATGTTGTGTTTGTGATGGTTGTGGTCTATTTCGATGTTGTGTTCGTGATGGTTGTAGTCTATTTCGATGTTGTGTTCGTGATGGTTGTGGTCTATTTCGATGTTGTGTTTGTGATGGTTGTTGTGGTCTATTTCGATGTTGTGTTTGTGATGGTTGTGGTCTATTTCGATGTTGTGTTCGTGATGGTTGTGGTCTATTTCGATGTTGTGTTTGTGATGGTTGTGGTCTATTTCGATGTTGTGTTCGTGATGGTTGTAGTCTATTTCGATGTTGTGTTCGTGATGGTTGTGGTCTATTTCGATGTTGTGTTTGTGATGGTTGTGGTCTATTTCGATGTTGTGTTTGTGATGGTTGTTGTGGTATATTTCGATATTGTGTTCGTGACGGTTGTGGTCTATTTCGCTGTTGTGTTCGTGATTGTTGTGGTCTATTTCGATGTTGTGTTTGAGATGGTTGTGGTCTATTTCGATGTTGTGTTCGTGATGGTTGTAGTCTATTTCGATGTTGTGTTTGTGATGGTGGTGGTCTATTTCGATGTTGTGTTCGTGATGGTTGTGGTCTATTTAGATGTTGTGTTCGTGATGGTTGTGGTCTATTTCGATGTTGTGTTTGTGATGGTTGTGGTGGTCTATTTTGATGTTGTGTTCGTGATGGTTGTGGTCTATTTCGATGTTGTGTTCGTGATGGTTGTGGTCTATTTCGATGTTGTGTTTGTGATGGTTGTTGTGGTCTATTTCTATGTTATGTTCGTGATGGTTGTGGTCTATTTCGATGTTGTGTTCGTGATGGTTGTGGTCTATTTCGATGTTGTGTTCATGATGGTTGTGGTCTATTTCGATGTTGTGTTCGTGATGGTTGTGGTCTATTTCGATGTTGTGTTTGTGATGGTTGTGGTCTATTTCGATGTTGTGTTTGAGATGGTTGTGGTCTATTTCGATGTTGTGTTCATGATGGTTGTGGTCTATTTCTATGTTGTGTTCGTGATGGTTGTGGTCTATTTCGATGTTGTGTTTGTGATGGTTGTTGTGGTCTATTTCGATGTTGTGTTCGTGATGGTTGTGGTCTATTTCGATGTTGTGTTCGTGATGGTTGTTTTCTATTTCGATGTTGTGTTTGTGATGGTTGTTGTGGTCTATTTCGATGTTGTGTTCATGATGGTTGTGGTCTATTTCGATGTTGTGTTCGTGATGGTTGTTGTGTATTTCGATGTTGTGTTCGTGATGGTTGTGGTCTATTTCGATGTTGTGTTCGTGGTGGTTGTTGTGGTCTATTTCGATGTTGTGTTCGTGATGGTTGTGGTCTATTTCGATGTTGTGTTCGTGATGGTTGTTGTCTATTTCGATGTTGTGTTCATGATGGTTGTGGTCTATTTCGATGTTGTGTTCGTGATGGTTGTTGTGGTCTATTTCGATGTTGTGTTCGTGATGGTTGTTGTGGTCTATTTCGATGTTGTGTTCGTGATGGTTGTGGTCTATTTCGATGTTGTGTTCGTGATGGTTGTGGTGGTCTATTTCGATGTTGTGTTCGTGATGGTTGTGGTCTATTTCGATGTTGTGTTCATGATGGTTGTTGTGGTCTATTTCGATGTTGTGTTCGTGATGGTTGTGGTCTATTTCGATGTTGTGTTCGTGATGGTTGTTGTCTATTTCGATGTTGTGTTCGTGATGGTTGTGGTCTATTTCGATGTTGTGTTCGTGATGGTTGTGGTCTATTTTGATGTTGTGTTCGTGATGGTTGTTGTGGTTTATTTCGATGTTGTGTTCGTGATGGTTGTGGTGGTCTATTTCGATGTTGTGTTTGTGATTGTTATGGTCTATTTCGATGTTGTGTTCGTGATGGTTGTTGTGGTCTATTTCGATGTTGCATTCGTGATGGTTGTTGTGGTCTATTTCGATGTTGTGTTCGTGATGGTTGTGGTCTATTTCGATGTTGTGTTCGTGATGGTTGTGGTCTATTTCGATGTTGTGTTTGTGATGGTTGTTGTCTATTTCGATGTTGTGTTTTTGATGGTTGTGGTCTATTTCGATGTTGTGTTCTTGATGGTTGTGGTCTATTTCGATGTTGTGTTCGTGATGGTTGTGGTGGTCTATTTCGATGTTGTGTTCGTGATGGTTGTGGTGGTCTATTTCGATGTTGTGTTCGTGATGGTTGTTGTCTATTTCGATGTTGTGTTCGTGATGGTTGTTGTGGTCTATTTCGATGTTGTGTTCGTGATGGTTGTGGTGGTCTATTTCGATGTTGTGTTCGTGATGGTTGTGGTGGTCTATTTCGATGTTGTGATATTGATTGTTGTGGTCTATTTCGATGTTGTGTTCGTGATGGTTTTGGTCTATTTCGATGTTGTGTTTGTGATGGTTGTGGTGGTCTATTTCGATGTTGTGTTCGTGATGGTTGTGGTCTATTTCGATGTTGTGTTCGTGATCGTTGTGGTCTATTTCGATGCTGTGTTCGTGATGGTTGTTGCGGTCTATTTCGATGTTGTGTTCGTTATGGTTGTGGTGGTCTATTTCGATGTTGTGTTCGTGATGGTTGTGGTCTATTTTGATGTTGTGGTTGTGATGGTTGTGGTCTATTTCGATGTTGTGTTCGTGATGGTTGTGGTCTATTTCGATGTTGTGTTTGTGGACCTGCAGTTTGTATCACCACCGCTGCCGCACCGTCATAAAGAACACAACCGTAACGTTATATGGCTTTGTGTTGATCTAAGTTTATTGCTGATAATGGTATGTAGCTTAATTAAGGGGGTAGTGCTTGTTTTCTTGGTCTATATAATTTATTTACTTACATATTTTTTAGTTTCCTTGCTAGACCTCCAGCAAGCGTAAATAAACACCCCCTACACCCCTTTCAAGATAAATGTGTAAATATTTCGGTAGAAAAATTTCATGGCCGAAGGCCGATTCCTTTTTAAATGTTAGGTTCACTACCGCTCGCCTGGAAAAAATCGACACCTATATGACACGAAAGGTGTTAATATTGACAAATAAATGAGGCGAAAGGTCATAAAATCGCCAAGTTAACGGAACGATCGTCTTAAAATGTCAACTCTAATATGCTAAACATGTGGGAGAAAGGGATCCAGAAAAAGGGAGTACCTCCCCCTTAAACTATGCTACTCTCAATCAAAGGGCTAAACAACTATCATAACAGTCTCGAGATAGTTAAACCAAAAACAAATATATGATTTATCTGATAAAAAGGAATGTTCAAATAAAAGGAGTTTTGATGAAAGAGAGAGAGAGAGAGAGAGAGAGAGAGAGAGAGAGAGAGAGAGAGATATGAGAAGAAGAAGAAGAAGAAGAAGAAGTAAAGAGGGTTTGTTCTGAGGGGGGCTGTGGGGCAGATTATTCAACGCATCTACCAACTTTACACGATGATCGCTAAAGTTTATCAGCAGTAAATCATGCATATAGTTCCTTATGCACTGCCATGTCATTCCTTTCCCAAGTTGGTGAATAGTGTATGTACAGTCTAGTGTAACAAATGGCGACGTATCCCTTTGAATCAGTATGGAACGCAAAGTAGACAATAATATGGGTGACCGGACAACTTAACCAGTAGACTAATTCAACCAGTACCATCTCAATTGATACAGTTAGGTTAAGTAGAGGTAGGTTAGAACTTCAATTTGACACCTATTAAGTTGGCCCTGGTCGATTTGGCACTGGTTGAGATCTACTGGTTGAGGTGGTCCAATATGATTGACTATAGTACAAATGCTTTACAAATTAGCTTTAAAAGTTAAACTATTCGAATAGGTTTAACCTTAGATATGACCACGATTGTACGTTAATAATAATAATAGTATGGTGGTAAATGGTAATAGTAAGTACTGAACCCTGCATAACATCGGCTAATGATAACCAAGCTTAAATGTAAAAATATGTGTTATCTCCTCCAGGGGTTAACAGTGACCAATTGTATATGCATCGTTCTTAGATCATTTCCATTTCCATTGATTTACTATCCCTAGCATCCCCTTGCCTTTTCTATATCCCTCCCCCTTCGTCCTCACTGTATATCCTTGACCCCTCCTGCTGAACTTCTTGGATATAGTTTTCTCCGTAGACCTCCATCAAGCTATAAAAAATACCTTCAAGACCCCCCTTCGAGCTGAATGTCTAAATATTTCGGTAGACAAATGTGGCGGCCGAACCCGGATCCTCCTAAATTACAGGCTTGGTTTCGCTCGCCAGGAAAGAATTGACACCTAAATGGCACAAAAGGTCTTAACATTGACAGAAATGGGGCGAAATTCTTAAAATCGCCTAACTAATGGGGCGAACATCCTAACGCCTCAAAACTAATGTGAATAAACAGATGGACAAGGGGACCCAGAAAACAAAATCCCTAAGTGAAAATTTCGCCTTAAACAGCCAAACTCAAGCATAGCGGAGATTTTCATTTTCCCTGATTGATTTTCCCCAGCCTCCCTTGCCTTTGCTGTATCCCCCCCCCCCCCCTCCCTTCGTCTTCAGTGTGTTTCCCTGACCCCTCCTGATGACCTCCTGCCCCCGCTGCTTGACCTTTGACCGGTGACCCTGGGGAGGCGTGTTTCTCCCTCCTGACGACCCTCGGCCACTCTCCCGGGTCTGGCGAGGGTGTATTGAGGTAAAAAGGAGATGAATTCCTTGTCATAAATTTGGTTGCATTTCTTGCGGTTTGGCAATCCCCAGAGTTTCCTATGAATAATTCCCTTCCGATAGGCGAATTTTGCATTTCTGAGGATGCTTGGGTTCCTGCTTTGTATTTTGTCTGGCCATTTTCCTTTCCAGTATGTAAATGTTAGAGTTCCGGGTGTAATTTTGATTTGTTTTCGTATTTTTCTTATTGGTTTCGGGTTGTGGGGTCAATTTAGCTACCGTAAAGTTCAGTCTACTGCTTTGTATTATGCTTTTCTTCTCCAAATGCCCCTCTTCTCAATGTATTTTTGTTCTGTAGATAATAGTATACCGGTACGGTAATATTATTATAATTGGTATTTGCTCATCATTTAATCTTGTATACGGTATATATAAATACTTTGATTTTATTAGCTTATCTGTTAGTTAGTTAAAATAGGACTTCAGAGGCTATCAACTCTTCTGGATTATAGCCAGCACACTGCAAGTCAAGTACATTTTCAGGACTGGAGCCCCTTTTCGAGAACCCCCAGTCCCTTGAGCTTATCTGGTATGTTTATACTATTTAATTATTTTTTTTTCCTGCGTATTTCCTGTTTTATTTTTTGTATATTTTGTCTTATTTTGTATATTACTATTTTGTCATTTGGTCAGCCTTTGTTTACAAAATACCTTTAGTCAACTTGGGATCTGTGTCACTGAGCATTTCACGCTCAAAACACGTCTCTCTCACCACTTCAGGACGGAAAATATATTGTGAAAGTAAAAATAATGTAATGTTTTAAGGGTTATCGAACTGCTGACGTTAGGAGTCCGTGAATGTTGAAATCCATGAAATATCTTTCTCACACACACACGCCCCCTGCGAGGTCGAATGCAAGAGAGATTGATGAAAATAAGCAACAATTCAGCAGCCAACTTTCGTGAATTCTGCTTATCCTATTGCAACAGACTCTTACAATTTTGCTAAGGGAAATCTGCATGTACTCTCGGCCATATTGCAATAATATTCAGTAGCGCTGTATACATAAAAGCCTAAACCAAAGATGTACAATGGACAACCACGAACAATATAACCAATAATTTTAGACACCTCTTTATCATTTTTGTTCATGTAATAGCGAACTTACGAAAATAACCGGCAAAATATGGCAAACATGGCTATACTCAAGCTTAAAAGTACATACAACGCAACATTATTAAAGGAGATAAATTTGTAAACTGTATATATATATCCAATTTACCAACCACTTACACAAAAAAAAAAAAAAAACACAAAACTGGATGTAATTTATCGTGAAGGGCCCTGCACTAAAAGCATATTTACTCTAACCTCTCCAATAATTTTGCCTGCACTATCTGCCTTCAGCTTTCTGTAGTACTGATAAAAAAAAAAAAAAAAAAAAAAATATATATATATATATATATATTGCCTGACGCCGTGATCCCCGAAGGGGTGGCCACGAACGAACCACCCCCATGCACCTGTCCCCAGTCAGTCGACGCCCCTCCCCCCAACCAGCACTGCCTTCGTTCATATACTTCCTCACACCATCCTTCCACCTCTCTATCGGTCTACCTCTCCATCTCTGTCCCTCCACCTCGCTCTCATACACCCTCTTAGTCATTCTCTCGCCTTCCATACGTTCCATATGGCCGAACCATCTCAAGTTGTTCCTTTTCACACTTTCCAGCACATCTACCTCCACACCACACCTCCTTCTTACTTCCTCATTAGTCTGTCTATCCCTCCATGTAACTCCGCATGCACTTCTTAAGTAATTAATTTCCACTGCTCTCACTCTTGGTCTGAGTCTCTCAACCAACGTCCATGTTTCGCTTCCGTAAGTCAGTGTCGGGATTACCTCACTGTCATGCCATGACTTCTTCACTTCCATACTGACCACTCTATTTCTTGTTACTGCTTTCAGCGTTCCTACAACCCTCTTCCCCTGTTGTACCCTCTCCCGCACTTCTTCATCCATAGTCCCATCTTTACTCAACACACTGCCCAGATACTTAAAGGAGTTGAAGATCTCCATAGCCTGACCGTTCAGCTTCACCTCACACTATGTGACTTCACCCCTTTCGAAGACCATAACCTTGCTCTTCCCCGCATTTACCTTCAAATTCCGTTTTTTGCACACTGTTCCAAACTCATATATATATATATATATATATATATATATATATATATATATATTGTAATTATATGCAAGCTATTGTACTGTATATTAAGTGCACCTCTCTCTCTCTCTCTCAAATATCTCCATTTGGACCCTATTGCCACTTACAATACAGATGACCCTTATATATTTCGTTCGCGATGTCATTTGATATAGTCGAATTACCCCGTTCAGTATGCTACCCGATGTTCCTTAAGAGCCTATCATTCTGTGTTATCCTTTTCTTCCACTTTCCTTTATATGGGTTCGGCTATCTCTACTACAATCAAGCTTCGACCCCACCGCGAGGTATGTGCTGTCAGTGTATATATGTAAATAAGATCGCCCTATATTACACTATGGCATTGGGGTCCTCAGATTACCTTATGATAAGTAGGTCGTCATTTTGGGAATACATAGATTGACTTGTTGTATTCCATTACATACATACATACATACATACATACATACATACATACATACATACATACATACATACATACATACATACACTTTAAAAGCTGGGTACTGTTTTAACATCATGTCACCTGTATACATAGCAAATGGGGGTAAAATCGCTCTCGAATATTTCTATCGCCATAATTCAAATTTTGGTTATCGCTCTAGTTAAACAAAAACGTAACACACGCATATCAAGCATTATATATTTAAGCTATATTCATACTGTAGATGATGTTGAATAGTATAAAATTTAATTTAAAAGCTGATGTTGGATCCTATGTAAGTTATTTTAAATGCTGCTGGATCAGAAATACTAAACCAAATTTGCTTTAAAAGTCTGCCTTGTAAATTTGCCTTGATCAGTGCCCCATATCATTCACCTCCCGCTGTTCTCTGGTCCAGTGTGTACCAAGGCAGACGTGTTGGGGATATCTGTAGCGGCTGGTTGTGCTAGATATGTTAAACAAGGTCTCTATACTAGTGGCGGTGGACTGGCTTTTATCGCCATGATAAAGTTAATGTTGTTTTTGGCATGGACCTTCCTAGCTTCATGTTGAATGGAGTCTATGTAAATGTGTGTGTGTGTGTGTGTGTGTGTGTGTGTGTGTGTGTGTGTGTGTCTGTGTGTGTGTGTGTGTGTGTTATTTTGTTTAAAATACATTTTCGGTTTATTGTTCACTTGCAGCCGTAAGGCTTAAAATATAGTTATTCTAAACCTACGTATAGTACAATGGTGTTCTACCTTAATCCCTTCTGACAAACAAGTTAGAGGAATATATATATATATATATATATATATATATATATATATATATATATATATATATATATATATATTACTTTCCCACTTTCCTCTTCTCTCCTACGCCCAGCCCACCTGCTACTAACCACCTCCTCTTCTATTCTTTACTTTACCTTTCTCTTGGGTAACCATTACTTTACGTACAGTCAGGTACAAAGGTAGTGACTCACTTTTACCAATTCAACTTGATTTCATGTTGTAGATACAAGACAAAAATGCTCAACTCACCCATGGAAATGTTGTATACATAGATCTTGATTACATGTATTAGTATATGGTATATTGTATACATAGATCTTGATTACATGTATTAGTATATTGTATATTGTATACATAGATCTTGATTACATGTATTAGTATATTGTATATTGTATACAAGATCTTGATTACATGTATTAGTATATTGTATACAAGATCTGGATTACATGTATTAGTATATTGTATATTGTATACAAAATCTGGATTACATGTATTAGGATTTCTTTGCTCACGTGTATTAAGACTTCTTGTCTTGCCTTTACTTTGAGAGATATCCAAAGTTTTATTGTGAACGGAGTATGTGAATTTTGAGCTTAAATAAATGCTCAACAAAACTGAATAAACGTTAAATATAGAGCCCTGTCCATTTGTGTTTAGACTGTTATTCCTATTACCTAGTGAGAACATTTGTGGGTTACTAAACACTCAACAAAACCTGAATACAAAATAAATATAAAGCCATTTCCATATGTGTTTGGGCTTTCCTTGCTTCCCGTTACCTCCAAGCTTACAATGTAGAAGGTAGAACATAGCTTTTGAGTCTGACTGTACGGAGCCCACCGCAACTAAAGTGTTCTCTCATTAGATACAACTCACGAGTGTAGTTATTGGCAGGGAATTAGTTGTACCCCCCCCCCCCCCTACCCCCCTACCTCCGCCACCCTGTAAACCCAACCCCCTAGCCCACAACCAACAACGAACCACTCTATTATTGTTTTTGTTGTTGTTGTTGTTGTTGTTGTTGTTGTTGTTGTTGTTGTTGTTGGTGGTGGTGGTGTATTTGTTTGTGTTGTTATTGTTGTTGTTGCGATAAAAAATTGCCATACCAACCTCTCGTGTCCTTAAGCTACAAAATGTGTGCTACTTTTCGTTGACTTATAAAACGAGCAACTTCGTCAGGATCAATCAGTTGTTTGCATTCCTTTGTACACGAATGCATTTTCCATTAACATTGGATCAGCACATTTAAGCTGGCAACGTTTTCCTTCTTCCTCCTTTGTTTGTTATACATTTGTATAATATAATATTAACTCTGCCAATCTTAACACAATCCCAGCCTAAAATTTAGTCTTCGCATGGTTTGTTTCCAAAGTAGGATGTTATATTTAACAGAGAAACTATAAAATCCACAAAAAAAGCTAAGATGGTGGCTTGAAGCGTGGTTAACAGCGGTGCCACTGTTAGGTATTATGGCCTTACTATACTCTATATGGTTACCACCCAGTCTCTTCAAACTAGGTACACTCGGATAATTACCATAGTCTCTAGCCCACTCATAAATATTCGTGGACTTCACCTATTTATAATTATGGAAGTATATCTCTGGAAACTAATTTATTAATATTACTTTCTATACATCAACTACACAAATATATATACTATTTATTGATAAGCAAGTTCTATAAAAAAAATCAATCCAGATAGTGATATTTGCATAAACAAAAACGTAGGGAGTCCGGAAATGTGCATGAGTGGGCTAGAAACTATGGTATCCGAGTGTACCATTGTAAATACGGGAAAATGGCGGTCTTGTCACTTTTTGCAGAGCTGCATTGGTTTACACGGCAGCACTGTATAGAAATGAGGAGATGAGCTCTGAGCAAATACCACTATTTACCATTGGAATCGGTGACTAGATGGAAGATAGAATAAATTAGGCATGTTTTATAGTTTATAATATTGTTTTGCTGAATTTCCAATACGTTATTTCCACATAGTGATTTTGATCCGTTCGTCTGTCTTTATATTGTACGGTTTCTTGTTTTAGTTTGTTTGTTTTGCTAGTTTTACATATTAATTTGATTAAAAACTCCAGTGTAACTCTGTCCTTTAATTCATTGATGGCTGACCAGAGTTCCCCAAAAATAAATCGCAGGAAAAAGCATTCGTGTGAATATTTACCATTAAATGTAGTATTGCCATATTGTAGTAATTGTAGTATTGCCATACTAGAATTGCCAGGGAAGAAAATTACCGGTAAATTATTGCTCTCGTGTGATTGGTCATTTACGTTCCTATGTGGTTGGTCGCTTCGTGACCAGGTTTAAATACCTCGTTAGTAAAGAACATGTCCCTAACGTGTTATTATTGATGTTTAAAGGCCCCTTATGTCACTACTGCTGTTTAGTTGTTTGTTGTGTTTGTGTTTCTATGTTCCTTGGTGATTGTGACATCAATTTTGCTTGTTTATGTTGTTGTTGCTGTTTATGTTGTTGTTGCTGTTTATGTTGTTGTTGCTGTTTATGTTGTTGTTGCTGTTTATGTTGTTGTTGCTGTGTATATCGATCTTGTTGTTTATGTTGTTGTTGCTGTTTATATCGATCTTGTTGTTTATGTTGTTGTTGCTGTTTATATCGATCTTGTTGTTTATGTTGTTGTTGCTGTTTATATCGATCTTGTTGTTTATGTTGTTGTTGCTGTTTATATCGATCTTGTTGTTTATGTTGTTGTTGCTGTTTATATCGATCTTGTTGTTTATGTTGTTGTTGCTGTTTATATCGATCTTGTTGTTTATGTTGTTGTTGCTGTTTATATCGATCTTGTTGTTTATGTTGTTGTTGCTGTTTATATCGATCTTGTTGTTTATGTTGTTGTTGCTGTTTATATCGATCTTGTTGTTTATGTTGTTGTTGCTGTTTATATCGATCTTGTTGTTTATGTTGTTGTTGCTGTTTATATCGATCTTGTTGTTTATGTTGTTGTTGGGTTATGGTTTTATATTACTGTCCCTATCATACAGTCAGTATAGCACATATTGAATACGAATAATATCACACATAGATATACCTCGATTCGAATTTACGATCCTGTGGTAAGTGTCGACTACTCTAACCACTCGGCTACAACTCTTGAATGTCCTACAAGACTTATACATGTATCATTATAAGTGATACAGAGCAAGCAAAACATGTTTAAGCAGACTGAGGGATTGGGAAACAGTGAATTAATATATAAATATATATAATATATATATATATATATATATATATACCGTATATATATATATATATATATATATATATATATATATATATATATATATATATATATATATTGTATATATATATATGTGTGTGTGTGTGTGTGTTTGTAAATATATACATAATAAGTTTTATTAAAACAAGTCAATTACTGTAAATACACAAAGTTGAATAAGTATATATACTGGTGAAGAACTGTGAACAAGAACAAATGATGTAAAATAAAGTCCATTGATGCAGTGGAAAATGAGAGTGCAATGAACTGAGGGAGTTAAGGGTGGTGTGTTTGTCCGTGTAGGTGGCTGTGTTTGTGTATGTCTGAATAAGTGAGTGTGTTTGTTTATTCGTGTGTATGTGTATCAAGGTTTGTGCGTGTGTGTGTGTAATGGTTTGTGCTTACATGTGAGTATATGTATGTAAATGTACGTGTGTGTAAATGAGTGTTTGTTTTCATCTCCTACTTGTATTACCATGCGAGTACGTGTATGTAAATGTGTGTGTGTGTGTATGCGTGTAAGTGTGTGTTTGTGTGTGTGTGTGTGTAAGTGTGTGTGTGTGTACAGTGGGAGGAAGGAGGAGGGTGGGGTCTCGTAGTCCTTATGTGTCGCTTGGACAAGCAACAACACATTTTATTTATTGATCTTTCGATTAGGGTCACGTGATTGTAGTGGGAGCTTGTGTGTGTGTGTGTGTGTGTGTGTGTGTTTGTGTGTGTGTGTGAGAGAGAGAGAGAGAGAGAGAGAGAGAGAGAGAGAGAGAGTACAAAGGAAGGAGTACAAAGGAAATCAAGCAACAACAGATCTAGTGACCCTTCTGGGCTGCTTGTCCTCCAAAACACTGAGGATCAAGTGTCCAAACAGTGGTTTAGAGTGGGTAAGGGAACATTGGAAAGGGAACTACTGCCCTGCCACTAACGTGGCAGGACTAGGAAGTTAGTAGGGGACATATGGGTTAGTAACTGAGGGGAGGATAAAGTTATTCATTTACAAACGCAGTTAGTCGCGGGTTTGATGCGAGATATTTGTCTAGGCAGAATTTAAATGAATCAACGGTGCTGCAGTCTATAACGTCTCGGGGAAGCCCATTCCACAAGTTGACAACTCGATTGAATGAAGAAATTCTTAGATTCGTGCGAGTTAAAAGATTTACCAATAATTTTGCAACCGTTTCCCCGCGTGTAATTAGATTGGTCGATAGTGAAGTACTTACTACAGTTCATATTGTCGATGCCTTTGATGATTTTGAACACTTGAATTAAGTCGCCTCTTAATCTGCGCTGGGTTAAAGGAAATAAATGTAATTCTCTAAGACGCTCTTCGTATGGTTTGTTCTTTAGGCTAGGTATCATTTTGGTAACTCTACGTTGAACTCGTTCTAGCTTGTTTATATCTTTTTGGTAATAAGGGCACCAGGATTGAACGCAGTATTCCAGAAGAGGGCGGGACTAAGGAATTGTAAAGGGTTAGGATAACTTCTTTGGATTTATGCTCAAATGACCTGCCTATAAAGCCAATTATTTGTTTGCCTTCTTAACAACTACTTCTGAACATTGTTGACTCGGTTTTAGGTTCCTCGATATTG
>CM064552.1:17524037-17689610 GCA_032716605.1 Paralithodes platypus | reverse complement strand
GAGTGAAAAAAAAAATCAACTTTTGACATCGAAAAAAAAAACAAAAAAAAAATTGGCCCCTGGGCCATGCAAAATCTCAGTCCTCTACCTCCCCTCCTTCCCCACTTTCCTCCTCTCCTTCAGTTATCACCTATTTTCCCTGTTATTCCCTTATTCTGAGGTATATTTTCGTGCTAACATTAGAAATCCGGTTGGAGGGTGTGGTCATCACTGATAGCAAGCGAATGCAAGAGAGAGAGAGAGAGAGTATCGATCGACTGTGTCGCAGTGGCCTTGGGGGAAATTGGCGGGAAAGCAGCTTGCCTCACCCATACATTATACAACTCGCGGGCTATATCTCCGATTTTGACCATCCAAACGCTGTTTTCACTCGTTTTATTGTTGTTTCAGGTTAATACCTTTATAATCAACCCATAATAGGCGCATATGGATAAGTATTAATGCTATTAACCCAGTAAGACCCAGCGTCGTACGTGATGCGTCGGCAGTGTTTGATCACCAACTCCCAGCGACGCATCACGTGCGTCCGACATATAAAAAACACTTACGTGGCTCGTAAGGTAGGAAATGGCGGGAGAATAGGAGGGGGAGGTACCGTAGTGTGTGTGGGAGCCGGGCCAGTAGGTGTGAGCGGGCCGAGACAGCCGCGCGGCTGGTGGTGGTGGGCTTCGTGGGGATACTTTACACCCTTAGTTCACCGCCACTTTGAACCTTCATTACTCCGGTCGTATGGGAGCTAGAGGCTTGAGATTTATGTGAGACACTCCTTAGGATGTATGCCGTACAATGCCATACTCAGTTTTTACCCTAGTGCTCCTGGGCGGGTGGTCATGAGGGGGCGACGAACTATTGAAACCCCGCCCCCCAAATGACCGAAATTATATTTTTTTTATTTTTTTTATTCATTTCTCACCATTCTCTTCCATTTTGGCTCAACACATTTTTTTTTGGGGGGGGGGGGGGGCCCCCCCAAAAAAAAATGTCCGAGGTTATTTTATTATTATTATTTTTTTCATTTCTCATCCTTGTCTTCCATTTTAGCAAACAAAAAAAAGGAAGTGAAAATGGCTTGGGACTGGGGTGAACAAAATATTATAACTAGCCGGGGCTCAACGGGTTAATGGTACAATTAATATTTTAGTGACGGAAACACCTCAAATACGTCAGCACAGGGGGACGTTTCCAATTACCCCCCATGCGCACTTGTTAGGTTAATGGGTGGCGGTAAGCCCTGGGAGTCGGCTGTCTGGCCCGCTGCGCTCCTGGCCATTTGCACTCGATTTAACCCTTTAAAAGCCTTAATAATGCTCCTAACTTGCTGCAAATTGGTGCACGACTTAAGTCGAGCGCCGCCAATAAGGGGTTAATATTGACCGAAAAAACGCCCATTCTAATAAATCTCAGAGCTCTTTCGGACAGTCACTGTTTACAAACGCCTTCTTTATGCAGTATAATCAATATTTACCCCCTGCTGGCAACATAGATGACAATTTCAATAATTCATGGGGGGGGGGGGGGGGGGGGGGCAAAGCCCCCCCTCAATATCAAGACGCAAATTACACAGTGCACTAATGACATTATAATACACGTTGTGTGAAACATATACACCGCTGATGTTAAATTAACCGGGTGTAAGATTAACCCCTTCAGACTCATATGATGCAGAGGTTGCCAGATTAGCAATAAGAAATAGAGTTCTCTCACTCTTATAAATACCGTACCTCTCCAAAATTAGTTTTCTGCCCACAGCTAACTCAAAGACAACTGCAGAGGTTGAAGTAACTAAACTAAAGGTTTCTAAATACCCCTGATGGTAACAAAGGCTTTAAAGTATCCCTAATAGGCTCAAAATCGCATCATATGTCTGAGAGGGTTAAGCGGGTGTAATGACGACATGTTGACCGAGGGCTGGAATGACGTCATCGCTGAGGCCCGCCTTGGCTGATGACGTCACGATAATCAACAACCAATCACAAGCAAGGATACACAACGTCTTGGCTTGGTTAATCAAGATGGCTATATTCTAGTTAATCGCCGTGTTTCAACCCCTCTCTTTCCCTGATATATTTCATACCCTCCCCAGCTATCGTAAGTGAAGAAAATAACTAAGAGATATGAGGATATAAATAAGGATCCTTAGTTAATGGGCAAACAAAATACGGTGACTACCGCTACATAGGATCTTAACGCGCGACGGTCTAACCCAGCTCACGTTCCCTGTTTATGGGTTCGCGAAGGTTTGTAATACTTCAATGTATCTATTTAAAGTCAAATATACATTTCCGTGCATCATAAAACCATACTAAGTCTACTACTAATAATAATAACCCATTAGTACCAACAGAATAGCGACAAAATAGGGGTAGTATAACTGTAGATTTATCCCTGTCTATTTTGACTGCCTTTGGATACAATAATAGGCCTATGTTGAGAGGGGCTATGCCCCCACTCACCCCCCCATGACATATTGTCATCAACATATATATTGCCAGCAGGGGACAAATAACCGAAAAAAATCGTCGTCAAAATAGACGCGAAGTTAATCACGGCGATCGCCCTATGTAAACATGATGACCGTACCTCGGAAAGTACATCCATCCCTAAAACACATTAAATTACACACACATACAGTATATATATATATATATATTTATAATATATATATATGTGTCTTGAATTTCGAGCGACAGTCAGGAAATACTGTAATTAATAATGCTATATTGTCAAATATGCAGAGAGAGAGAGAGAGAGAGAGCAGCAGCAATGGAAACCATAACACATGAAATTACAAATTACAGTTGGTCCTTCGGTAACGCGGCCAATGTGTTAGCAAAATCCGCGTTACCGAACCCATATGTTTACATGTTAAAGGTACGGTACCTTGGTGTTCTGGGGATTTCCACAAAGTCCACTTTTTCTCCATAGAAGCCTATGTTATAATAATTAAATCAATTACAAAGTTATTGGACATGTGCAATGAGTGTATTTGCCCATTGCAACAACTCTTACCTCTGAATAAATAGGTATTTATCAAGGAAACCGGCCACAAATTTCCTGGAAATTGGAAGTCCCCCATCGAATGAACATAACCTATACATCATATTAATATATGTTTCAACTTTCGGAAAAAAATGTTTTTCAATTACTTCGAAAAAGTTAATATTGTACCTCCTGTTATCCACAGCCAAAACTGAAGATTGCGGAGTAAATACCGTAGACTTCATTCAAGTTTTTTTTGGCGACCGTCAACCTTTTATTAATTACATACCAAACCAGAGGGGGTGTGGGGGCGGCAGCCCCACCTAATATACTAGGTTAGGTTAGGTTAGGCTAATATTACCCCCTATTTTCGTCTTTTACCCCTCAATTTCCCTGTACTTCATAGCCGTCCCCACTATCGGGGGCCGTATCTTAAGATTGTTGGACAGTTGGATAATGGGGAAAACGTTTTTTCCGAAAGTTGAAACATATATTAACCTCTGAACTGCGCATGGGGGTAATTAGAAACGTCTGCCTGTGCTGACCTTTGAGCTGTTTCCATCACTAAAATATTCATTTTACCATAAATAGCATTAATACTTATCCATATGCGCCTATTATAGGTTGATTATAAAGGTATTAACCTGTTACAACAATAAAATGAGTGAAAAACAGCGTTTGGATGGTCAAAATCGGTGATACAGGCGCGAGTTACATAATGTATGGGTGAGGCAACCTCCTTTCCCGCCAATTTCCCCAAGGCCACTGAGACACTGTCGATACTCTCTCTCTCTCTCTCTTGCACTCGCTTGCTCACAGTGATGACAATGCCCTGCTTGCAACTCGCTAATGTTAGCACGAAAATATACCTCAGAATAAGGGAATAACAGGGAAAATAGGTGATAACTGAAGGAGGGGAGGAAAGTGGGGAAGGAGGGGAGGTAGAGGAGTGATATTTTGCATGGCCCAGGGGCAAAAAAATAAAAAATAAATATATATATATACTGTATATATTTTTTTTTTTCGATGTTTAATTTTTTTTTTTTTTTCTCTGACTCTTAAGAGTCTTCCCGCAGCTCCCGGGTTAATATGATGCATAGGTTATGTTCATTCGATGGGTGACTTCCAAATTTACAGGAAAATTTGTGGCCGGTTTCCTTGATATTTTCCAATAAATATTTCGTTTAGGCTAGGCAGCTAGGCTAAGGAAAGAGAGTCACAGCAGTAGCCGACATTTTTCGATCGAAGCGCTGAAATCCCTCCATCATATTTCTCACCTCACACAATAACTACACAATGTAGGGTGTTCTAGTCTTCACCCAACACCCTGCGACAACCATATCTTCATCTGGTATGCATAAACACTTGGTTAGGCCATTTATTTGCAGAGATATGAGCATCGGTAAATTACGAAAATCGTAGCTTCGGAATTCCCGCATAACTCGCCGTCTTATTATTTCTCACCTCACACAATAACTACACAATGTAGGGTGTTCTAGTCTTCACCCAACGAACAACAACGATCATATCTACCTCTGGTAGGCATAAACACTTGGTTAGGCCATATATTTGAAGAGATATGAGCTACGAAAGTCGGGAGTAAAGGTTCGGCGCCCAGCTGGAGCCCGCGCCAGTGTAAGTATTGACCGTGTTAGCAACATTTTGGATATATGGGGGGTACCGCGTGCCACCAAAACACGCGTTACCGGAGGACCAACTGTACACCAAAAGTACCTAGCTTATACACAATCAATCGTATAGACACACATACACACACAGTATGTATGACGTGTAGGCTATGCATTATGTTTGTATTGTGACGCATGTCCAGTGTGAGCATGCTGTACAGAACGCCTAGTCATGCCCCACTCTCGCTAGGATCGTCAGGGCAGGAACTTTGGCTGTAGTCTATGTAGAGTTTCCTAACTTAGTTCATGTGAGCCGTTGTACTATAAGTAATATGAATATGTATTTTGTTTTCATCTGAGTCAACGAGTTCTATTTTATATCATTAGTTATAAGTATTGTGTGTAAAACTTATTTGTAATGATGGGAGAACCGCCAGCCACAGTTGGGGGTCAGTGGGTGCGCCATGCGGGAGGTGGGCCTAACTCACTAGCACTCCCCCCTCCCCCCTCCCTCAGTGCTAGGAAAGCCTTTGTCTATCCCAGAGGAGAGAGAGAAATTACGTAATGATTGTCAGTGGGCGGTCCTTAGTAGTTCACGTTGGGCTCACTAGAGGGCCGGGTATAAAAAGGGAAGTCTAGCCATTTTTTGATCAGAACTCATTAGGCAGAGCGACTTCTCATTTCCCTTGCTAACTATATATATTCTTCTGACTGATGTGAACTTTCTCTACTACCTTACATTCTTATCTCCTCTTTTCCCTACCCTTTTTAACTTCCATGGTCCCGTTGGTGCAGAGCTAGTCAGCCAACGTATTATCGCTTGAGTTCTCATGAGATACATGCCTATTAGATAGCCTATTTTGGAAGGGTTAACTTAGAATAGGATTGATTTATGTTTGTTGCACTTGTCTATGCATTTCCCTGTGTGTTATTATTATTATTCCTGTTTTCTGCTAGTCTAGGTAATGCTAGACTGGGGTAAGGCTTTTCTGTGTTACGAGTTGTTGTTTGATGCAGTGGTTAAGCGATAAACCTGCATACTCGTTTCGGTTCAGTGAAGCCTAGGTTGTCTTCGCGGCTGACTGTGTTGAGTTAATAATTTACAGTGCGTGAGGGCAAGAGCCTAACCACCCTGTATTTTATTAACAGCTTGTTTTTACTTTGTCAAGGAGCCGGGAGAAAACCAGATACAAGGGATCTGGATTTCTCAAAGTGCACTTGTTAGTGTTAACGTAATACTTTAAACAGTTGTGAGGACTTCGCTAGGCTACGAGCCGTTTTTTGCTCAGTCACTGCTACCTTTTGCCCACAGTACCCCAGCTAGACTTTACTCGATTAGTAGATACAGAATAGTATTGAAGCTTTCCTTATGTATGATATTGTTTATGCACTATTGATTTCAATGTGTTGCAAGCTTGGCTACTTTAGTGATTAGTGGCCCACGAGCACAATCCGAGTAGGCTATTGCCGTTGCATTTGCGGAGTACTTCTTTTTAATGTTTGCCATTTACTATTGCATATTCTTTTAATTATTCTTATGCCAATTTAAACCTGTAATAGTATTTAATTGCCAGTGTTTTCTTATTGAATTACTGTTCAAAATCCGATACGTACTTCTTACGAGCATCCGAGAAGCATCTAACTTTTTTCAGAAGATTCCTTGCTCGATGCTTAAGGACTATTAATTAACGTAACGTAATAGTGCCGATCCGAAGTAGAGGGTGGAGGACTTCTTAAGTTCTTAGTCAAGGGTGGATTACTTCGGCTTCGGCCAACACTATTCTTTGGTGTTGTTGTTTCTTACTTCTTTGTTTGATTGTTGACCAGACTAGAGAATTCCTGTCTCTTTATTAGTCTGTTGTTGAACACTAGTACCGAGTTCTTGTATACCCCGTTATAGCAGATTGAACTCTGGAGGGTATTGGTGTTTTTTGTTCGGCTGGCAGTACTCAGGGGTTGGGATCGTGTGTTTCCGTTGTGGCAGCGAGCCGTATTAGAGTCCTGATTGAGAGCCCTTGTGTACCCGAGTGCCAGGTCGTAACAAATGGCGACCTTGCTTAGGATTTTGTGAACAGTATAAATTTTTGCAGAGTTGTACAACATTTGTTTGTTTGTATTTTAGCGTGCATATTGAAGAATATTTGTTTTTGTATGGCAATTAGTAAAAGCATTTAAGAGACTCCAGTTAATTTAGTAATTAGTGCTTGCATAGGAAGTTAAACACTTTTGTCTCGAGAATTTTTTTGTGGACTTCAGTATGTCGTGCATTAGCACTGACGATGAGCGAGAGATGCCATTTGAAGGTGTGCCGTTAGTAACCAGTGAGGAGGATGCTAGAGTTTTTGTGAGTAAGCGGTACCACGTGACGGAGGAGAGGCTGACTGGGGTGGATGTTTGTGGCTTGCACCTGATAGCCAAGGTTTTGGGAATTTCCAATGTAGTAGGGATGTCCAAGGGGGAGCTGATTTCCTGGGTGTTGCGTGGGCGACATGGGGTTTCGGAGGAGAGGGCGTTTGGGGGGGTTCCTCCCCAGATCCCCTCTCACTCGACTCCCACAGTGCCGTCCACTCAGTTACCGGAGGTTAGCACTCTCCCACAGAGGGATGAGAATTGGCAGATTGGAGTGCCCTCGGGTGGTGCACATGGTGGTTCCCCAGTTTTTGCCCCCCCTCCTTCAGTAGTGGCAGCTCCCTCTTCCTGCCTGTCTCCAGATATGGTATTTAGACTTGAGCTTGCTAAGATTGAGGCTAGGAAGCAGGAGGATGAGCTAGGAGCAGCATGAGACCAGGAGGCATCAAGATGAGACCAGGAGGCAGGAGGATGAGACGAGGAGGCATGAGATTGAGGTTAGGAGGCATGAGGCTGAGCTTAAGTACGACTCGGAGAAATATTGTGCTAAATTAGATTTAGATAAGTCTCGTGCAGAGTCGACAGGGACTTGGATGGGCCGTGAGGGCCAAGTAAGAGAACAGTCCTTGGCCCAATTAGTCAAATTGGTGCCGGTATTTAGTGAAACTGAAGTCACAGAATTTTTTAATCGTTTTGAGAAGAAATGTAGGGAGCATAATTGGCCTGAAGAGAAGTGGGCAGCTCTAGTCTCCTCAAGACTTACGGGTAAGGGTCTGAAGGCTTATGATGCACTGCCTTTAGAGTCTTGGACTACCCAGAATTGAAGAGAGCTGTCCTACGGGCATACGAGTTGCAACCGGAAACATATCGATTGAAGTTTCGGGGTGTTACAAAGACTAGGGAGGCGACCTTTCTTGAACATGCCCGGGACTTAAAAGATGCACTTAAAAACTGGACACGTTCTGAGAAAGCTGAGACGGCAGAACAGTTGACTGAGCTGTTTCTGCTCGAGCAGTTTTATAAGTGTACTGGTGCAGAAATGACTTTAACTATTAAAGAAAAGAACCCAAAAACTCTACAGGAGGCAGCTGAGATGGCTGACCTCCGGCTATCACTAATTCGTGGGTGCGGGTCTGCCCAGCGTAGTGAGGCAGGTAACAAGGGGCGTGACGCCCCACCCCCCCGAGTTAGTGATATACCTTATGCAAACAAGTACAAGAGCCATGATACCAAGACTGACCACAAGACTAGCACCGTCCCATTTAAGAAGGGGCCGGGCCCTTCCCAGTACCAAGGGAAGCCCAAAGGGGAGGTGGAGTGTTATCATTGTCATAAAAAGGGGCACTTTGCAAGAGTCTGTCCTAGCAAACCACCTACAGCAGCTGTGTCTTTGGCCTGCAACATTGGTGTGTCTCCGAAGTCATCTGAGTTTGCCCGGGGCAGTTCGTCAGAGGCTGAGGCACAGCCAATGCAGAAGCACCTGGGAGGCTCGAACCCTGCTCAGGATGTTTTTTGCGACCATAGAGGGCGGGGTTGCGTGATGTGGGCGGGGCGCAAGCATGGAGTAGAGGTCTTGCGTGATACAGGTGCTTCCCAGACTCTGATGAAAAACTTGACTGGCTACCCTATAAACGCGGCTCGGGTGGTAGTGGTGCAGGGTATTAATGCAACTCGGTCATACCCGCTGGTGCGGTTGGAGTTGGAGGTGGATGGTGTGGCACGTGAATTGGATGTCGGGATTGTGGAGAAACTGCCAGTGGAGGGCGTCGACCTTCTTCTCGGCAACGACTTTGCAATGCCCGCTTCTGAGGTTCTACCCTTAGTCGTTGCCGAGAGGCCGGCCGACGTGAGTAGGGAAGAGCTAGAGTGGGTCGAGCGGTGCCAGACACAACCCATGGCGTGTGTTGTCACCCGAGCTCGGGCAGCTAAAGTGTCACAGCCTAGTCCTCCGTCTTCAGACCAGCGGAGGAACGATCAACAGGAGGAGGCTAAAGCTGGAGTTGGTTTTAAGAGTTTTGACTCGGCGGCTCTCCTGGGTGATTCAGTATTAGCACCATTACTTAATTCTGGAGTAGCCCCTGGGCCTGTCATCGAGAGTGACGAGGCTGGGCATGACGAGTCTCCACGACAGCAACGTTATGTACATCGAGAGAGACAGAGGGAGCAGCCCAGTATCGGGGAAGGTCATGCCTTGCTCCGGGAGCAGTTAGATCGCTTGGCACCCTCAGATATACGTCGGTTGCAACTAGAGGACCCTGAGCTCCAAACGTGTGCTAATGGAGCTGTAGAGCTCGACGAGGACGGCGATCCACAGCCAGGAGATTTTTTTTATTTAGAAGGCATCCTCTATAGGCGTTTTCAAGACCCTAAATGTAGTTGGCAAAAGGGGTCCGGAGTAGTGGACCAGTTGGTGGTGCCACGGGAGTGCAGGGATAGCCTACTGAGGTTGGCGCATGACACACCACTGGCAGGACATCAAGGGGTGCTTGAGCGGTGGCATGCTACACTTGGAAGCATGCTCGGGTGTTATTGTGCTGACAACGGTGTGGATTGGGATCTTGGATTGCCTTGTGTGCTGTTTGCTGCTCGGGAGGTGCCTGGTGAGAGCCTGGGATTTAGTCCAAACGAGCTGATTTTTGGACACCGTGTCAGGGGCCCCCTTAACATGCTGAAAGAAATTTGGGAGGGGACTGTGCAGCCTTGTCCATTATTAAAGTATGTGCTTGAAAGCCGTGAGCGCATGCTTAAGAGTCTGGAGATGGCAGGTAGAAATTTGACAGAATCGCAAGCTTTGATGAAGGACAGGTATGATCGCAAAGTGAGGCTCCGGAAGTTCACTGTAGGACAAGAGGTATTAATTTTGTTGCCTTTGGTTGGTAACCCCCTCTCTGCGAAGTACACTGGACCTTATAAAATTGTAGAAAAATTTCAGACTTAGATTACCTTGTTGCCACTCCAGACAGGAGGAAAAAGAACCAGTTATGTCACGTGAACCTTATTAAAGAGTATGTGAGGCGCCCCTCTGAGCCTCTCACTGTCCCTGTGTTGGCTTGTTGCGGCCGTGGTGGAGAAGGAGAGGGGGACAGTCAAGCTTCAGAGGAGGATAGCTGGGATCAACATGTTTCAGCGGATCAGTGGGCGGGGAACTCAAGCCTAAGGGCTGACGAGGCTATAGCTCATTTGCCTGAGCCGCAGTTTGATGCTATCCGTCAGTTGTTCGGTTCATACCCCACTGTATTTGCTGAACACCCAGGCCTCACTACTCAGGCTATGCATGATGTTGACGTGGGGGACCATCTACCCTTTAAGTCAATCCCGTACCGTGTGCCCCCCATAAAACTACCAGCTCTGAGGGATGAGTTGGAGTATATGCTCGGTAGAGGGTTGATAGAGAAAGGCACAGTTAAGTGGACTTCCCCGTAACACTGCAGCCTAAGCCAGATGGCAAGGTACGCTTTTGTATTGATTTCCGTAGGTTAAACGGTTTGACTCCAACTAACCCATATCCTCTTCCTCGGGTTGATGATAGTGTTGACAAAATTGGTAATGCTCGTTTTTTGTCTAAAGTAGATTTAGTAAAAGGTTACTGGCAAGTACCTTTGTCCGAGCGTGCTAAAGAGGTATGTGGTTTTGTTGTGGACGGGAGTACCTACCGGTGCAATGTTATGCCTTACGGACTTAAGAATGCACCAGCAACGTTTCAGAACCTGATGAATGAAATTGTAAAGGACATTCCAAATTGCACCGTATATTTGGACGATGTAATCATTTATGATGACGACTTTGAGAGCCATTGTGAGCACCTTGAGACCTTGTTTCCGGAAACTTAGTGAAGCAGGTCTGGTAGTAAATTTGGCAAAGTGTGACTTCGTAAAAGCCACTGTGCAGTACCTTGGGTTTGTAGTGGGAAGGGGACAGGTGTGCCCTCCTCAGAACAAGGTACAGGCTATCAATAAATTTCCGCACCCAACAACCAAGAAGCAGATTATGAGATTCTTGGGTATGATAGGCTACTACAGACGCTTCATAAAAGGTTACTCAACGGTGTTGGCACCTCTCACAGATTTGTTATCTAAAGACAAAAAGTTTTTGTGGGCACCTGAGTGTGAAAAGGCTTTCACTTTGGTGAAACATTTGCTATGTACTCACCCGATACTCAGGGCCCCAGACTTTAACAGGCCTTTTCAGCTGGCAACAGATGCTAGTGGTGTAGGGGCTGGTGCCGTCTTGCTACAGACAGACAATGAAGGTGTGGAACACCCAGTAAGTTTCTTTTCTAAGAAGTTCAATGCTGCACAAAAGAACTATTCTAAAATAGAAAAGGAATTACTGGCGATTGTGCTGTCGCTCAGGCACTTCGAGGTGTATGTTCCAGCCTATGGCCCAGTCGTGGTTATCTACACTGATCATCACCCTTTGAGATTCCTGAATCAATTTCACAATCGCAATATGAGACTGACCAGGTGGTCTTTGATGTTGCAGGAGTATAACCTGGACATCCGTCATATTGCTGGATGTGACAATGAGATCGCGGATTGTTTATCAAGGGTGGATGATCAGTCGTAGGCTATCACAGGTGTGTGGGTTTGAGAGGAGGAAAATAGGCTGCCCTTATAGTGCAGCCGGGAAAAACATATTAAAATATAAAAATCATATAAAAACTCTTTCTTTTGATATAGGTAATCGTATAAGTTTGTCATAGCCTATAGAGTTTGAGTAGTCCACGAACTATCAAACGGCTGAGCTGCTGTAAGCTCGCTCTGGGAGCATGATATTGTGTCTTTTTGCTATTGTTGGGAGGAGTTATAAAATGTGATTTTTTTTTAATAATAAGATGTGTTTTGGTGATAAACTCAGCTTTGTTTTAGTGCCATGCGGTCGCTGGTGTAGGGGCTTGATGGGGTTCTGTGTTTGTCAGATTTTAGCTCAGGGTTGAGCAAGTAAAATCTTGGGGGAGGTGTGACGCATGTCCCGTGTGAGCATGCTGTACAGAACGCCTAGTCATGCCCCACTCTCGCTAGGATCGTCAGGGCAGGAACTTTGGCTGTAGTCTATGTAGAGTTTCCTAACTTAGTTCATGTGAGCCATTGTACTATAAGTATTATGAATATGTATTTTGTTTTCATCTGAGTCAACGAGTTCTATTTTATATCATTAGTTATAAGTATTGTGTGAAAAACTTATTTGTAATGATGGGAAGAGAGACAGCCACAGTTGGGGGTCAGTGGGTGCGCCAGGCGGGAGGTGGGCCTAACTCACTAGCACTCCCCCCTCTCCCCTCCCCTCAGTGCTAGGGGAGCCTTTGTCTATCCCAGAGGAGAGAGAGAAATTACGTAATGGTTGTCAGTGGGCGGTCCTTAGTAGTTCACGTTGGGCTCACTAGAGGGCCGGGTATAAAAAGGGAAGTCTAGCCATTTTTTCATCAGAACTCATTAGGCAGAGCGACTTCTCATTTACCTTGCTAACTATATATATTCTTCTGACTGATGTGAACTTTCTCTACTACCTTACATTCTTATCTCCTCTTTTCCCTGCCTGTTTAACTTCCATGGTCCCGTTGGTGCAGAGCTAGTCAGCCAACGTATTATCCCTTGAGTTCTCATGAGATACTTGCCTATTAGATAGCCTATTTTGGAAGGGTTAACTTAGAATAGGATTGATTTATGTTTGTTGCACTTGTATATGCATTTCCCTGTGTGTTATTATTATTATTCCTGTTTTCTGCTGGTCTAGGTAATGCTAGACTGGGGTAAGGCTTTTCTGTGTTACGAGTTGTTGTTCGATGCAGTGGTTAAGCGATAAACCTGCATACTCGTTCGGTTCAGTGAAGCCTAGGTTGTCTTCGCGGCTGACTGTGTTGAGTTAATAATTTACAGTGCGTGAGGGCAAGAGCCTAACCACCCTGTATTTTATTAACAGTTTGTTTTTACTTTGTCAAGGAGCCGGGAGAAAACCAGATACAAGGGATCTGGATTTCTCAAAGTGCACTTGTTAGTTTTAACGTAATACTTTAACCTTATTTAGGCGGCGAGCACATAAGTCGAGTTAATAAAGCTGGACTATGTGGCGGCGCTCGACATAACTCGAGTGGCAATTTCAGCACGTAATGTGGCTAGCAGAGAGAGTCAAGTGGAGGCAGGTGACTAGCGAGCGTATGGCTGCAGACCACCGCGGCGAACCTACTGACACAAATCTCAGCTCCCTCCTCCCTCTCTCACTCGCTACATACTCAATTATGTACTGAAAGTACCGAATTACCTGCTTTTTGCACTCGCGTTGCACGGTTATTGCAAGAAAACTATCCATCATACAAGGATCGTTATGGTGTCATTCGAAAGCTCTGTTTATGCCCTTTCAGGGATAGGTACTTGTTTTACGTTCTGGGTCTTATTTAGGCATGAAAATGATCACGTAAACAGCCCTATTTTGGCTAAAAACACCCCGCTGTGCGGTACACATAAATAAACCGCATAGGCCGCTCGTAAGGTGTTAAACAGTTGTGAGGACTTCGCTAGGCTACGAGCCGTTTTTGCTCAGTCACTGCTACCTTTTGCCCACAGTACCCCAGCTAGACTTTACTCGATCAGTAGATACAGAATAGTATTGAAGCTTTCCTTATGTATGATATTGTTTATGCACTATTGATTTCATGTGTTGCAAGCTTGGCTACTTTAGTGATTAGTGGCCCACGAGCACAATCCAAGTAGGCTATTGCCGTTGCATTTGCGGAGTACTTCTTTTTAATGTTTGCCATTTACTATTGCATATTCTTTTAATTATTCTTATGCTAATTTAAACCTTTAATAGTATTTAATTGCCAGTGTTTTTTTTTTTTTTTTTTTTTTTTTTTTTTCTATGTGATTGAGGGAGGCAAAAGGCATAACTGCCTATAGCGAGTGCCTCCCCCATAGTTGAAAGAGTGACAGGGCCAAAATCAAGGGACGTTCGAGCCAAAATGCCTGGACACACGGAGTTTGAAGCAATTTAAGTCATAGGAAGAGGGAAAGACTGATTCTGGGAGAGAGTTCCAGAGCTCAGCTGTTGAGTAGAAGAAAGTTTGAGAGTAACGTTTCACTCTTGGGTTGGAGAGTTTGCACAGAGTAGGGGTGGGATTGAGTTGCAAGACGGGTACCACGTGCCCTACGTAAAGGAGGTGGTATGCACTGGGATAGCTCTGAGGAACACTGATTATTATAGTAGCGATAGAATAGCGAGAGAGATGCAACATTGCGGCGGAGAGAGAGAGATTGCAGAGAGTTGGTGAGTGGACGGAGTTAATGATACGAAAGGCCTTCCTTTCAACTTTGTCTAGGAGCAGTGTGAGAGGAACCTCCCCACACATGTGAACAATACTCAATACAAGGGCGCACTATGCCCCTGTACAGAGCAAGAAGCTGTGCAGGGGAAAGAACCCCCTAAGGCGGTTGAGCACACCCAGCTTCTGGGAGGCTGCCTTAGCAAGACTGGTAATATGGTCCTTCCAAATGAGAGCAGAAGAAAAAGAGACACCAAGAATATTGAGAGAAGATGAAGGGTTGATTTTTGTATTGTTGAAGAATAAGGGATAGTCCGCTGGGAGATCCTGACGGGTAGATAGATGGAGAAATTGGGTTTTGGAAGCATTAAAGTTAACAAGGTTTTCTCTGCCCCAATTGGAAATAGTATTTAGATCAGAATTTAAGAGTTCTATGGCTTCATTACGTTTGTCGTTGAGGGATTGCTGGCTGGGGCGTTCTGAAAAACTAATGGAGTAGTGCAAGGTTGAGTCGTCTGCGTATGAATGGATGGGAATTAAGGTACAGTTAAGGAGATCATTTATAAAAATTAGAAAGAGAATAGGAGATAGGACAGAGCCCTGAGGAACACCGGAGTTTATAGGGTGAGGAAGTGAACGGTCCACAACCGCGGCTATGGAACGGCCGGAAAGGAAATTAGAGACAAAGGCACAGATGGAGGGATAGAAACCGAAGGAGGGTAGTTTAGAAATTAAAGATTTATGCCAGACTCTATCGAAGGCTTTCGATATGTCTAGTGCAATAGAAAAGTCTCACCGAAGTCCCGAAAGGAGGATGACCAAGAGTTAGTAAGATATGAAAGAAGATCACCAGTAGAGCGACCCTTAAGGAAGCCATACTGGCGATCTGAGAGCAGATTATGAAAAGAGAAATGCTTAAGAAATTTGGAAGCAAGAATAGTTTCAAAAACTTTAGAAAGACAAGAGATAAGAGCAATTGGACGATAGTTTGAGGGTTGAGAGCGGTCACCCTTCTTTGGGACAGGTTGAATGTGAGCAAACTTCCAGCATGAAGGGAAGACGTTAGAGAATAGACAGAGACGAAAGAGTTTGCCTAGGCAGGGAGTCAGCACGGAAGCACAGTTTTTGAGAACAACAGGAGGAACACCGTCCGGACCGTACGCCTTATTAGTGTTAAGCCCAGAGAGGGTAGCAAGTACATCTTTAGAAGAGATTAGGATATTAGGCATAAGAGAGAGGAAGGCGGAGAGGGAGGAATAGCACCGGAATCATCCAAGGTGGAGTTTCTAGCAAAAGTTTGAGCGAAGAGTTTAGCTTTGTCAGAGGAAGAAGTGATGGTTGTGCCATCAGAGTGGGAAAGGGGAGGGAAAGACGAGGAAGAGAAATTGTTGGAGAGGTTTTTGGCTAGATGCCAGAAAGCTTGGGAAGAGCTAGAGTTGGATAGTTCAGTGCATTTATTATTGATGAAAGAGTGTTTGGCAAGTCGAAGAACAGATTTGGCTTGATTCCGGGCAGAAACATATGAAGAATGAGAGTCTTGAGTTTTAAGGCGTCGGTACCGTTTGAATGCTTCCTCCTTATTGCGGACAGCAGTAGAACAGGCGTGAGTAAACCAAGATTTTTTAGCATTAGTCTGAGAGAAAGAGAATGGAATGTATGCTTCCATGCCCGATAGGATTACCTCGGTAATGCGTTCAGCACTCTCCGAGGGTCCTCGGCCATGGAAGCAGAAATCATTCCATGGGAAATCAAAGAAGTACTGCCGAAGAGCCTCCCAGTCGGCAGCGCCAAAGTGCCACAAGCGCCACCGGCTAGGAGGATCGGGTGGCTGTACTGGAGAGATAGGACAGGTGACAGAGATAAGTTTATGGTCGGAGGAGCCCAAAGGAGAGAAAAGATCGACAGTATAAGAAGAAGGGTTAGAAGTTAGAAACAGGTCAAGAATGTTGGGCCGATCTCCGATGCGATCCGGGATATGGGTGGGTTGCTGAACTAACTGCTCTAGGTCATTTAGGATAGAAAAGACGTAGGCTTGTTTCACCAGGTGGATCAGTAGTGTGAGAGTAGAGCCAATGGCAGTGGTGAACGTTGAAATCTCCTAAGATGGAGATTTCTGAGAAAGGAGAAATGGATAGAATGTGTTCCACTGTAGAGTTTAGATAGTCAAAGAATTTGGGAAAGTTGGTAGAGTTAGGGGAAAGATAGACAGCACAGAAATATTTAGTAAGAGAATGACAGGAAAGTTTGAGCCATAAAGTTGAGAATTCAGAGGAGTCGAAATCGGGAACACGAGAGCAAGTGAGTTTGTTGTGCACATATGCACAACATCCGCCTTTGGCTTTGAAACTAGGATAGAGAAAGTAGGAGGATACAGAGAAGGGGTTGCTGGATGTTGCTACAGACACCTGAGTTTCGGTGAGGAAGAGAAGATCAGGTTTGTAGGAGGAGAGATGGTGCTCAACAGAGTGAAAGTTAGAGGAAAGTCTGCGAATGTTGCAGAAATTAATAGAAAGAGTAACAGGCTGAGGTCCAGGTAATTGTGTGGGGTCGTCAGGGGATGGTCGGTCGGGTGAGGGGGCATTTATGGTCCCCCCCCCCCCCCTGGGGACTCCGAGGCTGGGCTACAATTCATAATTTTTTTTTTTTTTTTTTTTTTTTTTTTTTTTTTTAATTTTGGTGTGGAAGAATGAAGTGTGGTGTGCATGTTTAGTGTAGTGAAGTGGATAGGAGGAGGAGGTGTTTGTGAGAGCTAGCTGGATTACTCTCAGTGTAAATGAGGCACAAAGAAAATCAGTAAGAGAGGCCAAGCAAGTGAAACAGGAGTTCCAGTGACTCTTTATCACATGCCTATAACCTCACCTGGGTCTAGCCCTGATCGATTGGTGCCTACAATCTCCCCACTGCTTATTGAATTACTGTTCAAAATCCGATACGTACTTCTTACGAGCATCCGAGAAGCATCTAACTTTTTTCAGAAGATTCCTTGCTCGATGCTTAACACCTTATTAGCGGCCTAGGCGGTTTATTTATATGTACCGCCCAGCGGGGTGTTTTTAGCCAAAATAGGGCTGTTTACGTGATCATTTTCATGCCTAAATAAGACCCCGAGCGTAAAACAAGTATCTATCCCTGAAAGGGCATAAACAGAGCTTTCGAATGACACCATAACGATCCTTTTATGATGGCTAGTTTTCTTGCAACAACCGTGCAACGCGAGTGCAAAAAGCATGTAATTAGGCACTTTCCCCATACAATTCCGTATATAGCGAGTGAGAGAGGGAGGGAGGAGGTGGGATTCGTGTCAGTAGGTTCGCCGCGGTGGTCTGGAGCAGTCATACGCTCGCTACTCTCCTGCCACCACTTGTCTCTCTCTCTCAGCAACATTACGTGCTGAAATTGCCACACGACCTATGTCGAGCGCCGCCAGTAGTCCAGATTTATTATACTCGACTTATGTTGCGCGCCGACAGTTAAGGGTTAAGGACTATTAATTAACGTAACGTAATAGTGCCGATCCGAAGTAGAGGGTGGAGGACTTCTTAAGTTCTTAGTCAAGGGTGGATTACTTCGGCTTCGGCCAACACTATTCTTTGGTGTTGTTGTTTCTTACTTCTTTGTTTGATTGTTGACCAGACTAGATAATTCCTGTCTCTTTATTAGTCTGTTGTTGAACACTAGTACCGAGTTCTTGTATACCCCGTTATAGCAGATTGAACTCTGGAGGGTATTGGTGTTTTTTTGTTCGGCTGGCAGTACTCAGGGGTTGGGATCGTGTGTTTCCGTTGTGGCAGCGAGCCGTATTCGAGTCCTGATTGAGAGCCCTTGTGTACCCGAGTGCCAGTTCGTAACACCATCATATCTACTACTGTTACCATCATATATACTACTGTCATCATCATCAATACAATTACAACCATCATCACTACTATTATCACCATCATTACTACTACTATTACAGTCACCATCATATCTACTACTGTCACCATCATATATACTACTGTCATCATCATCAATACAATTACAACCATCATCACTACTATTATCACCATTATCACTACTATCACCATACATCCAAATATTACTACCATCACTTCTAATGCCAACTGAACTAAGTTAGCCTAGCAAATGCGTAGCGAGATGTTTTCGCTCCCAGAACGCCATCAATGCTGAGGGAGGGGGGGGGGGGTAAAACCATATTTTGGACCTAAAATCATAACTATTGCATAAATTAAAAAATCTTTTTTGACTGACGTTCGCATTCACGCAACAGATGTTCGTGTGAAATTTGGTGAAAATCCGTCCAACGGTATAGGAGGAGTTTCGAGACAGACGGACAACGACGACGACGACGACAGATTTTTGTTTTGTGTGGTACCCACTTTACGGGGGGGGGGGGGGGGATACCAAACTCTGCTTACGCAGAGTTGATTATTACAATCATCACTACTACTCTCACCATCATCACTACTACTCTCACCATTGTCACTACCATCTTAATCACGACTATCATCATTGATACTACACCTATCAACCATCATTACTACTATCATCACCACCATCTTACAATCATCATTACTTTAGTTAACATCATTACTACTACTATAACCATCATCATTACTACTGTCACAAGTATTACCATCATGTATCCTACTATCACCATCATCACTACTACTGCTATCATCACAACTATTGTCATCATCACTACAACTTTCACCATCATCACTACTACTCACCATCATCAATAATACTCACACCATCGTCACTACCATCATCACTACTGTCATCATTATAACTACAACTATCATCATTACTTGTCACCATCATCACTACTATTATGACCATCATCACTACTACTAGTATTGTCACCATCATATCTACTAATGTCACCATCTTATCTACTACTATCATCATCATCAATACAAATACAACCATCATAACTACTATTATCACCATCATCACTACTATTACCATCAATCCCACTATTACTACCATCACTTCTAATGCCAACTAACTTAACTAACTTAACTAACTTAACCTAGCAAATGCAGAGCGAGATGTTTTCGCCCCCCAGAACGAATGCGTTTTTAGTGTGTGAGCCCCTTCGGGGCTCACACACTAAAAACGCCATCATAGCTGGGGGGGGGGGGGGGGGGGGTTTCCGGGAAGGGGGGAGGGGGGGGGGGGGGGGGGGGAGTAAAACCATATTTTGGACCTAAAACCATAACTATTGCATAAATTCAAAAAATCTTTTTTGACTGACGTTCGCATTCACGCAACAAATGTTTGTGTGAAATTTGGTGAAAATCCGTCCAATGGACTAGGAGGAGTTCCGAGACAGACGGATGACGACGACCACGACCACGACAGACATAATTTTGTTTCGTGTGGTACCCACTATACGGGGGGGGGGGGGGTGGTGGGGGGGCGATACCAAACTCTGCAAGCAGAGTTGATAAATCAATCAATCAAGAAATAAATACAAATCTTCCCTTAAAACAGCTTAAATTAAGAAGGATAGGCAAGGCAAAGGTTAGTTGAAGTTAAGGGGACACACCTCGCTGTTTTTCCCTTTCTCTCCCTCTCTCTTTGGCTTGTATTCATTCGGCCCCATTCAGCCTACTGTTTTAAGACGTTTTCCCCCATCCAGGTGTCAATATTTTCCTGGCGAGCGGTAGCGAGTCAGCATATATATATTTTTTGTTTTGACAGCAATCTGAATTTGTACATTTTTCGATAGAAAAATTTCTCCGGCGAAGCCGGATTTCTCCATACAATGCTGGCTCGCTATCGCTCGCCAGGAAGACATCGACACCTGGATGGGGATAAACGTCCTAAAACAGTAAGCTGAAAGGGGCCGAATGGATACAAACCAGGGAAAAAGAGAAAAGGACAGAAAGAGAAAAAAAAAGCCGGTGACCCCCTTAAGGCAAGTATACAGTATTTGAGGAAGGTCGTGTTTCTGTATTGTATTCTGGCTATCATTGAACGATTGTTTGCAAATAAGGAAGGATCTCTAGGAAGCAAAGGGGTAAAAACAATGTCAATTAACACTGTAGTTCCCACAAATCTTCCCTAAGCTGAATACCTTTGTTTAGTAATAGCCAGACTAAACTGTCAATGCACTTTATAATCATCAAATTACGTAATACATAGTTACATACCTTGGATGGTACTTATTCGGGTGATTTCGAGATCAGGCCATCGACTATAAGTACTATTCCGAAAAAGATAAAAATACTAAAGTAAGTGTGGCGTGTGTCTGCAGTGATATATGGATAAGGTAAATGAAAAGGTGGAGATAAGAGGGTGACTTGACGGCTGAATGGGTGGTAGTGGTCGGGTAGGAGAGAGAGAGAGAGAGGGGGGGGGGACGAGAGAGAGTGTGTGTGTGTTAGAGATAGAGGGGAGATGGGAATAGGGAGAATAGAAAGTGTGTGTGTGTGTGTGTGTGAGAGAGAGAGAGGGAGGGAGGGGATTACGTCTCAACAAAAGACAAACGTTACAAAGAGAACACTACTAAACTATATAATATTTGTCTCCCCCATGACGTGATGTAAATACCAACATTAGGAAGGAAATACACAAGCGTTGACAATTTCCTCCACACCCAAATATTTACCTTGGTTGGTAGAGGAAAGGTGTGCTAGTTATTTATATATATGCTTTATTTTTGTATTTATCTATCTATCTTTCTTATATTTATTTGATTTATTTATCTATTTATCTATTTATGTATTAATATTTGTTTTTTACTAGCACTTAGTCTAGGATTGAGAGAGAGTTGTGAGTTTGTGACCTCACATGTAGGTTTAAAAGGGTGACCGGAAAACTCAACCAGTAGACCATTTACACCAGAACTCTCAACAGTGCCAACTCAACCAATTCTGTGAGGTAAGGTTAGGCTTGGTAGAGTTAGGTTAGGGCTTCAATTTGCTACGGATTTAGTTGGCCCCGGTCGATTTGACACTGGTTGAGATCTAATGGTTGAAATGGTCTACTGGTTGAGTTATGCCTCGCAGGTAGGTTAACAAGATGGTCATTACTGGGACACTTGATATTCCGTTGAACAAAACATATATGATTAAAGTCACCTACGGTCATATATGTAAATTGCACTATAAACGGCTTGCCACTTAGAGTGAGAATAATGAGGGACTAGTCTGTGTGTGTGTGTTTGAGCGTGTCTGTGTGTGTGTGTGAGCGTGTGTGTATGTGTGAGCGTATGTGTGTGTGTGTATGTAGGTGTGTGTGTGGGTTAGCGTGCGTGTATGTGTGAGCGTGCGTGTGTGTGTGTGTTTCCTCTTCCTCCCACCCTCACCCCCTCTCTCCCCCCCCCCCTCTCTCTCTCTCTCTCTCTCTCTCTCTTTCTTTCTCTCTCTCTCCTCACGCCTGGGGTATGAGGTAGTGGTATACCCAGGATGTGTGTGGATCCTGGGTGTACCCATGTGATGAATGGAAAAGTACGTTTAGTTTACAATCACCGTGAGAGAACCCTGTGAGTACAAGTGGTTCTATACTCTGTTCCAAGTAGGTAGGCCAGAAATTGTGAACCTTAAGCTCTGTAACTCAAAAAGGGCTAGAGCAAATGGGCTGTAAATGTCCACACCTATTCCCTGGCTGACTCTTCCCAAATTATACAAATATTAAGTTGATCACTCAAATCGTTTGTGAGTTGTAGAGGGTAATGTTCAAAAGTGTTGACATACAAATTTGGAACAGGGGACTAAAGCAGTGAGTATAATATTATATAAGTATTAATACATAAGTATTAATAAGTAAGTATTAAGGGGTGCTGGAATGGTGAGGCTAAAAGCTTTTTCAGGACATGAGGCGGCCTCTTTAATAGTATTCCGGCTACCATCAGACGACTTTACTTGGCTTAAGAAGGACCTCTAGCAATCCTAAAGAAAAAAATCTAGCTAAATTACCCCAAAGACCTTTAATAAACAAAATGAAATCGTCTAATAGTAGCCAAAGGTAAATGGAAGATTGGGTCACGGTATACTAAAAGACAGGGTCCAGAGAATAAAGAGTCCACGCACGGCTGAAAGAAAACACGCCGTCGTCCGCGCATGACGTCACTTTCCCTACAGTGGAGACAGAGGTCAGTGGGAGTTCAATCAGTTTATTCACTTTGAGTACTCGATCATGACCATACGAGGTGAAACAAAGTGGATGTTTTATAGTTTTTACTTGTGCGTGGTATGATAATGATTTGGAATTATGAATGCTAAGATACCTATCTTGAAATATATAGCATAAAGGCAATGATGTTAGTTACTATACAGTTAACTAAAAAAATCAGATGTTGAGACAAATACAATGTGTGTGTGTGTGTGTGTGTGTGTGCTCGATCAAAAAGTCCTTCTTGTCATTATGAAGGTGGGCACGATACACACACATTCTCACTCTCTCACACCCTGCTAAAAGGGTTGAATTATAATAGACTCGTGAACTAAGACATGAGTGAAGGTCCGTTCCAGGAGAATATACACTCAACGCGCTGATAAGGGAAGATGGTTGGTTTACTCACCGATTTTCAGATTGTTAAGACATTCGGCCCATTAGTTTGTCGATTTTAAGAAGTTTAGCCCCATTTTTTTTGTTTCAATATTGAGACCTTTCGAGCCATTTAGGTGTCGATTTATTCCTGGCGAGCGATAGCAAGCCTATACTTTTAGGCGGCATTCGGCTTGGAAATTTTTCTACCGAAATATGTACACATTTATCTTGAAAGGGGGTGTAGGGAGTGTTTTTACAGCTTGATGGAGGTCTAGCGAGGAAAATAATATATATATATATATATATATATATATATATATATATATATATATATATATATATATATATATATACAGTATATATATATAGTATATATATTGTTATGTCGGGTTATAATGATTTATAACTCGTGATATAGTCTGTATAACGATCCAAGTATGGACTGATAGACTTTGATAAAGCTTGACAGGGTCAAATCTAGCACGTTCTTAATCACACATAATAGGTATTCAATTAGGATAATACAGAACTCAATAACAACACAGATATAGACACATAGATGTTTTATTTAAAGAGTGGTCTAGCTGGAGGAGCCGTAGACTATCTTCATGTAATGGGTAAATAGTGGCAAGGTACAAAATAATATAATTTGGTATATTCAGATGGTCTCTGATTCAATGTAATGTATAGACAACACTGCACTGACAATATAATGTTAGTGAATTGGTGCTCGTAATCAGAGAATGGTATAAACAACTTATGGTTAAATGTAAGGTAATAACCTGTAGTAACTAAAAGACACAAAACATATAATAATATCAACCCTCAACAACAATAATCAATGGGGGTCGAGTGGCTTCCGTGAAAGAAGTAATGCAGATTGGTCAAATATGAATAATCTCAAAGGGGAGAGCTGGGGAGAATTGAGTGTGAAACAAACACGCCGGTATATGGAGTGAGTCACACGATAAAAAGGGGGTGCGTCAGGTGTGCAGGCGCGTATCCTAAAGTGACCTTCCGACTTAAGGTAAACAGGTCAGGTCACTAGCTGGACTGCGGTGTTGAGAATTTAAATTATAGTTAATGCAACTACGAGCTGAGTCTCAAAATTAGTTTGAGATAACTGGTGGCACATGAATAAACAATTTAATTTACACAAGGTTAGGCTCGCAGAATAGTAAACTATGAGTTATTATTTTATCTCTTATATTCACGTTAAGCGATCGTATGTAATAATAACAAATCGAGCTTAGGAATTCAGATATAAATGTAATGAATATGGAGTCAGGAATTTACTGAATAAATCACTACAAAGTGATATAGAGACTGACTAAGTTGAATAAACAAAGTTAATCAAGAATGGCTCTGAGAACGCTGTTATAATTGAAGCGTAAAAGTAGAATAAATGATCTATTAATAAATCAGAAGAACTGGTCGCATACGACGAAGTTATGCTAAATAATACTTACAGCAGTATTAATAGAAGTTCTGAACGAGTTAACAGAGACTTTAAATTACATACACTAATATACGAAGTGTAAGGAAATGATGTTGAACTAAGTAATTGAAACTATGCAATGCTGGAATTCCTGAGCATGAAGGATCAAAATTACTTACATCGGTAATCACATGAACGGTAATACGAGTTCATAAAATAATTACAAAAGTGGTTATATCACTGAGTTTAAGAGGGGAGAGGGGGAAATGAATTAATTCTCACAGGAAAAAGTACATTTGTTATGAAAATGAGCGTAGGTTCTAGGTAATAATATTTGCAGAAGGAAATCACTTCACGAAATACACTGCGACTTCAAGTCACATAATACAGCACAGAATACATATATATGGAAAATCTGTGAACGTGGGGGCAAGGTAACTGATTGAATACAATTATATAATGTATGCGTAAGTTTGTTATGGCAAGTTAATCAATGAATAGGTTTAGTAGTGAAGCAGATAAGTGAAACAATCGTTCAAATGGTGATGCAAGCATGAAATTTGGTACAGGTATTCTTCAAAGCTCACTTTCAAAGCACATACCACTGGCCACGCAAAAATTCAATATGGCGACCATTTTTCAAGATGGCCGACACATCTGACTGAGCCCTACTGTTATGGGTCAGTTAATTGAAAGAAAAAAGACATGAATACTGTCCAATCCATTTTTGTTTTGGCTCTAACGTGGTAAGTGAAGGTAATTTTGTCCAAAGCAGTTGCATATTAGACTTTAACTAAGATGGCGTCCAAGATGGCCGCCATTAACCCGAGGAGGCCGGATTTTTTTGGCGATTTTCGGTAGTGTTTATGGCTTAATAGCTAATCAAAGAATAAAGATAGAGAAATGAGTCATAAACCACGTCAGAGAGGTCACTTTCAGCTTTTGTCTCGTAAACAAATTCAGCTCCATAGGCCCAGTAGTTACTGAGATATTGCTTGTTTTCGTGAGGTAACTTTTCCGTGATTTTCCGTGTTTACGCACCTTTGCCATAGTGAAATTTCCTTAAACCCATTGTGTTGACATCACGGTAGGTTCGGTGATATTGGAACTCGGTGAAAATTACCGCAAAAGTACCGTGACGTCATACAAGTAAATAGCAGCCATCAGCAGGCTATTTAAAGGCTATTTAACACCTTACGAGCGGCCTATGCGGTTTATTTATATGTACCGCACAGCGGGGTGTTTTTAGCCAAAATAGGGCTGTTTACGTGATCATTTTCATGCCTAAATAAGACCCAGAACGTAAAACAAGTACCTATCCCTGAAAGGGCATAAACAGAGCTTTCGAATGACACCATAACGATCCTTTTATGATGGCTAGTTTTCTTGCAATAACCGTGCAACGCGAGTGCAAAAAGCATGTAATTAGCCACTTTCCCGATACAATTCCTTATATAGCGAGTGAGAGAGGGAGGAGGGATTCGTGTCAGTATGTTCGCCGCGGTGGTCTGGAGCAGTCATACGCTCGCTACTCTCCTGCCACCACTTGTCTCTCTCTCTCAGCAACATTACGTGCTGAAATTGCCACTCGAGTTATGTCGAGCGCCGCCACATAGTCCAGCTTTATTTAACTCGACTTATGTGGTGAGCCGCTAATTAAGGGGTAAAGCCGTGCTATTTGAGTAGTGTATCGGCCTTCTGGGGTTAAAGACAAATTTTGTGATATCTTGGCTATTAGTAGAGCTAGACAAATGATTTTTTCATCTAATCCTACATTTTTGAGGTCAGAGAATTAGAAAGACTTTGTCACATTATTAACTCATCAGGGTCATAAGTAACTAGACAAAGTGAAGGAAGATTATATCGTAGGAAACGGCCTAATTCACACCATTTATACATATCCATTGAGTACAAATAACATTAGTAAAAATACCATAGAATCAAAGACTCACACCTCACATTTGCAAGTGCACAGAGCTGTACAGGAGAGACCCAGCCTGTAGCATTTGCACCTGCCACGACAGTCTGATTTACAGCCACATTTGGTCAGCTGTTCGCAACTCTTGGCTATGGGGGAGTTGGCTGTCCAGAAGACGTGCCATTCTTCACCAACCTTCTGCCAACCCCAGTCAGCAGGACTCTCTGCTTCTGGTTGACACTGGGTTGCTTGGGCCCAAACACAACCAGCCTGGAAGGCAGCTCGTCTAGTGTGCTGAAGCAGAGCTGCTCTTGTTGGTGGAATGGCCTCATAAGGCCTCTGTTTTCTGGCAAACATGTCAAGCCTGGCCTCATCCACAGTGGTAGCAGTGCTGGACCTGTCATACATCAGTATGACAAACCTCTCCAGTATCTCCAGGTCACCATCTTCCACTGTAAGAGGGTACTGGCTCAGCTTGGAGAAGACAGGGGAGGCCTCTGGACAAACATCCCATGTCTGCCAGGCAGTTTTCTTTCCCTTGTTACGGAAGGCTGAAACAGTGTCACACCCTGTGAAGGCATGAAAGAATAACATGCCTTTAGCCTTCTCCTGCCCCATACAGCGATACAGGCCATGCACACTGATCCAGCGCCAGCTTTGACCGTGACCAAATGCCACCCATAACTGCTCTAGCCCCAAACTCTGAAGGGCTGGAAAGGCACTCACTGCAATGACCACAACATCTGTATCATTTGCCTTGACCATGACGGGTTTGCTCCCATGTTCTGCAGCATATTTGGCATGCACAAAGAGCTTGTACAGGCTGCATGCTGTAACCTGATGCATTTGACGTGTGCTGGTAACACTTGCAGCTGACAGGAAAGATTCTGCAGTGCCTGATGAAGCCACACCTGCTTCCACCAAGGCTCCTGTCCACCCGCTGTCTTTGAGGAGAGTGCCCAAGGACTTTAGCGCTGCCATCTCAATGTGCAGACCTCCAAACATGACCAGGTACTTGTCCTCTCCATATTGGTCAGGCCATTGCCACTGCACCTGTTTTGCAAGGGCATAGATTGGCTGATCAGCTGCGATAACAGGTACCTAACCAAGGTTCAGATAAGCTACTACATCCTGTACTTTCTTCATCACATGTTTGACAGTAGCAACAGAGTGAGCTTGGTCCCGCAGAAGAGGAAGCAATGAAGTAATGCTTACTTCAAATTCTGGGCCTCTCTTCATTGAAGCATTATGTGCTGACCATGTCAAGTTCACTGCACCATCTACTTCCTCAGTCACTATTACTTTCTCTAGCCACTGGTACTCCATGGCCAGTTGTGGGCCGAAGACATCTGTGGCTGGCTTTGGCAGTGGAAGTTTTGGTGGCAGGGGGTTCTTTGCTTTGAAGGATGCAGGAGTAATGTTTGTGAATGTGTCAGAAAGTTCTGGAACGGCCTTGACTTTCTCAGGTCCAAGCCTGAGTTTTTGATGCTCCTGGCCACCATTTACCTTGGTGGGAATGTTGAAATACAGAAATGCTAGTCCCATGGAAGGAGGTTGTGGCAGTTATTGCGGAAGGGTTGTGGTCGATGTTGTCCATCACGGCAGTAGGGAACAACTCTTTACGCAGTACTGGTGGACAGACCACACCCTCCTCGACATACTTGTTGACTGTGGCATCTCCTAATTCAGCTGAGACCTCCAACACCCTGTCATATGAGATGCCGAGGCCATGCTCATGCAGCATTTCGACCAGGTTTCTTTTCCGGGTTTTGGCATAGACTGAGAGTCCCATGTAGACTGGGAATGGTGTTTCTCTGTCTTTTGAGTGCCTATGTGTAGCAGCTCCCTCTTTGTATCGGGAGTAGCAGTTAATCTGCATCAATTGGGCAATGGCCTGATCAGACTTTGAAACTCCAAATCTCAGTTGAGACTTGATGTCAGCTCCATGTTCAACCATCCCCACAAACTGAAGCAGAAGGGGAGGTATGGCATTTTGCACACAACCAGCTGGAAATGTGCCATCAAATTTTTATTGATGTTCAAGCATGCATTTTCTTAAAATCTTTGCTGCTTTAGCAGTGATGAGTGCATCTGAAAAATCAGAAATTTGGGTAATTGCTTTGCCCACATCTTTCTGAAATGCAAGAAGTACATCTCTTCCACTTCTATGAGCTTCAAGTTCTGGAATTTCTTCCAGAAGTTTATCTTTCAGTCTGGTGGAATTTACACGTGGTAAATCCACACCAAGTTGTGCCAGACGCTGTTGGTAAAGGTGGCATATATCTTCCAGGCGAAATGTGACTGGCTCTTCTGAGCATAGGTTGCTTTCAACAATGTATGTCACCAGCTCTGATAAAATTAATGGATAAACATCTGGCTACAGATCAGTGGCACTTGAGCTTTTCTCAAGGTTTCTCAGGTGGGACCTTTCCCTGTTGTAGAGGGCACTGAGACACACTCTGTGGTACTTTAGCTCCTGTGCAATAGCATCTCCACCACTCAATTTAGCAAGAAGCTTGCCATCGTTAAGTGCCTCTGCACACTCTTGTAGCCTCTTGTTAAGGTTCATGGTCATTACCTGCCTGAGATCAGATGCAGGTGCCACTTTCTCACAAAAAATACAAGTTTGACCATCATAGCTAGTTCGACGTTGCTTTGCATGATTGTCTTCAGACTCACTACTTTGACGATTAGATCGGCGTTTCCTTGTGCGATTCAGCTTGCTGTTGTTAGACAACAACCGGCAGTTGACATGGTATTTTGCCTGATTTCTTCTCAAAGTGGCATCTATGCCGTCACCTTCATCAAGCCTTGTTGGATCCACAATCAATGGCATTTCCTGGATTTCATGAAACATCGGTATGTTGGTAGCCAGCATGGCATAACCGTCATGTTCAAGGGAATAATGGGTTCTAGGTGATGTTAAATCTTCACCTATTTTGTCTTTCTGGCAAAGACAACATTTTGACCAGTCAGTTTGTCTTATGGGAAAAATGGATTTTGTATCTGCCATTTTGCTTTCTGATTAAGGCAGAGGGTTTATCCTTTTACCACCTTAACGAAATTACACACACATTACTTTATGGGATACAACTAGGTTCGGGTGACCTACACCTAGCCCGATCATTCATCCAGTGCCATTTAAGTCCTGTGTGATCTGTACACCATCCAGGTAAGTACATGAGCAAGTCATGTATAGCCCCCTTACCCTTGGCTCGGCTCTCCCGCGCTGGCACACCCTGTCAATTCAGGTGCGGCTATCTAACTCTATCTACTAACGACCAACTACTGTCTAGTAGCTAATTGATATGGGGCTGTTAGAAAGCATTTGGGACACTAAATTAAACTACACTACAACTTATAGTATAGTAGAGTAAAATAAGCTGACACTGAACCCCATGCTGAGTTGCACAGCAGCGATGTTACCAGTGTGCCATGGTTGTGTGTTGACATCACTCTATTATATTTGCAAGATCTCATCACTGCCTCAGTCCTTACTAACAAATGTGAAAATGGCTCCATTGGATTATCTGACCCAAAGAATGTATGTGCACACCAAAAATCATGTATATATGTTCAGTAGTTGCTTAGATATGAACATATGAAATTAATGGACGCCATCTTGGATGCCATTCTAAAATTCCAATTATAGACTATGACAATGATTAAAACAGTGCTTCTCATTAATCTGGTTAGCAAGAAACAGTTTTCTCTTAAAATTTTCACCAGGTAATAATTAAAAAAAAAAATTAAGCAATATATGGTCAGGCACGGCAGCCATCTTGAAAAATGACCGCCATCTTGGATTTTCGCGTGGCTAGCGGTATTTCTGAGAAGAATGGACCTTGAAGGGTACATGTACCAAATTTCATGCTTGCATCACCATTTGAACGATTCTCCTGAAATTTGCAGGTATCTGCTCCACTATAGTGTTAAATCAAAATTGTAACACGAGTGGTAGATTGGGTTCTGAAGGATTAACACTTATGAAAACTGAATGATCTTGGGCACAGATCACAGAATATCTTAACACAGCACGGTTCACATATTTTACCTTATTACCTCAACAACAATAACACAATGTAAGATACACAGGGATACTTAGGGTATTTGGAGGGCAGGGGTCGAGAGTACAAGTCTGGCTAACATTGATCGTGGATCCGTGGAGCAGCACTTCAGGGGTGTACGGCGTTGCTCGAGCCGTTGTCCAGGGGTCCAGACTTCAGCTAGGCAGGGCGTCCACAGGTAGGACTTCAGGAATACCTCAGGCAGGTACTCTCCGGGTGGGTAAGGGCAGGCTGGGGCAAGCCAACACTTTTAATTAGCTACTCTGAGCCCGAAGGTTTCAGAATAGTATTGAGGTGTGGTTTGCATCCTCCTCTCCAATTTTCTAGAGGTAATATGCGTCATTATTATGGACTCTCGTTTCCCAGGTCTCGAAGTCACAAGGGTAGGGGGAAATGGTTGTGTGGTTATTGTGAGGTAAATACTTAGCTTAGACTTGGAAGTTTGATATTGACATAATGGTAAACTTCCAAGGTATAATAATATATAGTTAATGGTCATTTACTTAGCTTAAGGATCGAGAAATCTCTCGTAAACTGGGATAGGCCTTTATTCCTAGTTCAACATGAATCTTCTTATATCTTTTTGGGTGGATCTCGTTACCTGGAGATTCTTGTATCTGCGTTTCCGTCGTCTTCCGGGTTGTCATTCAGTTCTATTTATGTCGGTAGGCCTCGGGGTGTTCATGTTGCATTAGCATAAACATATTTTTGGTGTAATGCAAATCTGGATAAACGGGAGATGCTGGGTGTTGGATCGTCGACTTCATTTGAAAGGTGGGCGGTAATTGGTTGGCACAGGTGAGTGGTGATTGGCTGAGGTTTCCCATTCTCGAATTGTGTGGTTGATGATTCAGAGCATGTGGTAAATTGGCTGACTGATATATTCTGGTTGGGTTAATCAGGGGTGACTCATCTATTTTGTTTGACCTTTCCTGCTGCTTCTTGTTCTTCTTATGTTGTGGTAGGTGAAGACTGGCTATCCTACACGTTGTTCCTTCCGGGTTTGCTTGGAGGCCCGTCATTTCATATGTATATGTATATATATATATACAGTATATAATATATATACCGTATATATATATATATATATATATATATATATATATATATATATATATGATTATATATATATATATATATATATATATGAAGTGACGGGGTTGAATAGAACAGGGTTGAGTAACACCTGTAGGATTGCTAGCCTACAGGTGAGTAGGATGGAAAAAAGAAGAAACAAGCAGCAGAGACGTAATTCCATACCAGTTTCTCATGATGCAGAGGAACAAGAAACAAAGGAGTGCCTCATATTACCAGGTCATTCCCGTTTTCTAACTACCAGGAAGACGGGTCACCTAGGTCAGTCACCCCTACTAAAGAATGGGAGTTTGAGCCAATCACCATCCAGCTTTCAAACCCTCTCCACCAATCACCAGCCTTCATTGGACCAGCAGCCAGATTTGCAGTACACCGAGCAAATGCTTCTGCAAGTTCCGTATCAAAGACCTGAGAGCTACCGACATAAGTGGGGATATTAGGATCTACAGTGCAGTACTATTACGGAGAACTCTGGATCAACCCAGGAACATAGTGAAGAACAGAGTTATCCACTGCATCACCAATAACCCTCAATTATAATAAAATCACCAGTGTTGCTATTATGTCCTTCCTAGACTTCGTGACTCCCACCAGAGTATTAAATAAAATACTTTAAATAATTAGGTACCAAATGATAACTACCATGTGTTTTTAAGCTAAGTATTTACTTCACTATTTATGTCACAACGATTCACTATATCCCTTTAACATTGAGTCACTATAAGTTAAAGCTAAGAAAATACTTGAACATAGTCTCAATGAAATTGTTGAGAAAGCAAGCACTTCCACCTCGGTAATGTTCTTAAGTCTGAAAAGTCTGGAGCATCTAACTAAAAGTGGTAACTGCCTCCCCCTCCTCCTCGAGACTACAACGAGCCCTGTTGTGTTGCCTCTGACATCTGGATGTTGGATTCCTGATTATCATTATTATTATTATATGAGATGCCGAAGTCTCCAACCAGGGTGCAGAAACACCATCAAGATCAATCCACACAAAACACCCGGAGGCACTGGAGAGAGACTACGGCAACTTAGGAAAAAATAAAAACATACACTGTATACTGTACTGTACATATACACATATTGTTACGATCGGGTCTCGTATAAATCAGTGGCTCTTATACATTGGACTAGACTGGCATAAATGCAACAACAGAAACGCTAGATCCAACCCCTGATATATAATCCCGTCGAACAAAGAACACATATACCCTCCAGAGTTATATCTGCGATAGCGGGGTATCTTAACTCTCAGTATCTATGTGCTTCTACTATAGGCTGATGTTCTCTGAAACAGCCTATTACCTATAACATATGGTTGCTTAGTTATGGTACACAAGGAAAAGATAGTTAACTTAATTAAATCACAAGAGTGATCTAATGCAAACAAGAAGAAGGTTTACTTAACGTTACTTTAATCAATAATATCTGTCACTCCTTTATGAAAGAAAGTGTTGTAAAGTCCTCAAGCACCGAACAAGGAATCTTCTGAATAATGTCGGATGCTACTAAGAAGAACGTATCGGAAATGGAACCACAAAATAGCAGGAGGCAGGACAATGCACATGTAGGCTAAATACACAAAAAGGCTGGACCTATAATGTTATTGGACACAAGAATATTATAAGCGGTGCAACAGTAATAATGCTCGCCACGAAAAAGCAGTACTCCTATTAACAAAACCGGTCTATGCTGGTTGTGTCTCTCTACAGCAACCTAGACCTCAAAATGCTTGTGTAGAAATAATGGGTATGCATAAAAGAGTATATGATCTAATCCAGCTAATGTCTACCCGGGTTAATAAAGTCTAGCTGGGATGCGCAAAGGTACAGAATTCTGGTGGAGCAAGGCAGCTCCTAGCCTAGTGTGGACCTTGGGTCTGTGCGGCCTGATTACGTTAATATGAAGGGGTGCTCTCTTGAGGATTCTCGATCACAAGTATCGAGTATCCTCCTGGCGACCCTCAAAATTAAAAGCAAATAGAGTTAGAACAGTGTTGGGTGGATTAGGCAAGCAGCCCTCATGCACTACACAGTCTAAACTCCAAGGTACACAGACAAAAGATCCACCCAGGTAACCCACAGAATCCGTAGTGTCGTGCAGCTCAAAAGTAGCCTACACACAGTGAAAACACCAACAGCAAGGTACCTGATCCCTAGTCTAGCATTATTTAACCCTGTAGAAACATTAGTGATTGATGGAGACAGTCCGAGCAATACAATCTCCCAAAAAGACAATGACTATCTTCAACCTTAGCCTAGTACATAAGAAATGTGAGATCCAGCATATAATACAGTCTGGCCACCAATTCAAGGTGTGGATGCAGGGAACCAGAAGGGGATTAATATTAATAAAAGGTGAGGAAGTAGTGGAAATGATAGAGGCAGTAGGAGAGAAAGATTCTAAGACAAGAGTGTGGAACAGTTCATGGGAGATGCTTAGAGTATGCTGTCTGGGACGGATCTGACCAGGATATTTCCAGGGACCGCATGGCTGGAGTCCCAGTTTGCAGGAATGGCACGAGGGTGCGCGACAGTCGCCCAGTAAGCAGCCGCCTAGTAGGCTGTGTTAGGCAGGAGGCAACGAATCCCGCGAGGCCTATGTAAGGGGGCCAGCCACGCGCCACACTCACCACCAAGTCACACCACCTGGTCTCTCTCTCTCTCTCTCTCCCCCGCTCGCCTTCCCATCATTCAACTACTTAACACAATACTTTCAATTGACTAAATAAAATAGAAAGGATTGTGACAGACGAAAACAAAGAACAGTTCTGAACTGTCTGCAACACAAGCTTTCTCGAGAAGGAAAGTACACAATGATAGGTAGACTGTAGCTACATTCTCTGCCCTGGCGAGTCCTAGCGAGTAAGCCATGCGGTTCTGGGGGAAGCGGTGAGCGTCACAATATTAAACACAGATAACATATTATGCAGTGGAGGATATCAAGCATAAATATAATACAAAAAAATAGAATAAAATAAGTTTAAAAATTAGAATTAATGCTGCAAAAAAGCATTAACTCTAGACTTAAAAATGGAGATATTAGCTGAATTGACTAGCTCATTTGGCAACTTATTCCACAAGTCAACCATGGCCGGCACAAAACACCGTGAAAACTGTGTAGTAGAAAAATTAACACGGCTCATGGCAAGATCATTAAGATTGCTTGTGAATCTAGTTGCACGAGCCCGGACATAGGGCCCAGGCAGAACCCCATGTAAGGGATGCTGTGGGTTGTTAAAAACTTTAAATAAAAGACTAAGGGCACCAACTTTACATCGATGACACAGATCAAGAGACAAATGAGGTAGAATAAAACTGATGGAATTTAGCGACCTGTCCAGCAACTTGAGATGGCAGTCAGCTGCTGACAACCAGACAGGTGAGCAGGACTCGAAATGTGGCAAAATCAAAGCATAAAAAGACTTGATAACTGTGGCGCCACAAGCAAATGTTTTATAAACCTTGCGAAGCAGACCAATTTTGGGGGAAATGGAAGATGAGAAAGAACTAATATGCTTTTCAAAAGTAAGTTTGGGATCAAGAGTAACTCCTAACAAACGCAGAGTATCCACATTCTCAATTTGCTCGCCAGAAACTTGTAGATAAGGCTGGGGAGGATCCAAGGTACGAGATCTGCTGATGATAATGGAGTGTGTTTTACTAGCATTAAGTTTCATGCCCCAAAGTTCACACCATGATGTAATTTTGGCTAAATCCCTATTCAGAGCAGTAGCAATTACGTGTCGATCTATTGGTGATGCAATTGACGCATATAAAGTTGTATCATCAGCATAGGAGATTAGTTTATTTTCAAGCTCGGAACACAGGTCAGCAGTAAAAATAATAAAAAGCAAAGGCCCAAGGACACTGCCTTGTGGAACACCAGAAACAACAGTAACAGAAGGGGAATGACACCCATCAATGACCACAGACAGAGATCTTTTCGTCAAAAAATCTGCAAAGATCCTTAAAAAATTGCCACCAATACCAATGAGCTGTAACTTAAACAGAAGTGCTTTATGGTTGACTAAATCAAAAGCAGAACTAAAGTCAATAGCCACGACGCGAGACTCATGTCCCTGGTCCAATGAAGATTGCAAGTCATGGTTGAGTGTCAGAAGTGCATCACATGTACCCAGTCCCTTACGAAAACCAAACTGTGAGTTTGGTATCAAATTATGACTATTACAATAAGAGGAAAGGCGTCTGGACAAAAGCCTCTCATAGAGCTTGGATAGGATAGGTGTAATGGAGATAGGGCGATAGTCATTAGGAGATGATGAGGCAGTATTTCCCTTTGGAATAGGAGTGATAATAGCCTTACGCCAGCAAAGAGGAAAACTACCTGATTTCAAAAGCAACCTAAACACCACAGCCAATTTAGGTGCCAAGACCACTGCAACCTTTTTAAAAAAGAGAGGGAAAAACCCATCCGGGTCTGTGCCACCATAGGTATCAAGATCCAGCAAGTACCTTTTCAGTTCAGCTGATTTGAATGCCATTGAATTGAGGTTGGGTCTAGGGAAACATGTCAATGGCAAAGACAATTCCTGATTACTCTGCTTATTAATAAAAATATTAGATAGAATATTGGCCTTCGATAATGGATCAAAAGAGATGGAGCCATCAGAATCACAAAGAGGAGGCATGGAGGAATCTATTCCAAATAAAGAGGATTTCAAAGCGGACCACCATTTATGAGGCTGTGTAGCTCCTGCCAGAACATCCTGAAGATGGGAGTTATAATCCCTCTCAGCACCATCATAAACTCTTTGCGCAGCTGCCTTTTTAAAAACATAATTTTCCCAACGCAAGGGGGTTTGATTACGCGTCCATAGACGATATGCAGCCTGTTTGTCATCAAATGCACGCTTGCAGTCATCATTAAACCATGCTTTATCCCTGATACGAGACTTAATTGTCTTTGATGGAACTCTTTTGCGAAGGATACCAAGAAGGGAATTGTTGAGAGCTGAAACTGGGTCATGAGATCTTAGTATGTGATTCCACTCAATATTACAAACATCATTACAAACGTTGTCCCAGTTAACCCGGGATTTAAGGTAGACTTTACGTGAGAGAGTAATATCAGGAACAGAAAAATCAAGATTAATTTTACACATGATGGCATTGTGGTCGGAAGTGCCAACAGGTACAAGAACAGAGGTTTCTACAACGCCAGGAATATCTGTTAGTACTAGATCAAGACAATTTTCAGACATATGAGTAGGTCCTTGGATTAGCTGTTCACAACCAGATAAGTCTGCAAAATCCAATGCAGCATGACCATTTCTATTAGTTGGAGAGACCGAGTTCAACCACTCTTGATGATGCGCATTGACATGACCAACAAAAATATTGAAGCCATGGCTGTTAAAAGGCAGTCATATATGTCATTGTTAACATCAGGATTTCTGTACAGGCTAAAAATGTAATGATTATGATACTTGCTGGAAACTTTAACTAACTGCATCTCATGGCATTTACAAAATTAATATGCTTAGTTAAGTGCTGAGCATTATACCCAGATCTAATATACAAGCTCATTCCACGAGCACGAGGAATAGAATCACGCCGAATAAGAACTGGTTTACCGAAGTTAGGTATAAGAAGTTCAGAATAATCTCTATAACCAGAGACAAGGGTTTCAGAACAAAAGAAAATATCATAATCAACAGATGCCAATGTAAGATCCTTGATGTTCTTATAGAGACCACGAATATTGGAATAAAATACACGACAACTTGTAGCAAGTTGTCTGTGAGGACCGGGATTAACTTCTATATCACCGGACAAAAGTAGAAACAAAAACAGAAAAAGTTGAAAGCAATCCATATACAAATACATAAAGATGGATATAAACAGGTCGACCCAGACGGAGCCATCACATCTGGGTAAGGTATAAAACAAGCCCCAAAGACACCATATCCAGGGGGGAGCAGTAGCGGTGGATTTTATTTGTTTAGAAAAGACTAGAAACAGAAAAAGAATGCCAAATCTCCTGAAAATCCACCAGACTCAAAAGTCTTCCTCATTGGCCTGCTAACCACCGTGGGGAAAAAAACAGGAGATTGCAGGAAAAGGAAGGAAAGTTGTTGTATAGCACCAAACAGCAGGGATGGATGTAAACGGACAATGGAAGACCTTGGTGCAGGCTATGGCAACATCCTAAACATCCATCATGGTAAAATACCATAAGTTTGCTAGATGGCCGTTGACTAATATATACAGTAGTTCATCCGCCCGTTGACAGGTATTGCTTTTAGTCCTGCAGGGTGTCTAGCCACCCACCCTCCAAGTGAGGACCCGGAGGGGGAGCCGGTTTAGTCGCCAACAATCCGACCATGAAACAGGTAGTATCAGATTACATGTTACTGATAGCAGGAATACCTGACCTGACATCAAAATGATAATGAGAAGCAGCTCCCCCTGAAGTCTAGTCCAGGCGAACCTACGCTCTACATCGGCCAGACTTGCTCTCGAACCTCAACCCCCCCAAACTCACCCTAAGTGTCTCTGAGTGTCTTACGTTGTGATTATTGTTGTGAAGGTAAGGTAAAATATGTGAATATTCATTGCTAATTCCTTTGTAGATCTGTGTCCAAGATCTAGTGTCAATCTCTCTTCTAGTTTCGTATAAAACGTTCTACGCATACGTCACATACTTGTGTAACTCAATAACCTAGCTGAATACTCACAGACTTTCCTTGTGTATGTCCATTCTATTTATGTATGTAACAAGTTGAAGCTGAAGTGTATACTGTGAATTTATTCCCTTCTAAGGTCTCACTTTTACCTAGAACCTACGCCCAATTTCATATCTAATTAAACTCAGTCCCCCATCCTTTAGAAGAATTATTATTGATGATTATCATAATTTAAATCTAATTTCTTCGAGAGAAACCCCTGTTACGCCTTATTTTGTTGTGCGTTAACTGTATAATCTATGAATAACGTATTAGTTTATTCTATTATGAAATAGATAATTTCGATCCATCTTGTCTAGGAATTCTAGTTTCGTGTAGATCTATTGTCTAATTATTTCACCAACTCGAATAAAACACCAATTTGTTCTGTATTCCATATAGCAATCTGTTAACCAGTTCAGATCTCCTTCATACCTTATCAGGTATTTCCATCTAAGTGCAACTTCGTCGTGTACGCCATATTTCACTTGTAGTATTCTTATAACTACTCGTACACGCTAATTTATTTATGCATTCTCTAATCTTCCGTAATCAATCTATTACCTGATTCAGTTAGGTTACATTCAACCTTTGAGTATTCTTCAGTAGATATAAATCATTAAATCTGAATTCCTCGACCCGTGAGATTATAATTGTATATAAGAAATAATTAACTGTAGGCCTATGTTCAAGATATACATTTTCTCATAATAATCTAAGTACATCGTTAATTGTAAAAACAATACAACTCCCCTCTCCTTTGAATTTTAATATATTCCTCCCCTTATTCAGAATAATATCGCACTAACCGTAAATACTATTTTGATCCTCGCAGTATAACGAATGACCTGAGTGACCTACCTGGCCAGAATTATCTGCGCGCGATAGCCCTTTAATTTACCCATACGCTTCTCGCCACCCGTGAGCAAGCGTTCACACCAGAGTTCTTCGTACGTTTCCCTTGGTCCCAACCTATATACACGTACTTAGAGATTTCGTTCACCCTGTCCGAAACTTATACAGAATACTTCACAGTAGATACTCAACTCTCATATATATTATTATCAATGGTTTTATCTATGTGTATGTTTGTCTGTTTATAATTACATACTCCCATACTATCTCTTGATTCACGCTCATTGTATGTTATTAACAGACCTTGGTGTGTGATAAATGTGTGTTAATTGTTTACTTGCTATTCTTTATAGTAGCTAAGTAAATATCCACCCACACTTTAGGCCTAATTATATGCGTGAATTGCCTATCATTTGTTTATGTCAAATTATACATACTCGCTTACTATTCCCCAATAATAGTTAAGGAGTATACTGATCTATCTATATGCCATTGAATAAATAAGAGTGTAGAATTACATGTGTGTATTTATTGTGTTTATATTAACCTGATTGAGTACCTAAATTGTGAATATGAACGTGTTCGACGTGTTTCTGTTGAGGATATATTGGGTCTAAAAGTCCATAGTTGGATTTGAGTAAAGACCAAAACCCAGCTAAGTTGTATTACAACCCGGCATAACAATATATATATATATATTTTTTTTTTTTTTTTTTTTTTTTTTTTTTTTTCTTTAATACATACGAGGTTGAAAGAAATGGCAATTTCTGCGTTGGAAATTTTATTATTCAAAGTTTCCAGGTCTCTGATGAGTTTTCGCTGGGTGGCAGGAAGTAGATGAAGGAGATGAGCAAAATTCATGGTGGTACAGGGTTACATTAAAGTACATGAAGATACAGGATATACGACGCATTTCACTGGACAACCAGCATTATCAAGTAAGGATGGAATGATATAAAGGTAAACAGGAAGGGTATATATAGAGGGTGGAGGATCAGAGGAGGCGAAAATCAGGGGGCAAAAGTCTGCTATTGGTGGAGGGGTATTCTAGGAGAGAGAAAGGGAGAACCGCTTCACGCATGCGCACTGGATGCGGGATGGTGGTCGGTTGGTGGGGTCGAAGCTGATTGGCTGCGTGTCGAGGGGCGTGGCCTAAGTTGTGTGGCGCCTGCGGAAGACGAAGCTGAAGGAGGTAGCGCGGGGGGCTGCGTCAAGGGCACCGGGGGGCGAGGGGGGGTGTTAGGTCCTGTAGGAAAGTGCCTTTTGGCAGAAGGAAGGATCTGAAGGTCCAGAGTTTGGTTGTTGATGTTGGGATGTAAGGCTTGGATATATAAAGCTTCGAGTATAGGTAATCTCCTTGGGTCACTTTCTTTATCGAGTATGGTGGTGTGTTTCTCTAACTCGTTGCGTGTGAGGTGAGGGTGGTTAGGGGTGAGATAGTGGTCTTTGATGGCTCCAGCCTGAAGGTGAAGAGTTAACCGACGTGAAAGACGAGTCTGCGTCATACCAATATAGGAATGAGGTCCACAGTCCTCATAATTACAGGTATGTTGGTAAATGACGTGATCGTCGGTCATCGGGCTCTTTATCTTGGTGGAGGCTGGTTTGTTGCGGAGAACGAGGTTGGAGGTCTTGGGGGATTTGTAATAAATTATTAATTTGATTTTGTTTTCGGGTTGGTTGGGTGGACATGCTTGGAGATTATTTCTTTTAAGACGGCCTCGTCATTTTTGTGTTCAGAGGACATGTAATTGCGGTAGAAGATCTTAATTTCATTGGGGGGGTCAATGTTGGGAGGGCTTTGGGTGTACCATTTTTCAAGATGGTGGTTGATGGTGCTGGAGATGTCGGAGTTGGAGTATCCGTTATTTACTAAAACTTGGGATAGTCTTTCTAGTTCCTGGTGGGTGTCGGCCCAGGTAGAGCAGTGCATGAGGGCTCTCCTAACATAGGCGGAGATGGAGGATAGAAGATAACGGCGGGGGCATTCACTATCGCCGTTGAGGCATTGTCCTGTGTTAGTTGGTTTAATGTAGACGGTGGTTTTGAACCCATGGTCGTTCAGAGCTACGAGGATGTCGAGGAAGGGGAGCTGTCCATTGTTAGATTTTTCAAAGGTGAAGTTAAGTCCGGAGGAGGTCATGAAGCGACGTTGGAGTCCCTGTAGTTCGTGGAGGTCCTTGATTTGCACGAAGATGTCATCCACGTATCTACAGTAGACGGCGGGTCGTTGGGCAGCTAGGAGCTCTTCCTCAATGGTACCCATGAAAAAGTTCGCAAAAAGAACTCCTAGGGGGCTGCCCATCGCCACACCGTCTATCTGCTTGTACATGTTGCCCCGGGGGCAAAGGAAGGGGGCCTCCTTGGTACATAGCTCCAGTAGTGTTTTCAGGGCCTTCTCCGGGATGTCCAGTGTTGGTGTATCAGGGCAATGATAAATTCGACGTAGAATCATGTCAATGGTCCTATCCACTGGCACATTGGTGAACAGGCTTTCTACGTCGAGAGAGGCGATTGTGTGGTTGTTGTTACGGGGGGCGTCTCGTAAAATTTCCAAGAAATCGTGGGCTGAGTTAAGGTTGAATTGGCTGGGCACATAGGGGGTGAGGAGGTTGTTCAGGGCCTTGGCGATCTGGTAGGTGGCAGTGGGGATCTGGGAGATGATGGGGCGGAGGGGGTTCCCAGGTTTGTGTGTTTTGATGGTTCCGTACGCATAACCAGGGGTGTATTCTCCGATGAGTTTTTTAAGGTGGATCCCTCCTTGTTTGGCGTTGATGGCGGTGATGGTGGTGTTGGCAGTACGTTTGATTTAGTCGGTTGGTTTGCGGGTGATCTTTTTAAATTTAGTGTTGTCACTTAAGATGACGTCCATTTTTCTAAGATATTCCTCCTTGTCATGGATCACGAGGCAGGAAGCTTTATCCGCACGACGGATGATGATGTTGGGGTTGTCTCTTAATTGTTTGGCAGCTTGGAAGTGTTGTTTGTTGAGTATTTTGCTATGGTGAATTCCTCTGGTTTTGGCGGCTTCAGCGAGGAGAGTAGGTTGTAGGGCGGGAGTAGTGGTGACCTTGCCATCCTTCTTGAGTCGTAGGATGTCGTCCAGGAGGATTTCCGTTTCTAGGCGTTTCCGGTGGGGGCCAGGTTTGGAGCTGTAGTGGCAGTTGAGGCCTTTGTTGAGGAGGTCTTCTTGGTCCAGGGTCAGAATGGTGTTAGTAAGGTTTATATATCCTTTTGTTGGTTTGGGTAGTTTTAAGTTTCCGCCATAAAGACGGGCAAGCTTTTTTATGGTTGTGTTTTCGGCTTGTCTTCTGTGTTGTTCAAGGAGTTGTTCGAGGGCTGTGTTGATTTCGGCTTTGAGGTGGTCTGGAGGGGTTTCGTCTTCCCAAATCCGTAGAAGAGCATCTCGTTCTTTACGAAGGTTGTTGGCGAGCTCTCGTTTTTCAATTATTTGGTCCTTCACCAGTTCTTCACGAAACTGGAGGGTGCTGGTGCGATGTCTGGCATTCTCGTGAAGTTTTATGTTGGTAAAGCCAGGTAATAAATTTTCTTTAATACATACGAGGTTGAAAGAAATGGCAATTTCTGCGTTGGAAATTTTATTATTCAAAGTTTCCAGGTCTCTGATGAGTTTTCGCTGGGTGGCAGGAAGTAGATGAAGGAGATGAGCAAAATTCATGGTGGTACAGGGTTACATTAAAGTACATGAAGATACAGGATATACGACTCGTTTCACTGGACAACCAGCATTATCAAGTAAGGATGGAATGATATAAAAGGTAAACAGGAAGGGTATATATAGAGGGTGGAGGATCAGAGGAGGCGAAAATCAGGGGGCAAAAGTCTGCTATTGGTGGAGGGGTATTCTAGGAGAGAGAAAGGGAGAACCGCTTCACGCATGCGCACTGGATGCGGGATGGTGGTCGGTTGGTGGGGTCGAAGCTGATTGGCTGCGTGTCGAGGGGCGTGGCCTAAGTTGTGTGGCGCCTGCGGAAGGCGAAGCTGAAGGAGGTAGCGCTGGGGGCTGCATCAAGGGCATCGGGGGGCGAGGAGGGGTGTTAGGTCCTGTAGGAAAGTGCCTTTTGGCAGAAGGAAGGATCTGAAGGTCCAGAGTTTGGTTGTTGATGTTGGGATGTAAGGCTTGGATATATAAAGCTTCGAGTATAGGTAATCTCCTTGGGTCACTTTCTTTATCGAGTATGGTGGTGTGTTTCTCTAACTCGTTGTGTGTGAGGTGAGGGTGGTTAGGGGTGAGATAGTCCTGTATCTTCATGTACTTTAATGTAACCCTGTACCACCATGAATTTTGCTCATCTCCTTCATCTACTTCCTGCCACCCAGTGAAAACTCATCAGAGACCTGGAAACTTTGAATAATAAAATTTCCAACGCAGAAATTGCCATTTCTTTCAACCTCGTATGTATTAAAGAAAATTTATTACCTGGCTTTACCAACATAAAACTTCACGAGAATGCCAGACATCGCACCAGCACCCTCCAGTTTCGTGAAGAACTGGTGAAGGACCAAATAATTGAAAAACGAGAGCTCGCCAACAACCTTCGTAAAGAACGAGATGCTCTTCTACGGATTTGGGAAGACGAAACCCCTCCAGACCACCTCAAAGCCGAAATCAACACAGCCCTCGAACAACTCCTTGAACAACACAGAAGACAAGCCGAAAAGACAACCATAAGAAAACTTGCCCGTCTTTATGGCGGCAACTTAAAACTACCCAAACCAACAAAAGGATATATAAACCTTACTAACACCATTCTGACCCTGGACCAAGAAGACCTCCTCAACAAAGGCCTCAACTGCCACTACAGCTCCAAACCTGGCCCCCACCGGAAACGCCTAGAAACGGAAATCCTCCTGGACGACATCCTACGACTCAAGAAGGATGGCAAGGTCACCACTACTCCCGCCCTACAACCTACTCTCCTCGCTGAAGCCGCCAAAACCAGAGGAACTCACCATAGCAAAATACTCAACAAACAACACTTCCAAGCTGCCAAACAATTAAGAGACAACCCCAACATCATCATCCGTCGTGCGGATAAAGCTTCCTGCCTAGTGATCCATGACAAGGAGGAATATCTTAGAAAAATGGACGTCATCTTAAGTGACAACACTAAATTTTAAAAGATCACCCGCAACCCAACCGACGAAATCAAACGTACTGCCAACACCACCATCACCGCCATCAACGCCAAACAAGGAGGGATCCACCTTAAAAAACTCGTCGGAGAATACACCCCTGGTTATGCGTACGGACCCATCAAAACACACAAACCTGGGAACCCCCTCCGCCCCATCATCTCCCAGATCCCCACTGCCACCTACCAGATCGCCAAGGCCCTGAACAACCTCATCACCCCCTACGTGCCCAGCCAATTCAACCTTAACTCAGCCCACGATTTCTTGGAAATTTTACGAGACGCCCCCCGTAACAACAACCACACAATCGCCTCTCTCGACGTAGAAAGCCTGTTCACCAACGTGCCAGTGGATAGGACCATTGACATGATTCTACGTCGAATTTATCATTGCCCTGATACACCAACACTGGACATCCCGGAGAAGGCCCTGAAAACACTACTGGAGCTATGTACCAAGGAGGCCCCCTTCCTTTGCCCCCGGGGCAACATGTACAAGCAGATAGACGGTGTGGCGATGGGCAGCCCCCTAGGAGTTCTTTTTGCGAACTTTTTCATGGGTACCATCGAGGAAGAGCTCCTAGCTGCCCAACGACCCGCCGTCTACTGTAGATACGTGGATGACATCTTCGTGCAAATCAAGGACCTCCACGAACTACAGGAACTCCAACGTCGCTTCATGACCTCCTCCGGACTTAACTTCACCTTTGAAAAATCTAACAATGGACAACTCCCCTTCCTCGACATCCTCGTAGCTCTGAACGACCATGGGTTCAAAACCACCGTCTACATTAAACCAACTAACACAGGACAATGCCTCAACGGCGATAGTGAATGCCCCCGCCGTTATCTTCTATCCTCCATCTCCGCCTATGTTAGGAGAGCCCTCACGCACTGCTCTACCTGGGCCGACACCCACCAGGAACTAGAAAGACTATCCCAAGTTTTAGTAAATAACGGATACTCCAACTCCGACATCTCCAGCACCATCAACCACCATCTTGAAAAATGGTACACCCAAAGCCCTCCCAACATTGACCCCCCCAATGAAATTAAGATCTTCTACCGCAACTACATGTCCTCTGAACACAAAAATGACGAGGCCGTCTTAAAAGAAATAATCTCCAAGCATGTCCACCCAACCAACCCGGAAAACAAAATCAAATTAATAATTTATTACAAATCCCCCAAGACCTCCAACCTCGTTCTCCGCAATAAACCAGCCTCCACCAAGATAAAGAGCCCGATGACCGACGATCACGTCATTTACCAACATACCTGTAATTATGAGGACTGTGGACCTCATTCCTATATTGGTATGACGCAGACTCGTCTTTCACGTCGGTTAACTCTTCACCTTCAGGCTGGAGCCATCAAAGACCACTATCTCACCCCTAACCACCCTCACCTCACACGCAATGAGTTAGAGAAACACACCACCATACTCAATAAAGAAAGTGACCCAAGGAGATTACCTATACTCGAAGCTTTATATATCCAAGCCTTACATCCCAACATCAACAACCAAACTCTGGACCTTCAGATCCTTCCTTCTGCCAAAAGGCACTTTCCTACAGGACCTAACACCCCCCCTCGCCCCCCGGTGCCCTTGACGCAGCCCCCCGCGCTACCTCCTTCAGCTTCGTCTTCCGCAGGCCGCCACACAACTTAGGCCACGCCCCTCGACACACAGCCAATCAGCTTCGACCCCACCAACCGACCACCATCCCGCATCCAGTGCGCATGCGTGAAGCGGTTCTCCCTTTCTCTCTCCTAGAATACCCCTCCACCTATAGCAGACTTTTGCCCCCTGATTTCCGCCTCCTCTGATCCTCCACCCTCTATATATACCCTTCCTGTTTACCTTTTATATCATTCCATCCTTACTTGATAATGCTGGTTGTCCAGTGAAACGCGTCGTATATCCTGTATCTTCATGTACTTTAATGTAACCCTGTACCACCATGAATTTTGCTCATCTCCTTCATCTACTTCCTGCCACCCAGCGAAAACTCATCAGAGACCTGGAAACTTTGAATAATAAAATTTCCAACGCAGAAATTGCCATTTCTTTCAACCTCGTATGTATTAAAGAAAATTTATTACCTGGCTTTACCAATATATATATATATATAGATATATATATATATATATATATATATATAATATATATATATATATATATATATATATATATATTATATATATATATATATACAGTATATATATATATATATATATATATATATAATATATATATATATATATATATATATATATATATATATATGTAGCGGGCGATTTATGGTTGAGGCACTGAGCGGACTGGTTAGGGTTAACTTATTATCTTACCTCAAGATTTCCTGTACGTTGTAATGAACTCTGTAGTAATCTGGAATCACTGGAAATATGTAGGGAGGTTTTAAAATAAACAAGCACGGGGCTTTGTTTGGTTTATTTAACAGCAAAATATATGTCTTTAACCCTTAATCCTAATTTTGAGATATTAGAATATATTACACTAGACGTCCCATGCGTTGGGGAAATGTAATTATAAAGTACTTCTTAATGTGGTGTATACTCGATGTTGAGTGTGTACCGAGATAAGTACTCTACTTAATACTTAGTGATAACACTTTAATAATAGCAACCTAGAACTATGAGCTGTTTTCCAAGTAATAATGATCTTCCTGTAAAGAGAGAGAACAAATGATTAGAAGGGAATCACTAGAACACTTGTATGTCACTGCGTACTTGTATGTCACTTATAAGGTACTTCTACACTTATACAGGTCACTAGTCTTACCCAGAGGGCTGGAGAGATATACCCTCCTTAGGGTGTGGTGGTGTGCTGACTGACTCGCCCTCTGCCTCTTGACGGAGGGGCGCGGTTCAGCAACACCATGTGACAACTGGATGTGACAAAGTTGCTAGCAATTACTTCTCGATATCTTGGCAATGGAAGTGTGATACCATTTGGTGATCGTGGGATCCGTGCTTGCCTTAGCAGAGTGGAAAGTTACCAGCTTCTATTGTGATGGTGTGAGCTTCTATAGGGAGATCACACCAACACACTTACAGTTGTTTTTAAAAGGTAGTTATAATGGTGTGAGTTATATATGTGATTATATGGTTTATCTTAGAAGTGTACAGTCGCTCAAAATGCGCTGTTACACCGCTCGGCCACGTCAGCTGAGGCCCTCCTCAGGTTATAGGAAAGAATAACTCACATATATCTAGAAACACATTGAATCATTCCTATGACTTATCTAACCCTGTACCCAGTGTATAGCAATGCCAATGAAAGTGTGATAATGGTGAGGACCAAAACTTACACGTTAGCATTAACAGGTGCTTAAATTTTACCTCACGCCCAAACAACAGGTGATCAACCCTGAACGGAAGACGAAGGGAGAGACTTACTAGGATAAGGTTGTTGACGAGAGTCATGGAAGGGGGTTAGTGTAGTAGGAAAAATGATTTCCTGATTAATTAATAAAACTAAGGTTAGTAGTACTCTGAAGAATTTATTAACTTCATGAGGTTTAAAGAATTATCTGTGAAAAGAATATGTTAATAGGAATGAACTCTGAGAAGAGGTTAGTTATCAAGGCAATAAGTCGATGATAAGGAAGCGGGAAGATTAGTGAAATCCTTACTTCGCAGTGAACAGGTGCCTGACACATCCCATGATTATTAACTATTACTCTAAATCTAAACTATGAACCAGTCAGTCACAGATGCTTGAGTCAAGGTAAGGTCGCATGCATTTATGTCCGGGGACAGAGGGAAAACACATACTCAGGACGCACAGACAGGGGAAGATACGAGGACCTACATGAATAAAGGCGTCTTTGTTTGTCTTAGTCACAAGTTGAAGTTCGTCGGGGACGAGCAACATGTCTGCTGTTTCAGTAAAGGTTAGTAATCATCCGTGTAAAAGAAACGGGAACGGCATAATACTTCAGTCATTGTTAAATGTGAGGACTGGAACTGAATGTGGGCTAAAATGGTGAGTGGAATAACTGTATCTATTTATGAGAAATAGAGTATACAATTTTCTTACTCAAAAGCGGAAACAGGGCAAACTGTCCCTTCTCTATGGCTGATGCTGTACGGAGATGAGCAACAGGCAGTAGATCAATGATGATCCATCTCTGATAACACCGTACTCAATGAATTCATCACATTCGTCTTACTTGTGAGTCGTACATCTATACTTTTGAGTCTTACATCTAGAATTCTAGACTCTATAGAGCTTTTGCTGCAGTCTCCAGGACAGTGAGTCTCTTTCTTAGCTTTTGTACTTCAGAAGCGTGGGCTGTTCTAAAGAGCTCATAGGAGGGTAGGTCAGCAAATATAACAGTCCTCTCGTCGCACGTTTGTGAGTGCGAGTGTCTGGTTACCTGGGAAAGTCATCAGGTAGAACCAAAATGAATCATCCGGAGATTACGATTTAATACGAGCCACGTTAAACGGGAAACGTAAGTGTAAGTCGCAATCACCAGGCATCATCTGATTAGTTAGTAGGGAACACACTAACCAGGTCATCTTTCTCTGGAGAAAAGGTATTATTCTACTCGTAGGGTTACTAATAGAATTCTTCACTCGCCCAGTAGGATGTACGTGGGGAGTGGCTTGCTCTGTCAGTTATATGATGTTAACAGAACGAAGATTTGTATTGATTACTTCACTCTCTAGCTAGAGTGGTCTTACTTGAGTGGTCTCACTTTACTCTCTGTCTAGAGTGGTCTTACCTACTCAACTTATTACAACTGAATTTGAAAGTTGTTTTAGAATGCTCTTATTAGCAAAAAGAAGCTTCCGCCTATACTCGTTTGTCTGTGCGGAGTAAGTTGTGGTAGGTGCATTTGGCTGCACCGCTGAAAGTTATGGTTCAGGTATAGTATGGCCATCTACGGAGAGTTCTGGGCTCCTCCGTTGTAACCTGTCACCATCGATTACTTCTACCTTGTTTGTGGTAGGGTCTCGAACCTCATACTTGTTACCGGATGCTGTGTCCGTAACGACATAGGGTCCACTATACTTCGGCGAGAGCTTAGAAATTCTCGTCGGATCTAGGCACATTGCTTTGTGACCTACGTGAGGACAGTTTGGTGTGTCCTTTTATGCTAGTTCCTTATCATTTCAGTCCGGAATGTCTGTAAATGATCTCGGATTTGCTGGTGGATCTTGCTGAAGACTTTGAAGTGCCTCTTAGCGTCTGATTTGACTTGATAAGAATAATCTAGAGGAATATAGATTTCTGCCTAGCTTAGCTGTTGCCAGAGTTTACGTCAGAATCTTGTCTTTACCCTCAGAAGCTAGTCTGTTATACCTGTCTGTAGGTTTTGGAAGACTCTTCAAGGTAATGTAAAGCCTTTTAGGTTTACCTTTACTTCTAGATTATGTTTAGGTTTACATGATGTTCCAAGATTTCAAAGATAGCTATGATAGCTGAGGTACTTTGCAGTCAACTAGCCCAATTTAGAATGGGAGCTGATGTGCAAACACATGCTTTCTCAAGTAGATATCACTCATTGATTCTTTCACATTGTGCTGGTTTTCATCCTGTGTTTGGCTAGAATGTGCCGAGGAGAGGAATAGTGAACAAGTGAGTAATGTACGAGCCTGTTGGTAATTTGGTCTGTTGCATCCATCTTTAAGCAGGAATAGGAAAAACTAGTCTGAAAGATTATATTCAACACAAACCAGCTGGTACTGCTTACATCTGGTGTCACCTGGGGCATTCAGCAATTCCAAAGAAACAGTGTCAAATGGATGTGAAGCCTTCGGGTATTCCAGGAGTGTCACAGGTTATCTTTTGGCAAGGTGTTGTTTACTATCCTTCTTAATAGTTTTCCAGTAGTAGCTTACTTATTGGATATGTAGTGGTTCTAATCTTGCTCGTCTTTCACTTGGCTTCTTTCTTTAGGTCGGTAACGAGAACACCGGGGCAACTTCCACAATCATGGAGAGTGCGTTGGCTGCTATGTTAGCTCTTACCCATAATACTAGAAGATACCGGTTAATCCTGGTGACTCCGCGGCAACTTCAGCAAATCCACTGATACAGTGTCGAATGGAAGTGAAGGCGTTGGATAATCCAAGATTGGTGCGGTTCCATCATGTGTCGGGTTAGCTGTAGGAATGTCTCTTACCACCGCTTTAGTCTGCCAGTGAGAAGTTATCACCTTCGAGTACCTTCTTGTCCTTGCCTGTCTGTCTGAGTAGAGGTCAAAGGAAGGCTCAAGGCTAATAATTCACGAAGGTTACTACTCCCAAGATGTTACAAGGGTTAACCTTTCCGTTTTGTGATATCTAGTCTCTACGTTATTCATCACTGTCCTTATGTAACCAATGACTAACATCTTGACTATGTCACTTGGCATTTTGAATGTTGTACGGAGCTCTTGTGAAAAGAGTTGTGTGTACGAGTGAGAATGTTGAGCATGTTTTGACTGGAATTTAGGCAAGCTTTATGGATGAGCTCTGCCTCTTAAGACTTGGAAACATCTTATTACTATTCTAACCTTAAGTTTGTATGTTAAGTGCGACTTTAGAAAGGTAAATAACTGCACAGATCATACTATTCGATGAGAAACCTTTCTGCTCGACTCGAGATTGGCTTACTTGGACATCTCAGATACTGATCGTGAATGTACAGTCAAGTCTTCTGGTGTCTATCCATGAGGTGATGGAGTTCCACTTAAGAAAAACTTAAACTTTTTGAGTTACTTTGAAAAACTTTATTCCCCTTATTCCTATGTCGTGTAGGAGTTCTGATGGATCAGATTGTGGGAAGTATTTCCTTAACTTGGCTAGAATATGCTGTGTGGTTGTCTTTGTGGCGATCAACCACCTAAAACTGCCTTGTTCTTGGTTACCAATCGGGTTGGTGACAACCAAAGGAAGAACGTGTGTTTTAGACTTACCTAGGATTACTTTGAGGGATATGTAGTGCTTTGGTTAAATTCTTTAGTGTTGGTAGTCGTACACTGCGGAAGGCGACTACAATTCCTAAGTCTAGGTCTTCGTAGCTTCAGGAGAATGTGTACTTATGCGCTGAAAATACCTGAGTAGATGCACAAGTCATTCTATAACTCTACGGCAGTTCATATCCTCTACAGGGTTTGCCTGCAGGATGTGTTAGTACAAAATGGATCTGGATGCCATTGGTAATGTACTTACTTGTGCTGTAAAAGGTCTTTCCACATCGGCTATAACTTTCGGGTAGTGTTCTGGAAGGCATACCCTATTCCTCTCACAATTCCGTTCTCTTCCGGATACTACTAAGGGAAACTATCCATGAAACCCAATTGGAAGGTGTGCACCTTCTTTAGTACGAATCCTTCTGAGCTGTGGATACGAGTGAGAGTAATCTTGGTTTGCAATATGGCTCTTGATCCTAGCACTCTTAGGATCTTGCAGGTGAAACTGGTCATGCTTGTTGACACAGTCGCTGCTATAATGATCGAATGCAGGAAAGAACGCGTAATGCGTGTTGTGTATGTACTTCGAGAGTGTTGACCCAACTGAGACTTATGCACCATCGACTTGGAAAAGCTTCCAAGGATGCGTAAACTAACTGCCCATGCTTGTTGGAACAGCTGTTACTAAATCGGTGCTGGGGATAAATCAGATCGAACACAGTACTGAGTACCGGAACAACTATGGGTGAAGTTTAATCTGTGAGACTTCATGTTGATGTGGTTATCCTTCAGATTCATTATGTCTTGGACATATATGATTTGTGCTTGTGCGGAACCTTTCTTTGCTTAGATGCTTCTTCTACGCAAACTATCTGTGAGTTTCGTAGGAGACCTGTGTCAAAAGGTGTCTACCGCCACAAGAATGTATTGGGGACTACGTGTGGGACCTAGGTGTGAGGCTTAATCCACCACGTAAAACTGGCTTAGTCACGTATAACCTTAGTGTAAGGTGTTGATTGTGACACAAAATGTCGACCGTGGAGGGGTCTCGTTCTCTGCGACTCAGGGGAGTTTGTACTGCAGAGGGTCTGGCAATTGTAGATTTGGGACTACAGGATTTGACACGCTGGCAGGAACCAGAATCGCGAAGGAGGCGACTTATCTCTTGGTCTACGCGGGGTGTCTACATGAGGACAATCCTTGGTGTCGTGTCCATATACTGTACAAACGAAACAATATCCTCTCCGTGCGGGTCTCTCACGTTGTGTAGGGTGAGGGTTCCGTTGTGGTTTTCCTGCCCTGCGAGGTCTTGTCTGCACTCGGGATTTGCGTTGTGACGTTTGTTTCTGCCTTGGGAGTAACTGTGGATGGAGATTCCAGCAATTTCTTCTTGTATGCCCAACTTTATGGCAGTGGCTACACTTCTTAGGAATGGTACCAGTTCTTCTCGGAGGCGAAGGCGTCGGACTAGGTCTGCGACTCGCCCCGCAAGAGTGGTTTCTCCTTGCATTATTATTGCAGTAGGTACATACTGTCTGTGATACTTTCGCTATCTCACGAGCTCTTCTTGGATTGGCAAGAGGAATTAACTCGGGGTCTGGTCTATGAGCTCTTCTTGGCTTGCCAAGAGTAATTTGCTTGGGCTTTTTGTTGGGGTGGAGCCTTGGCACCAACTTGAGAAGAGATGCGGGAACAGTCTCTGCTGTAGCGCCTGGAATCTCGGGAGCTGGGTCCGACGAGGTCTCAGAAGCAGTATCTGTGTCCGCAGCAATGCTCGCATCAGTGTCCGAAGGTGACTCCAGGTACTCCGGGATAATCTCTAAACTTGGATGAGACCTTGGAGTTTGATTAGCATCTTGTGTGAGGGCTGTCTCTGGCGGGTGACCCTCGGGATGTTCAGCGACAGCAAAAAGAAGAAGACTTCTTCGGAAATCCCTATAGTCCGTTGTCTGAAATAGAGCTGTTGCTTGAGCGAGAGCTATAGCACTTCTTCTCTTCAGATGTAGCTATATATATATATATAATAATAAATATATAGACAAAACAATAACCACTGCCCCCTTCACGCTATTTAGCATGTTCACTAATTCACATATCTTAGGCATGCTTGTATTTATTGGCTTGAGATAACTATATGTTGTACAGGTTTTCATTATTGACCATTTAGATTCACGCCAATCAGCTCAAACTTCCTTATAGACCGAAACTTGCAAGATGTCAATTATGAAACGCATAAACATTTTGCTTATAGTTATTATGACCCACAGTCATATTGGTCCATGGTGATTTAGGTTCCTGGACGTCGTAATTCGTCGGTGATATTATTCACTAAATTGGAGAATCGGTCTTTGATAGTTTTTACTTAAAACAGTCAAATGCTTGCAACTCTCTTTTGATCTGCGGTTACTTTGATTTGTGACCTTGGTCAATATATATTTACATGGTCACTTAATTTATGTTTTTTGTTGTCTATGTTTGTAAAGGAGACAAAAGGAAGTTTGCCTGTAACGAGTGTTTCTCCCAAAGCTAAAAGAGTGGCAGAGCCAAATTCAAGGGACGTTGGAGTCAAAATGCCTGGACACACGAAGTTTGACGCAGTTTAAGTCATAGGATGAAGGAAAGATTGGCCATACTATATAATTAACTCTGCTATCAGGATGCAATTACCTAAGTGAAAGCTACCCTCTTACATTCTGTTACTACATGTCCACGAAGAATATAAAAATCGCACATATATATTTTATTCACGACACCCGATCTAAGGTTGTATAACAGTGATGGCCAATAAACCTCCAACCAAGAACTCTTCAGAATACATACGATCAAGCAGTTATGTCAAGGGAATACTCAATATCTCTCAGGTGTTTGGACTCATATGGAACGGAATCATAATCAACCCTTTCATTTGTCCACTTGCGAGATTCAGGGTATAAGGAAGTTGAAGTCGTAAACATGGATATATAAGGAACACCCCGTTCTTAACATTAATCTTCAATTACAAACCTAAATGCACTTTAATAAACTAATGAAAGCATATGGTCCTCCCGGGATTCGAACTCGGGACACCACACCCAGAACATAAGCATCTAGACCATTACACCACCATCACAGATTATCAGAAATACAATAAATATATAAGTTTGTGATGAATAGAAAGTTTACCGAGTGTAATGTTAAGTATTTATATACGAAGATTACACTTTAGCTGGTAATGCTGTTAAATAATGAAGTTTATAGCTCCCACTTCCTTACAGCCTGAAACTCGCAAGTGGTTGATTGATTTGTGGTGTAATGGTTAAGGGAGCCCCCACCTCGTTATTTTGTTTTTCTCTTTCTCTCCCTCTCTCTTTGGCTTGTATCCATTTGGCCTCATTCAGCCTACTGTTTTAAGACGTTTACCCCCATCCAGGTGTCAATATTTTCCTGGCGAGCGGTAGCGAGCCAGCATATACAGTATATATTTTTGTTTTGACAGCAAGCTAAATTTGTAAATTTTTCGATAGCAAAATGTCTCCGTCGAAGCCGGATTTCTCCATACAATGCTGGCTAGCTATCGCTCGCCAGGAAGAAATCGACACCTGGATGAGGATAAACGTCTTAAAACAGTTGGCTGAATGGGGCCGAATGGATACAAGCCAGGGAAAGAGAGAAAAGGAGAGAAAGATGAAACAAACAAAAAAGCCGGTGACCCCCATTAAGTCGTTCGGCTCATAACCAACCAGCTCCCTCCTCTGATACCCGTTCGGCTCATAAACCAACCAGCTCCCTCCTCTGATACCCGTTCGGCTCATAACCAACCAGCTCCCTCCTCTGATACCCGTTCGGCTCATAACCAACCAGCTCCCTCCTCTGATACCCGTTCAAGAAGACACCAATGGGAAGCCTTTTTGCACCTGTTGCTTCACCTCATGACAGTAAATAGGAACCGGGAGTCAGTGGTAAACGGTAAACTGCGGTACCTTGGATAATGGGGGCGAACGTCTTAAAATATCATAATTCCATATCAAATAAAGGCTGCGTCACACGAGCAGCTTAGCAAGGCAGTATAGGAAGTGTAGAAAGGCAGCGTTACTAATTTCTGCCAAGTTTGCTTGAATACATTCAAGGGGAGGTTTTTTTTAACCCCCTTCTTCATGTTTAACTCCATTGGTTTTGAGATTTTAAGACGTTCGCTCCATTAGTTTGGCAATTTTAAGACCTTTTGTGCCATTTAAGTATATATTATTTCCTGGTGAGCGATAGCGAGCCTGTAATTTGGGAGGAATCTGCCTTCGGCCGGAAAAAATGTCTACCGTATAAATGTAAAAATTTATCTCGATGGTGGCCACCGTCTTGTAGGTATTTCATAAGTTTGATGGAGGTCTAGGGAAAAAAATAACAAAAAATAAAAATAATAAATAAGAACAAAATTGCGACTGGTAGATATAGTGAGAAATTGGGTCTTGGAGACATTGAAAGTAACAAGATTTTCTCTACCCCAATCTGAAATATTTGATAGATCAAAAGATAGGCGTTCAATGGCCTCGTCACGTGACTTTTGGAGTGATTGCATGCTGGGTTGTTAAGTCATCAGCATATGAATGGATGGGACTAAAAGTACAGTTGAGAAAATCATTAATGAATATTTGAAAGATAACTGGAGACAGGACAGAACCCTCTGATCGTTGTGTTCAATATTCCAACATGGTAATTCTAGAGGTAGTAATACACAAAACAATACATAAGTGTATGTATCATAATATAATGATAGACAAGTCTCTCTGAGTATGTGTCAGTTATGAGGTCGTGGAAGAGGAATAATCTGTTTTAATTTGTTCAATTATTTTATCTGTGTGTTCGTAGTTTTATGTTGTGTTTTGTGTTTTCCCTGTTCTTGCTCTGTCTGAAGTCGGTCACCCCCAAGGAAAAAACAAACACAAATAATAAAATAAAATAAAATGTAAAATAAAAATAAAAATGGGAAAAGTGGGGATTGGGTCTGAGCATATACTGTAGATAGATAGATAGATAGATTTGTATTTATGTCTCCCACGTCGCTTTAACTTCTGGCATTTTGTTAGCATTCAGGCCTGATTCAGGCCGTGGTTGTCGTCGGCAGAGTGAAGTGTAAGGGGTTTCAAATTTAACAAATTCAACAATAAAGAAGCGCATTGAAAGTAGGAATACAAACGTGGGTGACTGTGTGTGTGTGTGCCCCAACAGAGGATACACTTGAAATAAAGAAAGAGGAGTTCTGGATGAATGTGAAGGCGTGCCTGGAGAAGTTTGACAAGAACGAAAGAATATTTCTGATTGGGGATATGAATGGTAAGGTGGGTGATAGGAAAGTTGAGAGAATGGTGGGAGGGTGGGGGGTACCATCAGAGGTGAATGGGAATGGTAGTGCACTTGTGGACGTATGTGTGGGGAGGAGGCTGTGGATAGCCAACACCTTCTTCCGACACAGAATGATCCACAGGTACACGTGGAAACGGATGTTGACGATGAAGGATAAGACAGTGGTGGAACGAAAGTCATTGATTGATTCTGTATGTGTGGATGAACGAATGAAGAAATCTGTGATGGATGCTAGGGTGTATAGGGGTATTGGAGGGGGTCTGTCTGATCATTATGTAGTAGTAGCTAAGGTTAGGATACAAAAGAAGTGGGTGAGTAGAGCTGGAGGGAGGCGAGAGGAAGGTGGAATGGTGAGGAGGGTGGAGAAGTTACAGGAGGAGGAAATCAGGGAAGAGTACAGGAGAGCAGTGGAAAGACGACTAGGTGGGTTCGACCTGGAAGTTATGGAGGAAGTGGAGGAGATGAGCAAGGTGTTTGAGGAAGAGATCTGTGCAGCATGTGAGGAGGTGTGTGGAGTGAGGAGAAGAGGGAGGGGAGTGAAAGGTACAGCATGGTGGACAGAAGAGGTAAAAATAGCTGGGGAAGAAAAGAAGAAAGCATATAGAGAGTGGTTGGGTAGTAGAGGGAATGAAGATTTCGAGAGAGAGAAACGAGTGAGGTACGTAGAGAGTAAGAGGGTGGTGAAGAGAGTAGTGAAGGAAAGTAAGAGAAGAGTAGATGAGGAATTTGGAAGGAATCTGAGTGTAAAATGGAGGGAGAGTAAGAAACTGTTCTGGAAAGAAGTCAAGAAAGTTAGGGAAGGTAGCAAGGGAAACAGTAAGGGTGTGAAAGATAAGAATGGGAGAATGCTAGCCGAGAAGCAAGAGAGAGTCGAAAGATGGAGGGAGTACTTCAATGAGTTGCTAAATGTAAGGAATGAAGAGCCAGCAAACATAGTTGGATAAGGTATGGGAGGGAGAAGAAGAGAAGTAGTGGAGGAGGAGGTGGGGATCAGGTCAGAAGTGTGGGAAGCCATGAAAAGAGTGAAGTTGGGGAAAGCACCAGGAACAGATGGAGTGTGTGGGGAAATGTTGAGGTATGGTGGTGAGATAGTGATCGAATGGGTATGGAAAATGTGCAAACTAGCATGGGAGAAGGGGAGTGCACCCGATGACTGGAAGACTGGCATAATAGTCCCCCTATATAAGGGCAAAGGGGAAAGAGGAGTGTGTGGTAACCACCGAGGAGTATGTCTTTTAAGCGTAGTAGGGTAGGTGTACAGTAGGATAGTGATTGACAGAGTGAGAGAGAGAACGGAGAAATGGATAGGCGACTTGCAGGGAGGTTTTAGGAAGGGAAGAGGATGTGTAGATCATATTTTTACCCTGAATTGTGTTGTGGAGAAATATCTGGAGAAGAAACAAAAGGTGTATGTTGCCTTTATGGACCTGGAGAGGGCCTATGACAGAGTGGATAGAGAAGGTTTGTGGAAAGTACTTAGAATATACGGAGTAGATGGCAAGTTGTTGAAAGCAGTGAAGAGCATGTATGAGGGTGCAAAGGCGGCAGTACGTGTGGAGAGTGAGCAGAGCGAGTTCTTTGACCTGAATGTTGGTTTGAAACAGGGGTGTGTGATGTCCCCGTGGTTGTTTACTTTATAATTATATGGATGGAGTAATAAAAGAAATACTATCATGAGCAGTGGATGTTGGTGTATCGCTGAAAAGGGAGGGAAATGAGGGGAAGCTACCTATACTGCTGTTTGCGGATGATACAGTTCTGATGAGTGATAATGAATGGGAGTTGCAGGGTCTGGTAAATGAGTTTGGAACAGTGTGCGAAAAACGGAATTTGAAGGTAAATACGGGGAAGAGCAAGGTTATGGTCTTCGAAAGGGGTGAAGTCACAGAGTGTGAGGTGAAGCTGAACGGTCAGGCTATGGAGATCGTCAGCTCTTTTAAGTATCTGGGCAGTGTGTTGAGTAAAGATGGGACTATGGATGAAGAAGTGCGGGAGAGGGTACAACAGGGGAAGAGGGTTGTAGGAACGCTGAAAGCAGTAACAAGAAATAGGGTGGTCAGTATGGAAGTGAAGAAGTCCTTGCATGACAGTGTGGTAATCCCGACACTGACTTACGGAAGTGAAGCATGGACGTTGGTTGAGAGACTCAGACCAAGAGTGAGAGCAGTGGAAATGAATTACTTAAGAAGTGCGTGCGGAGTTACATGGAGGGATAGACAGACTAATGAAGAAGTAAGAAGGAGGTGTGTTGTGAAGGTAGATTTGCTGGAAAGTGTGAAAAGGAACAACTTGAGATGGTTCGGCCATATGGAATGTATGGAAAGCGAGAGAATGGCTAAGAGGGTGTACGAGAGCGAGGTGGAGGGACAGAGAGGGAGAGGTAGACGGAAGGAGAGGTGGAAGGATGGAGTGAGGAAATATATGAACGAAGGCGGTGCTGGTTGGGGGGAGGGGCGTCGACTGACTGGGGACAGAGGTGCATGGAGGTGGTTCGTTCGTGGCCACCCCTTCGGGGATCACGACGTCGGGCAATAGATATAGATAGATTGAGTTACCTATCCAGCTTGTGATATGCACACAATAAATGTTTGCAGTTTTTAACACCATCTGGGGGAGGCACTCTATACAGGCAGTTCACTCTTTTGTCTCCCTCACTCATATAGAAAAAAACATCTATTAGCTCGTGATAAACTTCAGGGCCTTACAAGAGCTATTATAGGTAACTGAAAACATTGTCCTATGGTTGACTAATGATAATGCAGATCGGAGACAGTGAAGACGAGAAGGTCAAATTATTATGGTAATGTAATTGCGGTGTACAGAGCCTGACCGCTGCTGGAGGCTGTTAAGGCCAGATTTACACTTGAAGAATTATTTTTCTGGACCCCTTTCTCCCTCATGTATATCCCCATTGATTTTGAGATTTTAAGACGTTTGGCACATTAGTTTGGCGAGTTTATGAAGCTTCGCCCCATTGAATTTAATTTAAAGACCTTACGTGCCATTTAGGTGTCGATTTTTTCCTGGCGAGCCATAGCGAGCCTGTAATTTAAGAGGAATCGGCCTTTGGCCGGGACATTTTTCTACTGAAAAATGAACACATTTATCTTCAAAGGGGGTCTAAGGGGTGTAATTATAAGCTTGATGGAGGTCTAGAGAACAGACTCAAAACTTCCCTTTAACACACCAGGACTATTAAAAGAGTGGCCGAGGGTTGTGTCCTCGTGATGAATGAAGGCTTAATGATTAGCACCTTTAGCAGGATAGTGTTAGCTTAATGTTTGTCTGGCTAACATTAGTAGATTCCTTTAGTTCGTATCATACCACAAATCCGGCTTAATTAACTGTGTTGTTGGTGTAATGGATTAGTTGCTTATGTTATGGGTGTGGTGTCCCGAGTTCGAATCCCGAGCGAACCATTATGCTTTCATTAGTTTATTCAAGTGCATTGGGGTTTGTAATTGATGAATAATGTTAAGAACGGGGTGTTACTTAATATAATAATAATAATCTAGATGATAGCTAAAATAAAGAGTTAGAAAGTGGTCAGGTTCTGGAGGTGTCTCAATGATTAAAGGGTCCGGAGAAGAAAGCCCCCTGAATGAATGGCTCGTAAGGGGGTAGTACTCGCTTTTCATGGACCCCCTTCTCCCTCATGTTTAGCATATTAGTTTGGAGGTTTTAAGACGTTCGTTTCGTTAGTTTGGCGATTTTGAGACCTTTCGCCTCATTTTGTTGTCAATATTAAGACCTTTCGTGCCCTTTAGGGTGTCGATGTTTTCCTGGCGAGCGATAGCGAGCCTCTATTTTTAGAAGGAACCGGCCTTCTACCGAAAAAAGTACAAATTTATCTTGAAAGGGGGTCAAAGGGGTGTTTTTCTAAGCTTGATGGAGGTCTAGCGAGGAAACTAAAAAATACATATCAAATAAATATACAGACCCAAAACCCAGCACTACCCCCCCCCCCCCTTAAGTCTACCGCCTGTATGAGGTAGCGACGTGTTGGAGCGATATACGGGCTGGTTATTAATCATTACTACCTCTGTGTCGGTAAATTATTCAGTTAGAGTAATTGACTATACAGTGAACGATGAGGGTGGTGACTGATGAGAGGGCTGCTGGGGTGAACGGGGGGGGCGGGGGGGGGGGGTGAAGGAACGGTTTATTAAGGGGTTGGGGTATATTTTTTGGTCTATTGATTTATGTATTTATTTATTATTTTCCTCGCTGGACCTCCATAAAAAAAAACACACAACAAAAAAAAACACCCACAAACACACCCACTAGACCTCCTTTCGAGAAAAATGTGTACAATTTTCGGTAGTATATTTCAGGGCCGAAGGCTGGATCCTCCTCAAAAAATTACAGGCTTGCTATCACTCGCCAGGAAAAAAATTACACTCATATGACACGAAAGGTAATAATATTGACAAAGAAAATGGGGTGAAAAGTCTTAAAATCATCAAATTAATGGAACGAGCGTCATAAAATTTCAAAACTAATGGGGCTAAACACGAGGGAGAAGGGGGGCCAGAACAATCCCCATCTCCCCTTAATGAACGAACGTCATACAACACTACAAACATGGTACCCACAATTTATTTCCCGTTTCTGTACCGCTGACACCCTATTTAATATATTCTAGCAGCTATTAGACGATTTTAATCATCTTAGCAAGGCTGTCCACCAATTAAAAGGCTACAGACTATCTCAGTTAATAATTTAGCTATCATATATCATTCCTAAGCTTCATAAAATCGTCTAAATGCAGCTGGAATAGAAATAGAAAGACGTCGCCGGTACATAAGCGGTTAAAAGGACATTAGAAAGTTACGAAAACATACGTACAACAGTGGGACGGTATGGGATAAAGCTCGATTGGGAATCAAAATGGCTTCTAAATGTTAAGATGGTTGGATTACCCTGTTTATCTAGTTACCACAATCGGTCATATCCCTCATCAGGATGTATTAAGATCAGTTAGCCAAATGTAACCGAGGTATTGAAATCACTTTTGCCCGTTTCAGTTTAAGGGAGGTCACTGGCTTTTTTTATCTTTCTCTCTTTTTCTCTCTTTCTCTGGCTTGTATCCACTCGGCCCCATTCAGCCAACTGTTTTAAGACGTTTATCCCCATCCAGGTGTCAATTTCTACCTGGCGAGCGATAGCGAGCCAGCATTGTATGAAGATATCCGGCTTCGCCGGAGACATTTTTCTATAGAAATATTTACAAATTTAGCTTGCTGTCAAAATAAAAATATATATATATATGCTGGCTCGCTACCGCTCGCCAGGAAAATATTAACACCTGGATAGGGTTAAACGTCTTAAAACAATAGGCTGAATGGGGCCGAATGGATACAAGCCAAAGAAAGAGGGAGAGAAAGATAAAAAAGCGAGGTGGGCCCCCTTAACCAACCAAGATCTGTACCTATTCATCTCTTGGAAGGTATTGGTATGCATGAGTTTCAATAACTATTATGTAAATATATTTCGTATGCAGCATTTATTTCATTCTATTGATTATCCAAAACATGAACAGGATCATTGTAGCGACATAAGGGTTAGTGTATAGCATGCTTGTGACGCTGGCAATTTTAGAGTTCTACAAAATGAAGCTGTACTGATTATAATTAACTGAAGAATAAGAACCATAATCTAAACAAGCTAATATATCAAAAGTCAGCTTAACATATATATATATATATATATATATATATATATATATATATATATATATATATATATATATAAGCATACACAAGTGACTATTGACTGAAACAAAGAACAATCAAATAGAAAACAAACACTACTTAGGAATCAAATCCACGTCACAATTAAGGAAGGTAAGGTAATAGTAGGGGGTTTACGCTTGGCTCACTTTGGTTGCAATATTCATATCCATTTATTCGCTCATTGGAACCAGTCTAAGACGTCATATATATCCAATTACCTTGGTTTCCTATTAATTTATATGTGAACATGAACACTGGGAGCGAAGAGAATGTCATCCGTCTCGTCCTGTTCGGGAATTGAACTCGAGTACACTCAGTAGCGAGCCAAGCACAGAACTAATGCACCACAGGACGAATCCAATCTAAGCAGCTACAGGTGACCAATGACCTACACGGGGACCATTCCAGGAGATAAGCACTGCGGTGAATTTATAAGACAGGTTAATGGTTAGCGTGGATTTATGGCCCACTGTACAGGTGAGGAGCGCAGGTAAGCTACCCACGTTTTTTCCGGTGACTTTCGATCCTTAGTTTTATATTGGCAGTATAAAACTTTACCAGTGTTAGAGTGTTGCAGGTGGCTGAACACATAAAACACCTAAATTCAGAAGCTTCGAGACCTAAGATGCCGATAAAAGACGCCGGCAAAAATGTCTGGTGTGACGCCGCCCATAAGGGAAGGTTTTTGGTTTGTTCCCTAGACCTCCGTCAAGCTTAACATTTCACCCCCTTGAGCACTTTCAAGATAAATTCGTACATTTTCCAGTAGAACAATTTCAAGGCCGAAGGCCGGTTCCTCTTTAATTTCAGGCACCTATCGCTCGCCAGGAAAAAATCAACATCTAAATGGCACGAAAAGTCATAAAATTGACAGAAATGGGGCGAAAGTTCTTAAAATCGCCAAACTCATGGGGTGAACGTCTTAAAATCTCAAAAGCAATGGGGTTAAACATGAGGGAGAAAGAGGTCAAGAAAAAAATCCCTCCAGTGGAAATCTGGCCTTAATGAATAGTGAAGTAGCGGAGGAGTGGAACTAATGGCCTGGCAGTCTGACCGACCTTAATTGGGGAATTGAAAGAAAAACCTACGACTGATTGGTCAAGGGGAGGAGAGGAGAGATCGGAGTGATGAATGGACATGATGAATGGATCAATGTTTATGAGAGTTGGGGGAGACACAGCATAACATAACATAGCTTACCGTGGCATCATTTGACATTATCATAATGTTGCCGAAATAGGCTCAAGAGCTAAAAGTCTCGTTTCAATTAGCTTATCTGGATTGAGGTTTTCCATAATTTCCCATAATTATACTGTAGATGACAAAGGGAATGTTATCCCCTAGCCAAGAAGCGAACTAAAGACTATTATATTTGGAGCCAGGAACTGTTGAGGCCTGCGTTCCAACCCTACTATCATATATAACACAACTTACCTATTCCCAACCGTCTCAGATTTGTAGGTCTGAGGTTACAGCCCTTAAGGGGAGGCAGACCGTTTTTCTGGACTCACTTCTCCCTAATGTTTAGCCCCACTAGTTTTGAGATTATAAGACGTTCGGCCCATTAGTTTGGCTATTTTAACACCTTTCGCCCCATTTCGTTGTCAATGTTAAGACCTTTTGTGCCATTTAGGTGTCGATTATTTCCTGGCGAGCGATAGCGAGCCTGCAATTTTAAGAGGAACCGGCCTCCGGCCGGGAAATTTGTCTACCGAAAAATTTACAAATTTATCTTGAAAGGGGGTCTAGGGGGAGTTTTTCTAAGCTTGATGGAGGTCTAGGCAGGAAACTAAAAAAATATATGAATACATGAATTAATAGACCAAACAAACGGCCAGTCTCCCCTTAATATATATTCCGATGGTGTCTAGGACAATATTTCCATATTGACAATATCTACAAATCCTGCTAGGCACCACTACAAAATATATTATGAAATATAACCTCAGCCCTACACCTAGAAGGGACTCGACATTGTTATGTTTTATATGGTACAGTATCGTTGGAATACAGCCATAGTGATACTGATCAAGTCTGGCTCCAAACCCTGAGGCCCATGATCCGAATTGTGGTTGGTAGGTAAACAATTCTGCATGCACGGTACATATACAACGAGAGAGGGGAAAACACTTAATTAGCGAAAGGTCAATTTATGCCATCCAAAAAGTCTAACCTGATAATATAGCTAAATCACAACTATACGTATCATATGTTAAAGTTGGCACACATTGCTTAATCTATCAGTTAATCCCTTCTATACCGGCGAAGTTTTTTTCCATTTGAGTTCAGCTACATTTAGACGATTTTATGAAGCTTAGGAAGGATATAAAGTAGTTAAAACGATTAATTGAGATTGTCTGTAGCCTTCTAATGGGTAGACGTCCTTGCTAAACTGAAGAAAATCGTCTAATAGTTGCAAGAATATAATGAAAAATACGTCAACGGTACTGAAAGGATTAATATAGGACTTGGGGAAGAGATGTAGAGCCGAGTTGAAAAAATAAGAGGATATACAAAGAAGTCCGAGAGCCACTTATATTCAGCATTAGTTCCATATCATATGGCAGTGATCGATTAGCGGCGATGTAATAAATAAATACATACCAAATACCCATATCATACTCGATAATTTTCTCGTTAAAATTGAATGCATAATTAAGTTTTGGCATCTCACAAATCTGTCACTGGGAGGAAGGTGCGGGATATGCTAATCTAACGTTCCATTGTTTACACTGTCAAATTTATTAATGGAAGTGTTTTTGTTGAATAATTGAGTACTATAATGTATATCACAATATTAACTTAAACTAAATTAAAACCCAAACATATTTAGGTTAGCGAAAATATTTGAGACAATTTTTATATAATTATATTTTAGGATTTATTTGTTTATACTGTTACTAAAAATATAACGAATAATAGTAATTAACGAAAACATTTGAGCTATTTTTTTGTAATTATGTTTTAGGATTGACTTGTTTATAATGTTACTAATAACATAAATACTAATAATTAACGAATAGATCTGAGACGCCATTTTATAATTATGTCTCAGGATATATTTATTTGTAAATATTACTAATAACCTCATATGATCGTTAAATATATGTACATGACGTCTTCACTGTGTTGTCAGATGAACCCACAAGATAATAGGTTATAGTCAGTATAATGGCTAACATAAATCTTGTCCACTATTAAGAGTTATGTTACTGCAAAATATGTAACTGATTAAGGGAGCCCACCTCGTTTTGTTTTTCTCTTTCTCTCCCTCTCTTTTTGGCTTGTATCCATTCGGCCCCACTTAGCCAACTGTTTTTAGACGTTTACCTCCATCTAGGTGTCATTTTTTTCTTGGCGAGCGGTAACGAGCCAGCATATATATACATTTTGTTTGGACAGCAAGCTAAATGTGTACATTTTTCGATAGAAAAATGTCTCCGGCGAAGCCGGATTTCTCCATACAATGCTGGCTCGCTATCGCTCGCCAGGAAGAAATCGACACCTGGATGGGTATAAACGTCTTAAAACAGTTGGCTGAATGGGGCCGAATGGATACAAGCCAGGGAAAGAGAGAAAAGGAGAGAAAGATACAACAGAAATCAGGTGAGCCTCCTTAAAGTAAGGGAAGGTTTTTGGTTTTGCTAGACCTCTTTTCCACTATTAAGAGTTATGTTATTGAGAAACATGTAACTGAGTAGGGTAACATTTTAGGGGAGGTTTTTGGTTTTATCTGGACCCCTTTCTCCTTCATCATTAGCCCCATTAGTTTTGACATTTTAAGACGTTCGCCCCACTTCTTTGCCAATATTAAGACCTTTCGTGCCATTTAGGTTTCGATTTATTCCGGTCGAGCGATGGCAAGCTTGCAATATAGGAAGAACCGGCCTTTTTACCGAACGCTTTTTACCGAAAAATGTACACATTTATCTCGATGTTGTTTCCCTTAAAGCTTGATAGAGGTCTAGGGATCAAACAAATACAAAACCTTAAACCTTAATCAGTTATTTGGTCGGTGTAGTTATTTATTGTGGCCGTTCAAGCTCTACATGGTGTATCGTATTATCGGTATATTGTGAAGAATGGTTTACTTCCAATGAAAGCCAACCAACAAATTAAACTTCACCAACTAAATGAGAATTGTTTTAAGGGGGGTCACCGTTTTTTTTTTTCTCTCCTTTTCTCTCTTTCCCTGGCTTGTATCCATTCGTCCCCATTCAGCCACCTGTTTTAAGACGTTTATCCCCATCCAGGTGTCGATTTTTCCTGGCAAGCGATAGCGAGCCAGCATTGTATGGAGAAATCCGGCTTCGCCGGAGAGATTTTTCTATCGAAAAATGTAAAAAATTTAGCTTGCTGTCAAAACAAAAAAATATATATGCTGGCTTGCTACCGCTCGCCAGGAAAATATTGACACCTGGATGGGGGTAAACGTCTTAAAACAGTAGGCTGAATGGGGCCGAATGGATACAAGGCAAAGAGAGAGGGAGAAAAAGAGAAAACAAAAAAAGCGAGGTGGGCTCCCTTAACGTCAAGATGAAGTAATTAGTAACATTCTGACGGTTTTCAATTATTTCTTATCTCCTATATCGGCGTTTGTTACTCTTTTTTGGGCCATGCGATTGACAGTGTAATGTATTTTTTCTCGAAGGCAAGGTTTTAATTTTGTTGTATGTGTTGTTAATTTATTTACTAATTTATATATTATTTTTAGTTTCGTCCCAAGTCCTCTTATCAAGCTTTAAAGAATACCCCCGAGATAAATTTGTACATTTTTCTGTAGACAATTATGCTGGTCAAAGGCTCGCTCTCGCTCGCCAGGATAAAATCGACACCTAAATGGCACAAAAGATATTAAAATCGCCAAACTAATGGGGCTCAACACGAGGGAGAAGGAGATTCAGAAAAAATACTCTCCTTAACTTTACACCATTTTTCAACAAGATAATCGGCGAACAACAAACTCTGGGTGGTGTTCTTAAAATGGCTTTCCTTTCGCAGCCTCGTTTTTCTGGGCCCCCTTCTCTCTCATGTTTAGCATATCAGTTTTGAGATTTTAAGACGTTCGTTCCATTAATTTGGCGATTTTGAGACCTTTCGCCTTATTTCTTTGTCAATATTAAGACCTTCCGTCTCATTTAAGTGTCGATTTTTTCCTGGCGAGCGATAGCGAGCCTCTAATTTTAGAAGGAACCGGCCTTCGGCCAGTACAGACCTTTCGCCCTATTTCTTTGTCAATATTAAGACCTTCCGTGTCATTTAGGTGTCGATTTTTTTCTGGCGAGCGATAGCGAGCCTCTAATTTTAGAAGGAACCGGCCTTCGGCCAGTACATTTTCTATCGAAAAATGTACAAATATATCTTGAAAGGGGTTCTAGGGTGTTTTTTATGCTTAATAGAGTTCTAGGGAGGAAACTAAAAGATATAGAAAATAAATAATAATATAGACCAAAACAAGCAAGCACTAGCCCCTTAAAGGACGAAGTAACTTGACAAATGACCTATACTTCAGGAATAGAACTGTTAATCTGTCAATTCTCTGTAAACAACGCTCTTTCAGGCGCTGTGAGGGGCAAGATTTTTTTTTTTTTTTTTTTTTTTTTTCTATGTGATTGAGGGAGGCAAAAGGCAGAATTGCCCATAGCGAGTGCCCCCCCCCCATAGTTGAAAGAGTGACAGGGCCAAAATCAAGGGACGATCGAGCCAAAATGCCTGGACACACGGAGTTTGAAGCAATTTAAGTCATAGGAAGAGGGAAAGACTGATTCTGGGAGAGAGTTCCAGAGCTCAGCTGTTGAGTAGAAGAAAGTTTGAGAGTAACGTTTCACTCTTGGGTTAGAGAGTTGCACAGAGTAGGGGTGGGATTGAGTTGCAAGACGGGTACCACGTGCCCTACGTAAAGGAGGTGGTATGCACTGGGAAAGCTCTGAGGAACAATGATTATTATAGTAGCGATAGAATAGCGAGAGATATGCAACATTGCGGCGGAGAGAGAGAGATTGCAGAGAGTTGGTGAGTGGACGGGAGTTAATGATACGAAAGGCCTTCCTTTCAACTTTGTCTAGGAGAGCGGTGTGAGAGGAACCTCCCCACACATGTGAACAATACTCAATACAAGGACGCACTATGCCCCTGTACAGAGCAAGAAGCTGTGTTGGGGAAAAGAACCCCCTAAGGCGGTTGAGCACACCCAGCTTCTGGGAGGCTGTCTTAGCAAGACTGGTAATATGGTCCTTCCAAATGAGAGCAGAAGGAAAAGAGACACCAAGAATATTGAGAGAAGATGAAGGGTTGATTTTTGTATTGTTGAAGAATAAGGGATAGTCCGCTGGGAGATCCTGACGGGTAGATAGATGGAAAAATTGGGTTTTGGAAGCATTAAAGGTAACAAGGTTTCTCTGCCCCAATTGGAGATAGTATTTAGATCAGAATTTAAGAGTTCTATGGCTTCATTACGTTTGTCGTTGAGGGATTGCTGGCTGGGGCATTCTGAAAAACTAATGGAGTAGTGAAAGGTTGAGTCGTCTGCGTATGAATGGATGGGAATTAAGGTACAGTTAAGGAGATCATTTATAAAAATTAGAAAGAGAATAGGAGATAGGACAGAGCCCTGAGGAACACCAGAGTTTATAGGGTGAGGAAGTGAACAATGGCCATCCACAACCGCGGCTATGGAACGGCCGGAAAGGAAATTAGAGACAAAGGCACAGATGAAGGGATAGAAACCGAAGGAGGGTAGTTTAGAAATTAAAGATTTGTGCCAGACTCTATCGAAAGCTTTCGATATGTCTAGTGCAATAGAAAAAGTCTCACCGAAGTCCCGAAAGGAGGATGACCAAGAGTTAGTAAGATATGAAAGAAGATCACCAGTAGAGCGACCCTTAAGGAAGCCATACTGGCGATCTGAGAGCAGATTATGAGAAGAGAAATGCTTAAGAAATTTGGAAGCAAGAATAGTTTCAATAACTTTAGAAAGACAAGAGATGAGAGCAATTGGACGATAGTTGGAGGGTTGAGAGCGGTCACCCTTCTTTGGGACAGGTTGAATGTGAGCAAACTTCCAGCATGAAGGGAAGACGTTAGAGAATAGACAGAGACGAAAGAGTTTGCCTAGGCAGGGAGTCAGCACGGAAGCACAGTTTTTGAGAACAACAGGAGGAATACCGTCCGGACCTTACGCCTTATTAGTGTTAAGCCCAAAGAGGGTAGAAAGTACATCTTTAGAAGAGATTAGGATATTAGGCATAAGTAAGAGAGAGGAGGGTGGAGAGGGAGGAATAGCACCGGAATCATCCAAGGTGGAATTTCTAGCAAAAGTTTGAGCGAAGAGTTTAGCTTTGTCAGAAGAAGAAGTGATGGTTGTACCATCAGAGTGGGAAAGGGGAGGTACTCGCTTTTTCTGGACCCCCTTCTCTCTCAGGTTTAGACCCATTAGTTTTGCGATATTAAGACGTTCGTTCACTAGTTTGGCGATTTTGAGACATTTCGCTACATTACTTTGTCAATATTAAGACCTTTCGGGCCATTTAGGTGTCGATTTTTTCCTGGCGAGCGACAGCGAGCCTGCAATTTTTGAAGGAACCGGCCTTCGGCCAGGATATTTTTGTACCGAAAAATGTACAAATATATCTTGAAATGGGGTATAGGGGGTGTTCTTTTAAGCTTGATGGAGGTCTAACGAGGAAACTCAAGATTAGATAAATAAATGAATAAGGAGCCAAATAACAAAAAAAAAAAAAAAACAAGCACTAGCCCCTTAACCCCTCCTGTACCCCAGCAACGTCTTTGAAATTCTATTCTAGCAATATTTAGACGACTTTGTGCGGTTTAAGAAGGATCTGTGGTAGTAGAAAGGGTTAAATGAGATAGTTCAAAGCTTGTTACGTGCTTGAGGCTCTGATTAAACTGAATAATAGTATCTAAATATAGCTAGAATAAGATTAATAATAGTATCTAAATATAGCTAGAATAAGATTAATAATAGTATCTAAATATAGCTAGAATAAGATTAATAATAGTATCTAAATATAGCTAGAATAAGATTAATAAGTATCTAAATATAGCTAGAATAAGATTAATAATAGTATCTAAATATAGCTAGAATAAGATTAATAATAGTATCTAAATATAGCTAGAATAAGATTAATAATAGTATCTAAATATAGCTAGAATAAGATTAATAATAGTATCTAAATATAGCTAGAATAAGATTAATAATAGTATCTAAATATAGCTAGAATAAGATTAATAATAGTATCTAAATATAGCTAGAATAAGATTAATAATAGTATCTAAATATAGCTAGAATAAGATTAATAATAGTATCTAAATATAGCTAGAATAAGATTAATAATAGTATCTAAATATAGCTAGAATAAGATTAATAATAGTATCTAAATATAGCTAGAATAAGATTAATAATAGTATCTAAATATAGCTAGAATAAGATTAATAATAGTATCTAAATATAGCTAGAATAAGATTAATAATAGTATCTAAATATAGCTAGAATAAGATTAATAATAGTATCTAAATATAGCTAGAATAAGATTAATAATAGTATCTAAATATAGCTAGAATAAGATTAATAATAGTATCTAAATATAGCTAGAATAAGATTAATAATAGTATCTAAATATAGCTAGAATAAGATTAAGGGGAGGTCTCCACTTGAGGGATTTTTTTCTTGACCCCTTTCTCCCTCATGGTTAGCCCCATTGCTTTTGAGATTTTAAGACGTTTGCCCCATTAGTTTGGCGATTTTAAGCACTTTCGCCCCATTTCTGTCAATTTTAAGACCATTCGTGCCATTCAGGTGTCGATGTTTTCCTGGCGAGCGATAGCGAGCCTGTAAATTTAAAAGGAGTCGGCCTTCGGCCGGGACATTTTTCTACCGAAAAATTTACAAATTTATCTTGAAAGGGGATCTAGGGGGTGTAATGTTAAGCTTGATGGAAGTCTAGGGAATCAACTAAAAACCTCCCCTTAAAAAGACGTCGCCGGTACAGCAGCGGTTAGGAACACAAGCGTCTGTCTGCACCGGTTGATTGGAAGGTACAGTTGTCCACATAAATTTGTACACACTTTTGTTAATAATTATATGTATGGAAGGGAAATTAGAATGATTGAAGTTGAAGTGTAATTTCTTGTGTTCATTAAGGGGGGATGGGCCGGTTTTTTGGACCACTTTCTCCCTCATGTTTAGCCCCATTAGTTTTCAGATGTTAAGATGTTTGCCTCATTAGTTAGTCGATTTTAAGACCTTTCGCCCCATTTTTCGTCAATATTTAGACCTTTCGTGCTATTTAGGTGTCGATTTTGTCCCTGGCGAACGAGAGTGAGCCTGTAATGTTGGAAGAACCGCCCTTCGGCCGGGACATTTTTCTACCGAAAAATGTACAAATTAATCTAGAAGGGGGATCTAATGGATGTTGTTTTTTTTTATTTTATGGAGGTCTAGGGAGGAAACTAGAAAAATAATGAATACATGCAAAAATAATGAATACATGCAAAAATAATGAATACATGCAAAAATAATGATTACATGCAAAACTCGACCAAAAAGTGACCAATTGTGATAGCTTTTGGCTTTCTATCATATTATTCTTGCAAATCAATCACATTCTTTGTACTTCCAATAATTATATTTATGAGTGCATCCGAATTTATGTGGGCTACTGTACGACACCCATACCCTCTACAGTATTATAAACAAATAGTACCTTCACTGTCAATAAATGTGGGTATGAAAAGGGTAATTAGAGTGTCCGTAACGATGCATCTTTATAGAAGTATATTGGTAGTATATAACCCAAGACTGATGAGAACTGAGGGTCACGAGCTATATAATTAAAGAGTCTATAGGACCTGATATTCAATATGGCGTTTATATCAATCAAGTTGGAACATTTCTCTCTATAGATGCACATTATGACGAGCCTTTCATTAAAATTGGTGGTTCTCTCTCTCTCTCTCTCTCTCTCTCTCTCTCTCTCTCTCTCTCTGTCTCTCTCACACACACACACACACACACACACACACACACACACACACACACACACACTCACAGGCACAATACATATCAGAAGGAATGCATGAATATCTTCTTGGTAAAACATGTGCACCCACTTGACACTGGTTGTAATCGGAATGGCAGAACGTAAAACTAACAACTGTGTAACCTATTAACGATATTGATTATACAATCATTATCTACTATAGTCTATTTGTTTCCAGCTGAGCCTAAATTGTCATGTTTCTATCTTTGTTACTCAGCTATAAGGTAGATTTTGTAGCGAATGATGGTTATTCTGAAAACTTGGCATTAATACGACACACAGCCATAGTAGTTTCATATATTTCCATTAAGTATCGAGAAATCAGCTAATAAGATATTCAATTTACGATCAGCTGGAAAAAAATAGAGTATAGTGAGCAGAAAACAAGGTACAGATATATTTACTAGTGAGCAGAACACAAAGTACAGATATGTTTACTAGTAAGCAGAAAACAAGGTGCAGATATATTTACTAGTGAGCAGAACACAAGGTACAGATATATTTACTAGTAAGCAGAACACAAGGTACAGATATATTTACTAGTGAGCAGAACACAAGGTACAGATATATTTACTAGTGAGCAGAAAACAAGGTACAGATATATTTACTAGTAAGCAGAACACAAGGTACAGATAATATTTACTAGTAAGCAGAAAACAAGGTACAGATAATATTTACTAGTAAGCAGAAAACAAGGTACAGATATATTTACTAGTAAGCAGAAAACAAGGTACAGATAATATGTACCAGTAAGCAGAAAACAAGGTACAGATATATTTACTAGTAAGCAGAAAACAAGGTACAGATAATATTTACTGGTAAGCAGAAAACAAGGTACAGATATATTTACTAGTAAGCAGAAAACAAGGTACAGATATATTTACTAGTAAGCAGAAAACAAGGTACAGATATATTTACTAGTAAGCAGAAAACAAGGTACAGATAATATTTACTAGTAAGCAGAAAACAAGGTAGAGATATATTTACTAGTAAGCAGAAAACAAGGTACAGCTAATATTTCAGAGATGATGTTTTAAAGCTGACTTTAGATCAAAATATAATACGAATTAAAAATAAAACCATATATCATTAAGGGGGAGATGGGCCGGTTTTCTGGACCACTTTTTCCCTCATGTTTAGCCCCATTAATTTTCAGATGTTAAGATGTTTGCCCCATTTGTTTGTCGATTTCAAGACCTTTCGCCCCATTTCGTCGTCAATGTTTAGACCTTTCGTGCTATTTAAGTGTCTATGTTTTCCCTGGCGAACGATAGTGAGCCTGTAATGTTGGAAGAACCGGCCTTCGGCCAGACATTTTTCTACCGAAAAATTTACAAATTAATCTAGAAGGGGGATCTAATGGATGTTTGTTTTAAATTTGATGGAGGTCTAGGGAGGAAACTAGAAAAATAATGAATACATGCAAAAATCGACCAAAAAGTGTCCATCCCCCCCTTAAACAATTTAAGAGTTACACATAAATTCAATGCTGAAGCTGTGAAACATATTTAGGACTTCAATTTAACCCCTTCAGTACTGGTGACGTCCTTTTCTTATTTTATGGCAACTATTAGATAATATTCAGCTTAGGAAGGACCTCTACCAATTAAAAGGCTACAGACTATCTTATTTCATATATTTAGCTACCACAGGTCCTTCCTAAGTTGACTAAAATCGTCTAATAGTTGTCAGAATATAATGACAAGGATGTCACCGGCACTGAATGGGTTAATATATATTCATTACAAAATCATATACCTTATATCATTAAATAATGAAGATGTTGCACCCATAAATTAATTAGGGGTCCACGAATTGCTATAAGAACATAAGAACGCAAGAAAACGGGAGTCTGCAAAAAGCCGACTGGCCCACACAAGGCAGATCCCTTTCACACTCAAGCCATATCGTCCATATGCAATTTAAATTTATCTTTAAGCTCTCAATCGTTTTTGATCCTACTATAGCATTCTGTAGCCTATTGTGACTGTACAGTGACTCATAACAATTCGTGGACACCTGATTTGTTTTTAATACAAAAAATATAATATAGTGGAAGTAGGAGTCTGACCTTTGAGAGAGAGAGTGTGTGTGGGTGTGAGTGTGTGTGCCCATAAGTAGAATATGTGTACACCTCAACAACTGCACGTGAGCCAGTGAGCCTGTGTAAATTTTCTCTCACCTCCCATCCCCTCCCACCCCTCTACCACCACCACCACCCCCACCATTCCTCTACGCCTGAGTGCCCACAGACTCCTTCGCTCCTCTGATCAATATAAATACCTCGCCTGCACACCCACAGGTTTTTCCCCTCCATTCACCTTTTACATCTCCGCGTTCCGACATGGCCGCCTCTTTAATACACAATGTACAAAAAAATAAAAAATAAATATATTTATGCAGACCTACAGTAAGCTTAGCAGCTAGCGATTTTGTCGCATTTATTATACATACCAAAATATTTTCATTATAATATGATTACAAATGGCCATCTGGAAAAAAGAAGGATTGTAGGAGGGTTATTTCCCTGCCAAACTATCCAATCTTTAGCCGGTATCACACGAGAGCCTTTATAGTCTGCATTTGATGATCAAAAAAATTCTGGCAACATTTCTGGAATATTTTGCCCCGGTATCGGAAACTAGACTGTTGATAGATGAATTTAGGCGACCAAAATATTCTAAATGTTGACCTCATAAGCTGCCAGTCCATTGTTGAGAATAAATATTGAGGGAAATAGCGCTCGTGTGATAGCGGCTTAAGTAACTTGTGTTAGCTTACACATTGCTCTACGTATGAATACATTAATGTCTGTGTATAATTATAATTTTCATACAATTATAAGAAAGCTAAAATATCTTGACTTTAACCCCTTCTGTACTGACGACGCCTTTGTCATTTAATTTTAGCAATATTTAGACGATTTTGAACAGTTTAAGAAGGATCTGTGGTATAAAAATGGCTAAGTGAGAGGCCCTTTTTAAAGTGAATACAATTGTCTAACAGTAGCCAAAATAAAGTTAGAAGAATGTCACCGGTACTGAATGGGTATTATTATAAATAAATGAAACACGGTTAAATTGCTGGTAAACCGCGGCCGGAAGAGAGGAATAACTATAACTGAGCTAACGGCTTAAGGGGGTAGTGCTTGGTGTTTGGTTGATATATTTATCTATTAATTTATTTTTGAGTTTCCTCGCTAGACCTCCATCAAGCTTAGAAAAACACCCCCTATAAATTTGTACATTTTTCTATAGAAAAATTTCCCGGCCGAAGGCCGGTTCCTTCTAAAATTAGAGGATCGCTATCGCTCGCCAGGAAAAAATCGACACCTAAAGGGCATGAAAGGTCTTAATATTTACAACAAAATGAGGCGAAAGGTCTCAAAATCGTCAAACTACGGAACGAACGTCTTAAAACCTCAATACTAATATGCTAATCATGAGGGAGAAGGGGGTCCAGAAAAAGCGAGTACCTCCCCCTTAATCCTTAGAAGATACGATGACGCATTTCATTTCTGTGTCCTGGCTATTATTAGGCGATGTCATTGATACTAACCAAGGTATATGGAACTCAGAGGGTTGATTGCGATATCTTTACCCTTATAACTCCCACAGACCCTTCCTAAACTGTATATAATCGTCTAATGATAGCCAGAATAAACTGTCAACATGCGTGATAATCTTCAAAAGTTTAACCCCTTCAACACCATGACGTAATTCATGTTCATCTTATTCAGGTCACCATCATACGGTTTTATTTAGCTTATAACCTACCTCTAGGATTCAAACGTGTAATTGCGATCTCAATAAACCCTCTGAACAACATAGATTCTTTATAAACTGCATAAAATCGTCTAACTTTAGCCAGATTCAAAGGGAAAAAAGGCGTCAAGGTGATTAAGGGAAGATGGGTCGTTTTTCTGGTCCCCCTTCTTCCTCATGTTCAGCCCCATTAGTTTCTAGATTTTAAGACGTTCGGCCCATCAGTTTGTCGATTTTAAGACCTTTCACCACATGTCATTGTCAATAGTAAGACTTTTCGCATCATTTAGGCGTCGATTTTTTCTTGGCGAGCGATAGCTTGCCTGTAATTTAAGAGGAACCGGCCTTCGACCGGGACATTTTTCTATCAAAAAATGTACAAATATATCTTGAAGGAGGGTATTGGTGGGCGTTATTTTAAAGTTCGATGGAAGTCTAAGGAGGAAACTAAAAAATATATAAGAGGATATAATATATAAGAGGATATAATATATAAGAGGATATAATATATAAGAGGATATAATATATAAGAGGATATAATATATAAGAGGATATAATATATAAGAGGATATAATATATAAGAGGATATAATATATAAGAGGATATAATATATAAGAGGATATAATATATAAGAGGATATAATATATAAGAGGATATAATATATAAGAGGATATAATATATAAGAGGATATAATATATAAGAGGATATAATATATAAGAGGATATAATATATAAGAGGATATAATATATAAGAGGATATAATTATAAATGAGCCAATAAATAGGCCCATCCGTCCTTAAGGGGTTAAAATAGAACCCGGACCAGAGAACCGGACAAGGAGAGGCCCCCCCCCCCCCCCCCAGACTTTGTGTTACCCACCGACAACTACAGTACTTAAGGAGGGGATGGCGGGGTTTTCTGCCCCCCCCCCCCCCCCTTCTCCCTCATGCTTAGCCCCACTAGTTTTCACATTTTAAGACGTATGGCCCATTAGTTTGCGATTATAAGACCTTTCGCCCCATTTGTTTTATCAATATAAAGACTGTTCGTGTTATTTAGGTGTCGATTTTTTCCTGGCGAGCGATAGCGAGCTTCTGATTAAGGAGGAACCGGCCTTCAGCCGGAATTTTTTCCTACCGAAAAATGTACAAATATATCTGGAAAGGGGATCTTGAGGATATTATTTTCAGTTTGATGGAAGTCGAGGGAGGAAACTATATAAAAAAATATATACAAATTAATAATAATAATAATAATAATAATAATAAATGAAAAAATCGACCAAAAACTTTACCCTTCCCCCCTTGAGTCACACACATACACATTAAAACACACACACACACACACACACTTTCTCTCTCTCACACTCTTTATCTATCTATCTGTATCTCTCTCTCTCTCTCTCTCTCTCTCTCTCTCTCTCTCTCTCTCTCTCTCTCTCTCTCTCTCTCTCTCTCTCTCACACACACACACACACACATACACACACACACACACACATACACACACACACACACACACACAAAATAAATACCCTCACGGAAACATTAATGACTTCTCTCTGGGTAAACATTTGCACGCACTTGATACAGGCTATAATCGGAATGGCAGAACATAAACATTAAGAGGAGAAATGTCCGCTGCTCAGACTATCATACTTTAAGGGGAGGCGGGCCGTTTGTTTGGTCTATTAATTTATTTATTCATATATTTGTTTAATTTTCTCGCTAGACCTCCATCAAGCTTAGAAAAACACCCCCTAGATCCCCCTTCAAGATAAATTTGTAAATTTTTCGGTAGAAAAATGTCCCCGGCCGAAGGCCGATTCCATCTTAAAATTGCAGGCTCGCTATCGCTCGCCAGGAAAAAATCAACACCTAAATGGCTTGAAAGGTCTTAAAATTGACAACGAAATGGGGCGAAAAGTGTTAAAATTGACAACGAAATGGGGCGAAAAGTGTTAAAATCGCCAAACTAATGGGCCGAACGTCATAAAATCTGAAAACTATTGGGGCTAAACATGAGGGAGAAGGTGGTCCAGAAAACCGGGCCATGTCCCCTTAATTCCTCTGAGCCTCATTATCTTGAGCATTCCCCACCTGAACACATAATGCAGGATTTGTGATAGGCTAGGCACGTTTCTATTAGTGGAAAGCAGAGGGGTTTGGTCGTTTTGCCTGCATGTAAGTTTGCCTGCTTTGGGAGTCACTTTGACCAAACCTAACATATCCTAATATATTCTTAACCTAACCTATAATATTAACCTAACCTAACCTAAACCACAAAATTAACCTAACCTGAAACATTAACCTAACCTAAAAATAATATCATATAACTTATCACATTTAACCCAAGCTAAGCCTTACCTAATCTAATCTAACATAGCTTAACTTTAATGAAAAAGAGCATACCACAGCCCTAACCTAACCTAAGATAATTTAAATAAAACGATTCAAATTAAATCAAACCTTACATAACTTAATTCAACGTCTTCAAGCCATGACATACACTGAATGGTAATACCTGTCTGTATCACCTGCCACATATGAGGTTCTTGGTAAATAACATACTCTAATCAAGGTGGTCTCGTAGCCCGGATTAAGTCCACCCAAATTAACTCGGGCTTCTTGATAATTAACATACTCTAAGGTGGTCTCGTAGCCCGGATTAATAGGGAGATCTCCACTTGAGGGATCTTTTCTTGACCCTTTTCTCCCTCATGTTTAGCCCCATTGCTTTTGATATTATAAAACGTTTGCCCCATTAGTTTAGCGATTTTAAGAACTTTCACCCCATATTAAGACCTTTCGTGCAATTCAGGTGTCGATTTTATCCTGGCGAGCGATAGCGAGCCTGTAATTTAAGAGGAACCGGCTTTCAGCCGGGAAATTGTTCTACCGAAAAATGTACAAATTTATCTTGAAAGGGGGTCTAGGGTGTGTAATTTTAAGATTGATGGAATTCTAGAGAACGAACTAAAAACCTCCCCTTAAGTCCACCAAAATATGCTCGAGTATGGGCGCGAGACGAACCGAACTAAGAGCGAAATGACAACAAAATTGGTAAAGCCAATACCCTGGCGTTCCTTCCTGGTCACCACACCTCTCCCTTCACTAACAATGTAATCACGGGGTGGGTTACCCCAGGCTTGTACAGTTGACCACACAAATTATGTTCCTCGTTGTGATCTAATGTATGACAGTCAAATTAGTTGGACTGTATTACGAGTGTGGTTCCTTTTCAGTATCAGTTGACTAATCCGATGATTTAAGGGGAGGTTTTTAGTTAGCTCCCTAGACTTCCATCAAGCTTAAAATTACACCCTCTAGGCCCCCTTTCAAGATAAATGTGTACATTTTTCGGTAGAAAAATGTCCCGGCCAAAGGGCGCTTCCTCTTAAATTATAGGCTCGCTATCGCTCGCCAGGAAAAAATCGACACCTAAATTGCATGAAAGGTCTTAAAATTGACAGAAATGGGGCGAAAGTTCTTAATTATGGGGCGAACGTCTTAAAATATAAAAAGCAATGGGGCTAAACATGAGGGAGAAAGGGGTCCAGAAAAAAATCCCTCAAGTGGAAATCTCCCCTTAACCCTTTGAGTACCAGCGACGTGTGCTATATCTTATTCTAGCTCTGTTTAGACGGTATCATGCAGCTTAGGAAGGCTCTGTGGTAGTTAACAAGACGGTATCATGCAGCTTAGGAAGGCTCTGTGGTAGTTAACAAGACGGTATCATGCAGCTTAGGAAGGCTCTGTGGTAGTTAACAAGACGGTATCATGCAGCTTAGGAAGGCTCTGTGGTAGTTAACAAGACGGTATCATGCAGCTTAGGAAGGCTCTGTGGTAGTTAACAAGACGGTATCATGCAGCTTAGGAAGGCTCTGTGGTAGTTAACAAGACGGTATCATGCAGCTTAGGAAGGCTCTGTGGTAGTTAACAAGACGGTATCATGCAGCTTAGGAAGGCTCTGTGGTAGTTAACAAGACGGTATCATGCAGCTTAGGAAGGCTCTGTGGTAGTTAACAAGACGGTATCATGCAGCTTAGGAAGGCTCTGTGGTAGTTAACAAGACGGTATCATGCAGCTTAGGAAGGCTCTGTGGTAGTTAACAAGACGGTATCATGCAGCTTAGGAAGGCTCTGTGGTAGTTAACAAGACGGTATCATGCTGCTTAGGAAGGCTCTGTGGTAGTTAACAAGACGGTATCATGCAGCTTAGGAAGGCTCTGTGGTAGTTAACAAGACGGTATCATGCAGCTTAGGAAGGCTCTGTGGTAGTTAACAAGACGGTATCATGCAGCTTAGGAAGGCTCTGTGGTAGTTAACAAGACGGTATCATGCAGCTTAGGAAGGCTCTGTGGTAGTTAACAAGACGGTATCATGCAGCTTAGGAAGGCTCTGTGGTAGTTAACAAGACGGTATCATGCAGCTTAGGAAGGCTCTGTGGTAGTTAACAAGACGGTATCATGCTGCTTAGGAAGGCTCTGTGGTAGTTAACAAGACGGTATCATGCAGCTTAGGAAGGCTCTGTGGTAGTTAACAAGACGGTATCATGCAGCTTAGGAAGGCTCTGTGGTAGTTAACAAGACGGTATCATGCTGCTTAGGAAGGCTCTGTGGTAGTTAACAAGACGGTATCATGCAGCTTAGGAAGGCTCTGTGGTAGTTAACAAGACGGTATCATGCAGCTTAGGAAGGCTCTGTGGTAATTAACAAGACGGTATCATGCAGCTTAGGAAGGCTCTGTGGTAGTTAACAAGACGGTATCATGCAGCTTAGGAAGGCTCTGTGGTAGTTAACAAGACGGTATCATGCTGCTTAGGAAGGCTCTGTGGTAGTTAACAAGACGGTATCATGCAGCTTAGGAAGGCTCTGTGGTAGTTAACAAGACGGTATCATGCAGCTTAGGAAGGCTCTGTGGTAGTTAACAAGACGGTATCATGCAGCTTAGGAAGGCTCTGTGGTAGTTAACAAGACGGTATCATGCAGCTTAGGAAGGCTCTGTGGTAGTTAACAAGACGGTATCATGCAGCTTAGGAAGGCTCTGTGGTAGTTAACAAGACGGTATCATGCAGCTTAGGAAGGCTCTGTGGTAGTTAACAAGACGGTATCATGCTGCTTAGGAAGGCTCTGTGGTAGTTAACAAGACGGTATCATGCAGCTTAGGAAGGCTCTGTGGTAGTTAACAAGACGGTATCATGCAGCTTAGGAAGGCTCTGTGGTAGTTAACAAGACGGTATCATGCTGCTTAGGAAGGCTCTGTGGTAGTTAACAAGACGGTATCATGCAGCTTAGGAAGGCTCTGTGGTAGTTAACAAGACGGTATCATGCAGCTTAGGAAGGCTCTGTGGTAATTAACAAGACGGTATCATGCAGCTTAGGAAGGCTCTGTGGTAGTTAACAAGACGGTATCATGCAGCTTAGGAAGGCTCTGTGGTAATTAACAAGACGGTATCATGCAGCTTAGGAAGGCTCTGTGGTAGTTAACAAGACGGTATCATGCAGCTTAGGAAGGCTCTGTGGTAGTTAACAAGACGGTATCATGCAGCTTAGGAAGGCTCTGTGGTAGTTAACAAGACGGTATCATGCAGCTTAGGAAGGCTCTGTGGTAGTTAACAAGACGGTATCATGCTGCTTAGGAAGGCTCTGTGGTAGTTAACAAGACGGTATCATGCAGCTTAGGAAGGCTCTGTGGTAGTTAACAAGACGGTATCATGCAGCTTAGGAAGGCTCTGTGGTAATTAACAAGACGGTATCATGCAGCTTAGGAAGGCTCTGTGGTAATTAACAAGACGGTATCATGCAGCTTAGGAAGGCAAGAGTTGGCGGGGATAGTTGGAAGCCTAATTATTGCTAAAGGTCCTTCCTAAGCTGAATTAAATCGTCTAATAGTCTCCAGAATATGATGTAAATGACGTCGTCGGTACAGGAGGGGTTAACCACTGTTACCTACTCCTCCAGCAATCTAAAAATGTCACCCCCTTGACCCCCTTTAAAGATAAATTTGTACATTTTTCGGTAGAAAAATGTCCCGGCCAAAGGCCGGTTCCTCTTAAATTACAGGCTCGCTATCGCTCGCCAGGATAAAATCGACACCTGAATGGCACGAAAGGTCTTAATATGGGGTGAAAGTTCTTAAAATCGCTAACCTAAGGGGGCGAACGATTTATAATATCAAAAGCAATGGGGCTAAACATGAGGGAGAAAGGGGTCAAGAAAAAAATCCCTCAAGTGGAGATCTCCCCTTAAGGGGGGTCACCAGCTTTTTTTATTTGTCTCTCCTTTTCTCTCTTTCCCTGGCTTATATCCATTCGGCCCCATTTAGCCAACTGTGTTAAGACGTTTATCCCCATCCAGGTGTCGATTTCTTCCTGGCGAGCGATAGCGAGCCAGCATTGTATGGAGAAATCCGGCTTCGCCGGAGAAATTTTTCTATCGAAAAATGTACAAAATTAGCTTGCTGTCAAACCAAAAATATATATATGCTGGCTCGCTATCGCTCGCCAGGAAAATATTGACACCTGGATGGGGGTAAATATCTTAAAACAGTAGGCTGAATGTGGCCGAATGGATACAAGCCAAAGAGAGAGGGAGAGAAAGAGAAAAAAGGCGAGGTGGGCTCCCTTAAAGCTATATACACATGCAGAACCATACGATAATCTACGTTCAGTCCAGTTACCGTAAGCTAGATAAATATTACCCAGATTTGTGCACATAATAATTTTGCCCCGATTTGTGAACATAATAATATTACCCCGATTTGTGCACATAATAATATTACCCCGATTTGTGCACATAATAATATTACCCCGATTTGTGCACATAATAATATTACCCCGATTTGTGCACATAATAATATTACCCCGATTTGTGCACATAATAATATTGCCCCGATTTGTGCACATAATAAAGTTGGCGACCAAAAGTTGCCGGAATAATCGGTAATGTGACTCCAGTTTAAGGGAAGGTTAGTTTGTTGCCTAGACCTCTATCAAGCTTCCAATTACATCCCCAAGACCCCCTTTCAAGAGAAATGTTTACATTTCTCAGCAGAAAAATTTCCCGGCCGAAGGCCGGTTCCTTATAAATCACAGGCTCGCTATCGCTCGCCAGGGAAAAAATCGACACCTAAGTGGCATGATAGGTCTTAAAATGGACAGAAATGGGTGGAAAGTTCTTAAAATCGCCAAACAAATGGGACAAACGTTTTATAATTTCAAAAGCAATGGGGCTCAACACTAGGAAGAAAGGAGTCCAGAAAAAATCTCTCAAGTGAAAATCTCCCCTTAATAATAATAATAATAATAATAATAATAATAATAATAATCATAATCATAATAATAATAATAATAATAATAATAATAATAATAATATTTATTCCGTTAGCAATTTACAGAGTTGGTACCACATAGTATGTTACAAATATGACATGTACCAGCCTTGCATAATTCCAACTAAGGATAGCCCAATAAGGCCGTTAGGCGTATTTCCATTGGAGTCCTTGTGGGATTAGGTTAGCTGGGGAAGTATTTCCATTGGAGTCCTTGTGGGATTAGGTTAGCTGGGGAAGGGAGGATAAAGAAATAGATACTTTAGAGAAAGTATTTCTAGGGGGTTATTTTAAGAAACCTTACATCCTATGGTAAATATCAGTAATCCGTAATCAGTAATCATTTCAGTTTAATGTTGAGCACCCCTCCCAACCCGTCCCCAGGACGAGATAAATGCCGGGCTCTTTAATGCCATTCTTTTCCAATTGGCTTCGGTGTTTTTGTATGTATCCCAAGACCTTTGACCTCGTCCATGTCCTCACGCACACAAACACGCACATGATGCACGTACCCACATACACATATATGAACACACGCACGTACACAAATAAACTCACGCACACATTATATATATATATATATATATATATATATATATATATATATATATATATATATATATATATATATATACCGGTATATATATATATATATGTATATACCGGTACATATATATATACCGGTATATATATATATATATATATATATATATATATATATATATATATATATATATATATATATATATATATATATATATATATATATATATATATACGGTATATATACTGTATATATAATAGATAGATAGATATTAAGATAGATAAATAGATAGATAGACAGATTTTTTCCTCCCCCCACGTAAGGCAAATGTAAACCCACAAGGTTAATATAAAAGAAAGACTGAATCTCATTAGACAGTAACAGTATACTTTAACGAGCACAATGTTTAAACAAGCTTCGTGCATATTACTGGAGATGAGAAAGTTGACTGTCACATAACTTAACCTTCTCTAGATAACATGACCGTACCTAAATTAAATAAAAACATTATTTAAGGAAGCCCACCTCGCTTTTATTCTCTTTCTCTTCCTCTCTCTTTGGCTTGTATCCATTCGGCCCCATTCGCTCGCCTGGAAGAAATCGACACCTGGATGGGGATAAACGTCTTAAAACAGTTGGTTTAATGGGGCCGAATGGATACAAGCCAGGGAAAGAGAGAAAAGGAGAGAAAGATAAACAAAACGGTGACCCCCCTTAAACGAAACCGAATCCAAAGTAGATTCACACCCTGAGCGCTGTAACACAACCAAGCGTATACTGTACAGTAGAACGCATATCTCTGGCACGAATATATGGTTACTAATAATAATTAATAAACCTTTAATTGTGTTTCCTCTGTTTTGCAAATATAACCAACGATACTTTATATAAAATTATACAACTATATTGATAGCATAATCCATAAATGCGCTGAATTTCGATGTGAGTATCCTAGGTTCGAGTCCTTGGAGTGCCACATGTATTTGTTGATTTCATTAATTGAGTTTAGAAGTAAAGTTGGTTGGTGAAAAAATATAATAATATATAGTTTTCTCTTTCACTTTACCCAATTTCATATTGGGGTTGTCCATCAACTATTTAATCTAACTGTACAATTGCCTGTACAAATAGCTGGTACACTGCTGAATAATAAACTTGAGAGAGAGAACAATAATTGAGGGTAAACACTGACTAGGACACGTGCCTAAAGAATATATTTCAAAATAGTTAATCAACGTGTTAAAATTGTTCAATAAAATATGCACCACCTTTCACAGCAGGTGGTTGTACAGTTCCTGGACAAGTTCCATTTCTCTCTGACTATTATTATTATTATTATTAGTAGTAGTAGTAGTAGTAGTAGTAGTAGTAGTAGTAGTAGTAGTAATAGTAGTATTTTCCTTGTTATTATTAATATTATTGAAATGAAAGTAAAAATAGTATAATTGAATTTAGAGTACAGTATTTAATTGCACAGTTGCATAAGAAGGTGAATAATTAACTACTGCAAAGACAGGAATAGGAGCTATTTCAATAATGCTGTACCATTATTACCATGATAAATAAAATCTCAGTGAGGAAAAGAACTTATGCGGAGGACTGTACAGGTAACCCTTTAGCACCATAACATAATTTTCTTCATATTCTGGTTGCCATTAGACGATTTACTACGGCATATAATCTACCTTCAGGTCTCAAAGGGGTAAATACGATCTCAATGAACCCTCTGCATAGCGTAGGTCTTATTTAAACTGCTTAAAATCGTCTAATTTGGCCAGGATAATAGCCAAAAAGGTGTCCACGCGCTGAAGGGGTTAACGTGGAATGTATCTGTCTTACCTTAGGCCAGTGTAGCAGACAGGACCTGAAACAAAATAAAATACAAATTAATAAATGATCATAATCACAATTGTAGGTTACTGTTCTTATTATATTATGTACAGTCGCAGTCATTAGGGGGGTCACCTGTTTTTTTTTCTCTCCTTTTCTCTCTTTCTCTGACTTGTATCCATTTGGCCCCATTCAGCCAACTGTTTTAAGATTTTTTTTTTTTTTTCTATATTCCATCTACTCCCTCTCGGGCATAGGCTGAGAGCCTTTACACTACACCGCTGAACACGGTGAGGCCTGTGAGGTCTTGTTCCAGTCTAGGGAGTGAGACATGTGACGCACCCCGGCTCGAAGCAACTCCAACTCTGAAGCCGCTTCGCCTCTGCGCTTCACCGTCTCATCCCCTACACTCGGACCCTCACTCTCAGAACACCACCTATTGATCAACTAACTCACTAGGCATTGCCCCCCTGTAGCATATTTTGAATATGGGAATATTCATACACTGCTATTTAATCAGGGAACAATGAGGGTATTTTTGTTTGGCATTTCGTTGTGCTGTGGCAATGCACTGAAACTAGGTACAGCACAAATTCCATCCCAATAATATCTTCCCATTGACATATTGGGATTCGAACCCGGGTCCATTGGATTACCAGTCCAGTGGCAAGACCACTACGCCACACCTCCCCATCCAGGTGTCAATTTCTTCCTGGCGAGCGATAGCGAGCCAGCATTGTATGGAGAAATCCGGCTTTGCCGGAGACACCTTTCTATCGAAAAATGTACAAATTTAGCTTGCTCTAAAACAAAAATATATATATGCTAGCTTGCTACCGCTCGCCATGAAAATATTGACACCTGGATGGTGGTAAACGTCTTAAAACAGTAGGCTGAATGGGGCCGAATGGATACAAGCTAAATAGAGAGGGAGAGAAAGAGAAAAAAAGCGAGGTGGGCCCCCTTAATGCCGTCTATAAGATTGGAAGCTACCACAGACTGAACTGAATATCCCTTTAAACCCTTAGAAGATTCGATGACGCATTTCGTCTCTGTTCACTGGCTATTATTAAACGGTTGCATTCAAATTAGGAAGAGTATCTTATAGTCAGAGGGTTAATTGAGATACAGTAGTCTTACCCCTATAATTCCCACAGATCCTTCCTAAATTGTATAAAATCGTCTAATGATTGCCAGAACAAACTATAAAATGCGTTAACATCGTCAGAAGGTTAATTCTTTACCTGATATACGCAGTATGATGGATCGTTTAACCCCTTGAGGATCTAATACGCATTTTTAGATTCTAGTTTGGTTATCATTAGACGATTTTGCACAACTTCCGAAGGCTATCTCGGAATCAAAGGGGTAAACACTATCTCAATTAACTCTCTAAGCTCCCACAAGTTCACCTTAAGCTGAATAAAATGGTCTAATGATAGCAAGAAAAAACTGTCAAACTGCGTCATGATCCTCAAAGGGTTAATTAGATCGTGGGCTCAAAATGTATCAGAATTTCTGGGCTTTACATATGGTCTACGTTGAAGCTATACCCTGTTCCAAATAAGACAGCCAAAACTCTTGAACAATAACCTCCATAATTCACAAACGACTAAAGTGGTCGAGCCATTATTTCTACCATTTGGGAAGGGCCAGGCAGGGAATAGACCTGTGTGGAAATTTGACAGCCCATTTGCTCTAGCCCTTTTTGAGTTACAGAGGTTAGGGTTCATGATTTCTCCTAAGTATTTGGAACAGAATATAGTCGTCGATGTCCATTTAATAGAGCCTGGAAATGTTGCCGGAAAAAACTTGTCGATTATCACTTGCCGGAAATAAGGCCTTGAGGGATTTTTGTATGGACCCCTTTCTCCCTCGTGTTTAGCCCCATTGCTTTTGAGATTATAAGACGCTCTCCCCATCAGTTTGACGATTTTAAGAACTTTCGCCCCATTTCTGTCAACTTTAAGACCTTTAGTGCCATTTAGGTGTCGATTTTTTCCTGGCGAGAGATAGCGAGCCTGTAATTAAAGAGGAATCGGCCTTCGGCCGGGACATTTTTCTACCGAAAATGTACAAATTTATCTTGAAAAGGGGTCTAGGTGATTATATTTTAAGCTTGATGGAGGTCTAGGGAAACTGAAAAAAACAACAATCCCCTCAAAACCAGTGTCACACGAGCGCCTTTTCCGGCAATTTTCTATGAGCAAGTTTTTCTCGTAATATCTTGAGACTCTTTTGCACTGGAATTGGAAACTAAACTGAAGGTAGATAATATGAAGTGGCCGATTTCTGATATAAAATAATTTTTGAAGCCGCCAGACTGCAATTGCCCGAAAAAATTATGGATAAATCACTCGTGTAACACTGCCTTAACATACGAGCAATTTTTCCGGCAATTTTTCGGTGAGCAAGGTATTTCTGGCAACATTCGAGGGCTTTCTTGAGCTGATATCATAAACTACAGTACAGTCTGTTTGTTTTCAGATGACGGTATGTTGAATATCTTAGTAGCTTACTAGTCAATACTTAAGGGGAATATAATTATGAAACTACAGTCTTTGCGTCATATTAATGCCAAGTTTTCATAATTAGCAACATGTTTCGTTACAAATTCATCGTAATGTCCTAGTAATCAAGATGGGGACATGACAATTTACCGTCGGCAGGATATAAACAGACTACAGTAGATGTTAGGTGGCTGAATGCTTAAGGGGGGTCACCTGCTTTTTGTTTCTCTTAGTTGTATCCATTCGGCGCCGTTCAGCCTACTGTTTTAAGACATTTATCCCCATCCATGTGTCGATTGTTTCCTGGCGAGCGATAGCGAGCCAACATTTTATGGAGAAATCCGGCTTCGCCGGAGACATTTTTCTATCGGAAAATGTACAAATTTAGCCTGCTGTCTAACACATTATCCAAAATATGGTGGCTCACTATCGCTCGCCAGGTATAAATCAACACCTACTGTAGATGGGGATAAACGTCTCAAAACAGTATGCTGAATGGGGCCGAATGGATACAACCCAGCGAGAGAGAAAAAACAGCAAAAAAATAGTATTAATTATTATAATTATAATAATAATAATAATATTGATGTTGCAAGACACGAATTGCTTATAAATATTGCCGGTATAAGTGCCCGTGTGACATCGATTTTAATGTATTAGGCATAAGTCAACGCAGATCTATATCAGTGATTTTTTATCTTTATGTATGGTTAGGCTACCTTAGTAGGAAACCATCTTAGAGCTTTAAGAGATTAACGTCACTCAGTGCCAAAAACTGTTATAATAGAATATATACACGCACACACACACACACACACACACACACACACACACACACACACACACACACACACACACATGCACACACACATAATCCATCCTGATCTCCCTAATCATATTTAAGGGGTGATGGTTCACATTTTGGTCGATTTTGTTCATGTATTCATTATTTTTCTAATTTCTTCCCTATACCTCCATCAAATTTGAAAAAAAAGCATCCATTAGATCCCCCCTCTAGATTAATTTGTACATTTTTGGTAGAAAAATGTCCCGGCCGAAGGCCGATTCTTCCAACATTACAGGCTCACTATCGTTTGCCAGGGGAAAAATCAACACCTAAATAGCACGAAAGGTCTAAATAATAACGAAGAAATGGAGCGAAAGGTCTTAAAATCGACTATCTAATGGGGCAAACATCTTAACATCTGAAAACTAATGGGGCTAAACATGAGGGAGAAAGTGGTCCAGAAAACCGGCCCATCCCCCATTAAAGGGTTTTTACGGTCTCTGCCTTAAATAGTTTTGAGCTTTCACTTCGCAGATATATATCAATATAGATTATCCCATATTTAGCATACACTAACCTAAATTCAACGAACCTAACATAATGTCAATCAAATACAATCATTGCAAAGTAATACAAATATACACATATAGAGAAATAGATAGACAGACAGACAAATAGATAGATAGACAGATAAATACTGACAGACAGGCACTCAGTCAGTTCAGAGAGAGAGAGTGTGTGTAATATCGTCTCATGGTCGCCAGCATAGTAAAAGCCCCTATTAACAGTAATAACCACGAATATTATATCATAAATGGTCTGCCACGGACTTACACGCAAACTCCGTCTTATCCAGTCCAATAGTCACGTTTAACCTTTGCCTGGTAGGAAAATATGTCTAAAGTACAATTTGGCTATCACATTATCAGGAGAAAATTATTGGTGGGTGGACAAAAAGTGGTGTTGGTGGTATCAGATAATTACTTAATATACAGAGTTTGTTCCTCCGAGCATGGTGTAATTTGTATAACACAACGGATGTTAACACCAACTGCGGCCGGTATTACAGGAAGCACCTCTATCTTATTCTATCTTACACTCACTCTCACTCTCAATCTCTCTCTCTCTCTCTCTCTATATATATATATATATATATATATAAATATATAATATTGTATATATATATATATATATATATATATATATATATAATATTGTATATATATATTATCAGTTCTGCGAAGCAGAGTGGTATCGCACACACAGATCCCGCCCGTATACTGTGCACCACAATTCAGCTTGTCGGTCGTCGTCGTCGTCCGTCGTCGTCCGTCGTCCGTCCGAAAACTCCTCCTAGACCGTTTGATGGATTTTCACCAAATTTCACAGGTACATTAATTTGGTCAATGCGAAGGTCAGTCAAAAAGAAATGTTCAATTTAACTTAAAGGTTAAGGTCAAAGGTCAAGGTTACAAATAAGGTCAATATTTCATGTGTTTTAGTTTTTAATAAAAATTTCTTAATTTTCATTATACAAGTTACTGGTAACCTCGATATCTTATTGACAACATTTTAAATAAATATTCTGAAGGGTAAGGTCAAAGGTCAAGATCAAAGGTCAAAGTATTTTGTTTACTAGTATTTCTTTTATTAACTGTCAGATTCTCACTAGACTTACCATGTATATTCGGAATATTTAGGCCAAGGTCATACAAGGAACTATACAATTCCATAGTAAAGGTCAAGTTCACAGGTCAAGGTCAAATAAAATGTCAATATGTTAATTTCTTTACTTTTCATGCAAATTTCACAAAATTTGGTGATATAGTTGCACTTTAAATGAAAAGGATAAATAATACATTTTGAGACATATCATGAAGGTCAAGGTCAAAGATCAAGGTCAACTATTCTATAAATATATATGAAACTAACTGATGGATTATAATGAAATTAGTCATCCTTATTTTATTTTCCTGGGCAATGTCAATGAACAAAAAAAATACTCCTACATAAAGGTCAAGGTGAAAGGTAAACTTATACTATGTATTTTTAGTTTTTATTCAAATTTCTTCATTTTCACAATACAAGTTACTGGTAACCTTGATATCATATTGCCCAAATGTTATATAAATATTCTAGAGGGTAAGGTCAAAGATCAGAATAGGTTTTTTACTAGTATTTCTTATACTAACTGCTAGATTATCACTAGGCTTACCATGTATATTCGGAATACCTAGGCCAAGGTCATACAAGAAACTATTTAATTCCATATGAAAGGTCAAGGTCACAGGTCAAGGTCAAATAAAAGGTCAATATGCTATTTTCTTTACTTTTCATGCAAGCGTCACAAAATTTGGTGAGATAGTTGCACTTTAAGTGAAAAAGGAAAATAATACACGTTGAGACATATAAAGGTCAAGATAAAGGTCAAAGGTCAACTATTCTATTAATATATATGAAACTAACGATGGGTTTTAATGAAATTAGGCATGTTTATTTGATTTTCATGGGCAATATCAATGCAAACAAAAATGTACTCTTACATAAAGGTCAAAGTCACAGGTCAAGGTCAAAGGTCAACTTTTATTATTTATTAAAAAAGATTACTCAAATTTTGGAAAACTGGCTGTGTTATGGCTTATTACTTAAATATCATATATATCAAATTTCACATAAATACTGTAATAGTTAAGGTCAGAGGACAAGGTCAAAACAAGAGTATTTGTCATTTTACCTAAACTCCTCCTAGACTGTTTAATGTATTGTCACAAAATTATACAGGCAAATTCAGTTGGTCAATGCGACGACCATCCAAATATATGTATTTTATTTAAGTCAAAGGTCAAAGGTCAAGGTCACAGTATATGATCACTATCTGTAATCAATAAGTTTTTATACAAATTACACCATATTCATAATGCTAGTTAATACGAACATTGTTGTTAAGCTTACTAAATCCTTGATAAGAAATTCTAAGGTCGAAGATCAAAGATCAAGGATAAAGGTCGAAATATGATTTTTAATAGTATTTCCTATTTAATGTAAGATTCTCATTGGGCATATCATGGTATTCGGAATCCCTAGACCAAGCTAGGTCATACAAGAATAAACATAATTCCATTTGATAGGTCAAGGTCACAGGTCAACGTCAAATATAAGGTCAATATACTAATTTCTTTACTATTCATGTAAACTTCACAAAATTCGTTGAGGCAGTTGTGCTTTAAGGGATAATTAAATTTATAAAATTTCAGACATCATGAAGGTCAAGATGAAGGTCAAAGGTCAAGGTCAACTATTCCTTTAATACCTCTGAAACTAACTGATGATCTTTAATGAAAGTTGAAACACTTATTTGATTTTCTAGGGTTACATCAAAGCAAACAAAAATATAATCCTACATAAAGGTCAAGGTCACAGGCCAAGGTCAAAAGTTAACCTTCATCATAAAATCATGCTCAATTTTCGATAAGCTGACGACTTAGTTACATTTTACTTAAATAACATATATTTCAATCATAATATATAATGTACACTATTATAATACTAAAGGTTAAAGGTCAAGGTCAAAGAACAAAAGAAGAGTGTTAATAATTTTCTTTAAACTCTTCCTAGACTGTTTAACCCTTTGTGTACCGGTGACATATTTGTTATTGTATTCTAGCTATAATTAGACAATTTTGGGAAGCTTATGAAGGATCTGCGGTAGTAAAAAGGGTTAATTAAGATAGTTGAAAGCCTGCTCATTTTATGGAGGCCCTTCATAAACTAAATAAAATCGTCTTAATATCCAGTATGAAATGAAGCCGACAGAACCGTACTGAACGGGTTACGTATCGTCACCAAATGTTTTGTTTTTGTTATTCAAAGGTCAAGGTGAATGGTGAAGGTCACAGATTATGGTCACTATTTCTTTCTTATATATATTTTAAATTTGAATTACACCCTATTCAAAATGCTACAAAATAGTGTTACGCTGACCTTATTATAGATAAATATTTCAATGGTCAAGATTCAATGTGATCATAAATGTAATTATATTATGTATACTCCCAAGCGGACATGAACCACCAACAGTCAGGACGAGTGTCTATGCATTAATCCACTACACACAAGTATCCTCTATCACGCTGTGGTATAGTGGATTAAAGTATGGGCACTTGTTCTGACTGTCGGTGCTTCAAGTCCGGCTGTGAGTATAAAAACATTTAGTATATATATATATATATATATACTGTATATAAACCGATTTTACCTAAGAGATTCAATACTACTTGCAGAATACTAGGTCGCAGAGTTGCGTATGCATTTTTTTTTCTTTTTTTTGTAATGCGAAAACTGCACACCTACTTTATTATTAGTGCTGCTGCTACTATAAAAGAGACAATTTAAGTTTCAATAGGGTTGGAGGAGGGAAGGAATGTCAACAGTGTAGTGGATAGTGAGCTAACACACACTCTGACCGTTCTGTGAAAGGTACTGTACTGTATGTAAAGACTCCAAGGATTACACACTAAATACATACCGGTATGTACAGTATAGTACAAGGTGAACTATCCTTAATACATACCGGTATGTACAGTATAGTACAAGGTGAACTATCCTTAATACATACCGGTATGTACAGTATAGTACAAGGTGAACTATCCTTAATACATACCGGTATGTACAGTATAGTACAAGGTGAACTATCCTTAATACATACCGGTATGTACAGTATAGTACAAGGTGAACTATCCTTAATACATACCGGTATGTACAGTATAGTACAAGGTGAACTATCCTTAATACATACCGGTATGTACAGTCTAGTACAAGGTGAACTATCCTTAATACATACCGGTATGTACAGTCTAGTACAAGGTGAACTATCCTTAATACATACCGGTATGTACAGTCTAGTACAAGGTGAACTATCCTTAATACATACCGGTATGTACAGTCTAGTACAAGGTGAACTATCCTTAATACATACCGGTATGTACAGTCTAGTACAAGGTGAACTATCCTTAATACATACCGGTATGTACAGTCTAGTACAAGGTGAACTATCCTTAATACATACCGGTATGTACAGTCTAGTACAAGGTGAACTATCCTTAATACATACCGGTATGTACAGTCTAGTACAAGGTGAACTATCCTTAATACATACCGGTATGTACAGTCTAGTACAAGGTGAACTATCCTTAATACATACCGGTATGTACAGTCTAGTACAAGGTGAACTATCCTTAATACATACCGGTATGTACAGTCTAGTACAAGGTGAACTATCCTTAATACATACCGGTATGTACAGTATAGTACAAGGTGAACTATCCTTAATACATACCGGTATGTACAGTATAGTACAAGGTGAACTATCCTTAATACATACCGGTATGTACAGTATAGTACAAGGTGAACTATCCTTAATACATACCGGTATGTACAGTATAGTACAAGGTGAACTATCCTTAATACATACCGGTATGTACAGTATAGTACAAGGTGAACTATCCTTAATACATACCGGTATGTACAGTCTAGTACAAGGTGAACTATCCTTAATACATACCGGTATGTACAGTCTAGTACAAGGTGAACTATCCTTAATACATACCGGTATGTACAGTCTAGTACAAGGTGAACTATCCTTAATACATACCGGTATGTACAGTCTAGTACAAGGTGAACTATCCTTAATACATACCGGTATGTACAGTATAGTACAAGGTGAACTATCCTTAATTAAGTATAGTCTTTAATCCTTGCTCTCAGCTCCTGTTGTATCAGTTTAACCTACAGAGGATTTAAGGGGAGATGGGTTGTTTTTCTGGCCGCCCTTCTTTCTCATGTTTAGCCTCATTAGTTTTCAGATTTTATGGAGTTGACCTCATTAGTTTGGCGATTTTAAGCCCCATTTCTTTGTGAACATTAAGACTTTGTGTCATTTACGTGTCGATTTTTTCATGGCGAGCGATAGCGAATCTGTAATTTAACAGGAACCAGCCTTCTGCCGGGACATTTTTCTATCGAAAAAGGTATACATTTATCTTGAAGGAGGGTCTTGGGAGGTGTATTCTTTTTAAGCTTGATGGAGGTCTTGGGAGGAAACTTTAAAACAAAAGGATAAAAATATATAATATTGAGCTAAAAAAAATACGCCCATCCCCCTTAAAGCGAACTGTTGCCATATTAAAAGCCAATCCCCATATAATGTTTTCTGTACTTGCCTCATTTCTACTGTACATACAGTATATTGTTGTTCTAGAGTGTACAATTGGACCAAATTAGCCTGTATAAAATAAAGTCGTGAAGGAAAGTCTCAGCACCACACGAGAATGACCCTCTATCAAAATATCTCCGTTTGATTGACACAGGTGACCATCAAGGAAATTATAGATAACATCGGTGTGTGAGGGTGGTGTGGGTGTGTGTGTGTGTGTGTGTGTGTGTGTGTGTGTGTGTGTGATGTAACAGTCTGGACAAGTGTGTGTGTGTGTGGTCTGTGTGTGTTGTGTGTATGGGTCAGTGTGTGTGTGTGTGTGTGTGTGTGTGTGTGTATATATGTGTGTGTGTGTGTGTGGTGTGTGTGTGAGAGAGAGAGAGAGTGAGAAAGAGAGATCAATTTACATGTATACACTGGCCACACACACCATACGATCCCAGAGAGGTGGTCAGGGCTTAATTCTAGTAGAAATAGCAAATCCAAAAATAAGGGAAAGAAGAAGAAAAGGATAGCAAAGAAGAAATCTCTCTCCCAATCCATTCCTTTCGGTTATTTCCGTACATGAAGACAGTTTGAAGTGAATAACCTTGCATGGCTTGGAAATCGCCTGAAGGAAATTATAGAATAGTTAGAAATGGAAAGGATAAATTATGCAACCTTCAGAGAGAGAGCTAATGTTCACCTCCATCAGGACGTAATTTCAAACCTTGTACACCATAACCTTAACCTCTCAAATCAATCCATGCATAACTTAAATAAATCAAAATGATCTTACTGCTTATATACCAAAAGACAGACCCCAATGCAATTTGTTGGAAAAACTGCATATGTGACTCCTCTGTAAAATTAATGTATGTAGTATACATAATAAAACTAATAAAACTAGTATGTAAAGTAAGTGTGTAATATATATACAGTATATATATATATATATATATATATATATATATATATATATATATATATATATATATATATATATATATATATATATATATATATTTAGTATATATATATATAAATATATACCGGTATATATATATATATATATATATATATATATATATATATATATATATATATATATATATATATATATATATACCGGTATATACTGTATATATATATATATATATATATATACTCCATTACTCTATAAAAACATAAATACAATTAGCACTGCACCAGTTGGAAATCTAGGCGGGTGTACATAAATCAGGTAATTAAATTAAAAAGCAGTGTGTAATAGGTGAACACACATAGCCAGAATCGATAACAGGCTCCAAAAACGCAAAACAAAAACACTGCCCGTGTGACACCCCCTTAACACCTTGCACCAAGAAAATTATTTACCCAGTCAAAGAATTAATTATAAAAAAAAATACAATATTATTTTCCCAGATAAGAAATAAAAAGAAACCCATGAACTAAGACCCAGTGCTGATATTTTGTTCTTGCAATCAATACAAAAACATGTTTTCTTCTTGTTTTCAGATAAGATATATAAAGAAAGTCATACGCTAAGCACCAGCGTTTGTTTTTCTTTTATATATTTTATTTTATCTGTTTTGTATTTTACATAAGGAATACAAATGTATTAAACTCCTAAGTTTACGACCATTCTTAATTCCATTACTCCCATTAAAGTAAATAACACAATGCAAGCAAACCCATACAATTAGAACCCTTTCTCTTATAAAGAAAATAATATAAAGAAAATATAGACAGATTTGGACCATAAGGTATATATATATATATATATATATATACAGTATATATATATACTGTATATATTGTATTCCAGATGAGGAATAGTTAATATTTGAATTTCCACATTAATTTGTTTAATTATTACTTGTATAATGCATTTTATTTTATTTTATTGAACCTAGACCAAAAACAAAAACAAAAATCACTCCTACAATTAGTTTTATTTTCTAGTTCGATTATCTTTTAACTTTTTTCATTGCCATATTTTTTCCGTTCCCTGGCCCCAAAACCAGAGCCAGTTTCTTGCCCTTGATTTGGAACAGAGTCACTACCCTTCCCATAAGTTTTGGGAGTATTAGAGCAGCGCGGTTTCGATAGAGATGTACTGGTTTCTGGACATTTCGCCCCTAAGTCAATTCGCACCTTTTGAGTCCATTTACTCATTTAGCCACATCTAAAATACCCCATGCCATACTTAACCTACTGTAACTTAACCTTTAGTATAATCAACCCTAAACTAATATATTCCAACTTAAGTTGACTTACACTGTAATGAATTTTTCTTCCAGCTGAAACAAAATGCGTATGTACAATAACAATAATGGTAGTATGTAGTCAACCCACAACACAATTGGAACCCACACATGGGTAATTATCGGTATGTATTTTGAACTAATGAATTTAACTAATAGACGCCTTCGCAGTGTGCCAGTTTTAGACAATTTGACGGAATCGCGCTATTAACATTCAGAAACGAGGAACAGATCTAAAACAATACCATCCAAAATTATGACAGAGGCCCATCGAGGCTAACCATGATCCACAAATATAAATAGTAAGGATTTTCTATGACCTTGATGAACCCTTGGGTATTGTTTCTCATATAAAGCTAAACATTGGGTCAAAATGCCAGTTAGTAGGAAGACATCCATTGAATATTCAATATGTATATTTGTTTCGGCTGAATACAAAAAAATTGAACAAAGTGAACCTGCCAGATATCCATTACCAACTGAGGTGGCTCTTGCACCGCGAGATTGCCTATAACGGGGTATAGCGGAATCGGGATGTAGGGGATTCATCCACCCTTATTATATATATTTGTTTCAGCTGAATACATAATAATAGCACTATAACCTGATCTAATATAATGATATAGCAACATAACTTAAGGGGCGAGGGTTCACTTTTGGGGCCATTTTTGCATGTATTCATTATGTTTCTAGTTTCCTCCCTAGACCTCCATCAAATTAAAAAAAGAAAAAAAAACATTCATTAGATCCCCCTTCTAGATTAATTTGTACATTTTTCGGTAGAAAAATTTCCCGGCCGAAGGCCGGTTCTTCCAACATTACAAGCTCACTATCGTTCGCCAGGGAAAAAATCGACACCTAAATAGCACGAAAGGTCTAAATATTGACGACGAAATGAGGCGAAAGGTCTTAAAATCGACTAACTAATGGGGCAAACATCTTAACATCTGAAAACTAATGGGATTAACATGAGGGAGAAAGTGGTCCAGGAAACCGGCCCATCCCCCCTTAACCTAATCTAACTTAACAGCCCAAAATAATCTACCCACTTAACAGTCAAAACAATTATAATGAGGGTGAAAGGTTTGCAGACGAACGGAATGTGAATGCAAAGTCCAGGCAAACCCCTCCCCCCCCCCCCCCCCCCGTTCAGCCCGAGAGAAACTGGCGTGTGAACGATCGTTTACCCCAACCAATTGACGATCCGGCCAGATGTAGATGGCGGATAATGGCTGCCGCTGTGATGGGTTGCTGTTCCCCCCGAGCTGCGGATTAATTCAAGGCAGTTAATGGGAACCAATCCTAAACGCAAGCACCATTTAAGGGGGGGTCACCTACATTTGTTTTCTTTGTTTCTCCTTTTCTCTCTTTCTCTGGCTTGTATCCATTCGGCTCCATTCAGCCAACTGTTTTAAGGCGTTTATCTCCATCAAGGTGTCAATTTCTTCCTGGCGAACGATAGCGAGCCAACACTATATAGAGAAATCCGGCTTCGCCGGAGAAATGTTTCTATCGAAAAAATGTACAAATTTAGCTTGCTGTCAAAACGAAAATATATACATGCTGGATCGCTACCGCTCGCCAAGAAAATATTGACACCTGGATGGGGGTAAACGTCTTAAAACAGTAGGCTAAATGGGGCCGAATGGATACAAGCTCGAATTTTTGCCCGTAAAAGATGTTTACCCGTGCTGGCGTGTGGACGATTATTTAACCCCAACCAATTGACGATCCGGCCAGATGTAGATGACAGGTAATGGTTGCCGCTGTGATGAGTGGCTGTTCTCCCCCCAAGCGGCGGATTAATTCAAGCCACAGTTAAGGGAGGAATGAGCCGGTTTTCTGGTCCCTTTTTCTCCCTCATGTTTAGCCCCATTATAGTTTTCAGATGTTAAGATGTTTTTCCCATTAGTTAGTCGATTGTAAGACCTTTCACCCAATTTCTTCGTCAATATTTAGACCTTTCGTGCTATTTAGGAGTCGATTTTTTCCCTGGCGAACGATAGTGAGCCTGTAATGTTGGAAGAACCGGCCGAACCGAAAAATGTACAAATTAATCTAGAAGGGGGATCTAATGGATGTGTTTTTAACCCTCTCACGACCATATGACGCAGAGGTTGCCAGATTAGGAATAAGAAATAGAGTTCTCTCACTCTTATAATTACCATTCCAAAATTAGTTTTCTGCCCACAGCTAACTCAAAGACAACTGCAGAGGTTAATGTAACTAAACTAAAGGTTTCTAAATACCCCTGATGGTAACAAAGGCTTTAAAGTATCCCTAATAGGCTCAAAATTGCATCAAGAACGTGAGAGGGTTAAATTCGATGGAGGTCTAGGGAGGAAACTAAGAAAATAATTAATACATGCAAAAATCGCCCAAAAAGTGGACAAAAAGTCCCCCCCTTAATGGGAACCAATCCTAAACGCAAGCACCATTTAGCGGCAATAAACTTTTTGGCCTGCTTCCAACAGTCTAGCACCCAAGCTCGAATATCTGCCCGAATAAGATTTTAGCTTACCTTACGAATGACTCCACAAGCTAACCACATCTCTTCCCCTAATCAAAACAGCCCATTTCGTTTATCTCGATGCAATTTAAACATGTTGCGAAGAGGCAGGGAAGATACAGGATGGGAGAATGGAATGGGTAGGAGAGGAAAGGGGTACCGGTACCTATTTTAAGGGAGCCCACCTCGCTTATTTTTTCTCTTTCTCTCCCTCTCTCTTTGGCTTGCATCCATTCGGCCCCATTCAGCCTACTGTTTTAAGACGCTTACCCCCATCCAGGTGTCAATATTTTCCTGGCGAGCGGTAGCGAGCCAGCATATATATATATTTGTTTTGACAGCAAGCTAAATTTGTAATTTTTCGATAGAAAAATGTCTCCGGCGAAGCCGAATTTCTCCATACAATGCTGGCTCGCTATCGCTCGCCAGGAAGAAATCGACACCTGGATGGGGATAAACGTCTTAAACAGTTGGCTGAATGGATACAATCTAGGGAGAGAGAGAAAAGGAGAGAAAGATTTAAAAAAAAACGGTGACCCCCCTTAACAGAGTGAAGAGAGGCCAAGGAGGCAGGGAAGATACAACCTAGCTGGGAGAATGGCATGGGTGAGGGAGGAAAGGGGTACCTTAATTTAACAGAGTAAGGGATATAGAGGGTCTCGATAAACAGGTCACTGGGCGCCATTATGTCTCCAAGTCTGTGTCATATAACCAATCAGTGCAGTCAGTGTAATTGACCACTTGCGAGTTTTGGTCTATAAGGAAGTTGGAGCCGTAGACATCAATATTTAGCAGAATTATCAGCTAAAATACAGTCATGATACATATATAAATACAGTCATGATACATATATAAATACAGTCATGATACATATATAAATACAGTCATATAATACATATATAAATACAGTCATGATACATATATAAATACAGTCATGATACATATATAAATACAGTCATGATACATATATAAATACAGTCATGATACATATATAAATACAGTCATGATACATATATAAATACATAAAACCAAATTGATCATACGTTTTATCCATCAGAAACCCACATTATTATTGCATTTCTCTTTAATATTGATGTTCACGGCTCCAACTTCCTTATAGCCTGAAACTCGCAAGTGGTCAATTAGATACTTGTATAGTCTATTCACCATAATAATTAGGCCAGAAATCTTGATCCCTCACTTTTGGAAATAAAAAAGGGGTAGAGCAAATGGGCTGTAAATTCCCACACTTACTCTCCAGCTGACACAAATGGTGGAAATCTTACCTCGATTTCAATAGTGCTTTTTTGAATTATAGAGGTTAGGAGGGTTAATAGATAGATAGATGTAGATGGAAGGGTTAACATTTCTGCCCAAATAATAAAGAATAGACTGGAGATTGATAAAAGGGATAGAAAACGAAAACACGGAATCACAGGAACTTTATAAGTTTAAGGGAGAGATAGATACTGTTTCTGGGGCCCCTTCTCCCTCATGTTTAGCCCCATTAGTTTTGATATTTCAATACGTCCGCCCCATTACCTTGGCGATTTTAAGACCTTTCACCCCATTTCTTTGTCAATATTAGGACCTTTCGTACATTTTAGGAATTAATGTTCTCCTGGCAAGTGATAGCGAGCCTGTAATTTAAGGAGGAACCGGCCTACCGAAAAATGTACACATTTATCTCGAAAGGGGGGGGGGGGATTTTTTTTTTTTTTTTTTTTTTTTTTTTTTTTTTTTTTTTTTTTTTTTTTTAAAGCTTGATGAAGGTATAGAGAGGAAACTATGACAAAATGATAAATCAATAAATAAATGGACTAAAAAATATACCCTGCCCCCTTAAGAATGAAATGTAGAGACATTGGCTGGGTGTGGATTATAGCCCCCATGGGATACAAGATGGCGGCCACATACCAAGGCGGCAGCACCCTGTTCTATCAGGTCATCCTATATTTTGTAACAAGCCTTCCCAGCACGCATACAGAAACTTAAGGGGAGATTTTTATTTTTAGTTGTTGAATGAAGAAGACAGAATGCAAGGAGATGTTTACTTATTTGCTTAATTATATATGTATTTATCATTGCTATAGTTTCCTCCCTACACGTCCATCAGGCTTAAAGAATAATACCCTGAAGACCCCCTTTTGAGAAACATTTATGCATTTTTCGGTAAATAAACAAAAAATCGTCCTAAAGTTCTGGCTCGCTATCCCACGCCAGGAATTGATCGACACCTACTAATGGGTTTCAGGGGTCGTGTGGCATCGTTTTTCGGGAATAACTTATTAACAAACAGTTGGATCAGTATGGTATTTTGACACAGCTTTTTTCACACCGTCCCCTATTTTTTGTCAATAGAGTGCATTACCAAAAGTGTAGAAATAAGCCACTTGTCCTTGTGTCATGAGGTTAAAGTCGCACATTAATGACTAAGAAACGGACAAGGCTACCGTGGCTTACCTGTGAGAACCACCAAACCATTATTGCTCCTCCATCAAACACGGTAGTTATCAGCCACCACCCAACCCTGTTATCGCCTTTAAATTCAAGTTATCTGTCAATATCAAGTATAAATATACAAACAGTATGTATTTAAAGGTGTCGATTATTTCCTGGCGATAGCGAGCCTGCAATTTTAAGAGGAACTGGCCTTCGGCCGGGAAATTTTTCTACCGAAAAATGTACAAATTTATCCTGAAGGGGGGTCTAGGGGGTGTTTCTCTAAGCTTGATGGAGGTATAGGGAGGAAACTAAAAAAATATATGAATAAATGAATTAATAGACCAAACAAACGGTTTACTGTATATATGGATGGAGTTATGAAAGAAATACTATCAAGAGCAGTGGATGTTGGTGTATCGCTGAAAAGGGAGGGAATTGAGTGGAAGCTACCTATACTGCTGTTTGCGGATGATACAGTTCTGATGAGTGATAATGAATGGGAGTTGCAGGGTCTGGTAAATGAGTTTGGAACAGTGTGCGAAAAACGGAATTTGAAGGTAAATACGGGGAAGAGCAAGGTTATGGTCTTCGAAAGGGGTGAAGTCACAGAGTGTGAGGTGAAGCTGAACGGTCAGGCTATGGAGATCGTCAACTCTTTTAAGTATCTGGGCAGTGTGTTGAGTAAAGATGGGACTATGGATGAAGAAGTGCGGGAGAGGGTACAACAGGGGAAGAGGGTTGTAGGAACGCTAAAAGCAGTAACAAGAAATAGGGTGGTCAGTATGGAAGTGAAGAAGTCCTTGCATGACAGTGTGGTAATCCCGACACTGACTTACGGAAGCGAAGCATGGACGTTGGTTGAGAGACTCAGACCAAGAGTGAGAGCAGTGGAAATGAATTACTTAAGGAGTGCGTGCGGAGTTACATGGAGGGATAGGGGGGTTGGGGGGAGGGGCGTCGACTGACTGGGGACAGAGGTGAATGGGGGCGGTTCGTTCGTGGCCACCCCTTCGGGGATCACGGCATCAGGCAATAGATAGATAGATAGAACAAACGGTCAGTCTCCCCTTAAGCCGTTGTCACATGAGAGCTTTCATCCTCAACATTCAATGCATTTTCCTGGCAATATTTCTGGGATACTTTGCACTGATATCGGAAACTAGACTGATAACAGATAAATTTAAGTGAGACAAATATTTATTTAATATTACCTCATAATGTATCATAAAAGTATTAAGGATAAATTTTGAATTTTCCCTGATCATTCCAATTCTGCGTTTAACCCTATTTGGTCCGAAGGGGGTCTTTTGTGGTCTCCCCCCTTATTTTCTCCATTAGTTTGGATATAATAAGACGCTATTTTTCTATCGAAAAATGCACAAATTTAGCATGCAAAGGGTATGGGTGGGCATACTTTTAGTTTGAAGGAGGTCTGGGAAGGCGTTTCTAATAACCTAATGGACAAACGAAAATACATTGCTCCAAAACGGCTAAATTAGGCAAATCTCTAGTTATTAGTAAACGTAATATCATAATAACCTACAATACATCGGGTCAAACAGTGTTAAGTTATACAAGGCAGACATACGAATCCTTGAAACCCTATAGTAACAGAGATCGGTCAACTTCCGTCATATGGGTGCAACTAGTGTCATTAACCTTTTCAGCACCAAGACGCCTTTTTTACCTTTGATTCTGGCTAAAATTAGATGATATTATGCAGTTTAAGAAGGACCTATGTTACTAAGAGGGTTTATTGAGACCGTTTTACTCATTTGAGTCGTATAGGTAAATTACAAACTAAAGAAAATCGGCTAATGGTCACCAGAATATGATGAAATTTACGTAATGGTGGTGAAGGGGTTCACTAATTGTACAGTCAGTCAAATAAGTGATGACACACAGCCGAGTACAAGAAACTGGCATCCAACAATTACCACACCGGATTCAGTTGTGGCCGAGGGGGCCTCATTCCAGTCTGGCTAACTCATGGTCTGCAGTAAAATCTCTCAGGTGTGTAAAGGCACACACACACTCCCTCACATTTTCTAAAATTACCCTGGTGCCAGTAGGAGAAGCAAGTAATTTATCTTATATATATATATATACTGTATATATATATAGGCATAGCTCCCCTTCATAATTTCAACTTTATTCATCTTTCTCCTAACAAAGTAAAAATATTTTGCACTCATTAATAAATCCTTAATATTCAAGTTTTGGTCAATAATATTAAGAGTAATTGTATTATTTGGTGATTCTTTGCTATACAATCTAGAGATGAAAATACATTGAAACACTTTAATTAACTCTTATGGTTAACTTTATTGAGTATTTTTTCCCATACTAAAATACGAAAAAATTATTATGAAGCTTTGATATTCATTATTTGACCATTTTACACAACCTTTCCACCATACTGTACACAATTCATGACTAATTGATTGCACTATACTATGATATTACCAATTTATCCAACTATACTAAATTAATCAGGAATTCATTAAGTGTACACATCTCATAACATATTCATTAAACTGGACAATATGGATCACTAAATCATCCAGCTGTACAAAATTCCTAACATATTTACTTAAGGGGAAACTTTTTGTCTTGTTATTATTTGTTGTATATTATAATTATTAATATTAACAGTTTTATTTTCCCCCTTAAACCTCCATCAAGATCAAAATAAATACTTCAAGACCCTCTCTTCAAGATAAATGTGTCCATTCTGTTTTCTTTTTTTTAGAAAAATGCTCTGGTCCCTCCTAAATTGCAAGCTTGCCATCGCTCGCCATGAAATAATCAACACCTAAATGACACGAAAATTCGTAAAGTTGACAAGAAATGGGGTGAAAGGTAAAAAAATAGCCAAGCTGAATGAATGTCTTTAAAATCTCACAACAAATAGGGTTAAGCATAAAGGAAAAGGGGCTCCAGAAAAAACACCCCTTCACAGAAACAATGAACTGAAACTCCAATCAAAACAGAGCATAAGAAATTGATCCATCTGTACACAAATCCTCATCACTAAATAATTAAGCTGCACAATATTCATCAGTAAATAATTCCGCTGCACAATATTCATCATTAAATAATCCAGATGCACAATCCTCATCACTAAATAATCAAGCTGCACAATATTCATCACTAAATAATCCAGCTGCACAATATTCATCACTAAATAATCCAGATGAACAATCCTCATCACTAAATAATCAAGCTGCACAATATTCATCACTAAACAATCCCGCTACACAATACTCATCACTAAATAATCCAGCTGCACAATACTTATCACTAAATAATCCAGCTGCACAATACTTATCACTAAATAATCCAGCTGCACAATACTCATCACTAAATAATCCAGCTGCAAAATACTCATCACCAAATAATCCAGCTGTAAAATACTCATCACTAACTAATCCAGCTGCACAATACTCATCACTAAATAATCCAGCTGCACAATACTCATCACTAAATAATCCAGCTGTACACAATTCCTCACCAAATAATCCAAATGTACAGTACTCATCACTATACTCAAGCAGCACAATTCTCATAACTCAATAATCAAGCTGCCAAATACTTATCACTCAATAATCAAGATATACACAGATCATCACTAAATTATCCAGATGTACACCCACTTCCTCACTGAGTAATGCAGCTGTACACAATTCCTCACTAAATAATCCAGCTGTACAATACTGATCACTTCATCAAACTGTAAAATTTCTCGCTTCATCCAAATAGAGAATAATCTGAGGTCTCAATTTATTTCAAACAGACTGACCGGCTACCAGAAAAATCGCCCTGGTTAGAAATCTTCTAGTAAAGGAATGGCCATCTCTTTCTTTGGACGCCATTTTGGTGCCTCAATGATCAAACAACAAGGTTTTATTTATTTGTTGATCATATAGAATGTATATCAAAAGGCCAAACTATATATCCTGTATCAGTATCCTCGAATATAAATTAAGGGTATGGATACATTTTAGTGTAATAAGAGGATACCATCACCAGAGGCACCAAGATGGCGGAAGGTGGCAGATCTCTGTTATTATGGGATCTCTAGCCCTGGTAGCTGCCCATAATGACAGATAATTTTCTGTAATATATGCAGAAAGCTGGAGGACTGGTAATTTGCATACATTTCTCCAGACAACTCGACCACTAGAAAATAAACAAAACTTGGAGCTATCATCATCAGCATCACCGGAGCTATCATCATCACCAGTTCACCGCCATTACTAGCACCACCACCATCACCATTACGACCACCACCTTCCCATTACACCAACACCACGTCATCACCATCAGCATCACCGGAGCTATCATCATCACCAGTTCACCGCCATTACTAGCACCACCACCATCATCATTACCATCACCACCTTCCCATTACACCAACACCACGTCATCACCATCACCGAAGCTATCATCATCATTTCACCACCACCATCACCATTACCATCACCACCTTCCCAATACACCAACACCACGTCATTACCATCACCATCACCGAAGTTATCATCATCATTTCACCACCACCATCACCATTACCATCACCACCTTCCCAATACACCAACACCACGTCATCCTCATCACCATCACCGAAGTTATCATCATCATTTCACCACCACCATCACCATTACCATCACCACCTTCCCATTACTCCAACGCCACGTCATCACCATCACCATCACCGAAGTTATCATCATCATGTCACCACCACCATCACCATTACCATCACCACCCATCATTTACCATCACCACCTTAACACCAACACCACGTCATCACCATCACCATCACCGAAGTTATCATCATCATTTCACCACCACCATCACCATTACCATCACCACCTTCCCAATACACCAACACCACGTCATCACCATCACCATCACCGAAGTTATCATCATCATTTCACCACCACCATCACCATTACCATTACCACCTTCCCATTACACCAACGCCACGTCATGACCATCAGCATCACCGGAGCTATCAACATCACCAATTCACCACCATCACCACCTTAACTCTCACAAACACAACGTCATCCTCATCAACACCATTGCCGCCAACATAATTCACCACCACCGGAGCTATCATCATCACCACTCCATTACTATGACCTGCAACACCACCATCTTTATTACAACCACCACCACCACCACTAGTTCACCACCATCTGCATCACCACGAATCCATTGTCGCACTAAACACGAACGTCACCACCATTATTGTCGAAATTTTATTGTTTCTTGGTTTGTAAATTTGACAGCAAAACTCCTAAATACAAATATGAGCCTTTAAGCTGCAAAGTTATGAGTACTTTCAAGCAGAACGATAACACCATGATAACACCATGATAACACCATGAGTTATCAAATAAAAGTCTGAAGTTCAAAGTTGGAGTATATTAATTAAATTATGTTAGGTTAAACTAGGCTGACGTGTTGCCATTAATACGAATTTTATTACAAAGGTATGCAGTATATATATATATATATATATTTATATATATATATATATATATTTATATATATATATATATAATAGTATTGCTCCCATCAGAGTCATGTTGTCAGAGGTGTCAGCTTACCTCCACACCAAGTCTTTATCCAGGTAACAGGATTAACTAGGCAGGTGGAAAGGAACCATTAAAAGAGAAAAATAGCGAGGTGGGCCCCACCTCGCTTTTTTTCTCTTTCTCTCCCTCTCTCTTTGGCTTGTATCCATTCGGCCCCATTCAGCCTACTATTTTAAGAGGTTTACCCCAATCCAGGTGTCAATATTTTCCTGGCGAGCGGTAGCGAGCCAGCATATATATTTTTGTTTTACAGCAAGCTAAATTTGTACATTTTTCGATAGAAAAATTTCTCCGGCGAAGCCGGATTTCTCCATACAATGCTGGCTCGTGGAAGAAATCGACACCTGGATGGGGATAAAAGTCTTAAAACAGTTGGCTGAATGGGGCCAAATGGATACAAGTCAGAGAAAGAGAGAAAAGGCGAAAAAGATAAAAACAAAAAGCAGGTGACCCCCCTTAACTCAGGCACCAAGGCCGAGACATGGGGGTAGGTAACTAATATTTGATTAGCTTAATATTGTATCAATCTTTCTCATTCTTCCATCAGTCCCATTAACAGTCCCATTAACTTGTTCATCAGTCCCATTACCTCTTTCATATGTCTTTAATTGCATACAAATAGCCTTTGTAACTAATAGTATATAATATTACACCTCACTACCATCCAACCATTGACTATGCTATTCACCCAGCACCACTCCTACTCAGCAATTACTTATCCAGTTGTCCATAATCAACCTATCCTGTCATCCTAATACCCAGTCATCCATAATCAACCTATCCTGTCATCCTAATACCCAGTCATCCATAATCAACCTATCCTGTCATCCTAATACCCAGTCATCCATAATCAACCTATCCTGTCATCCTAATACCTAGTCATCCTCAAATCAACCTATCCTGTCATTCTAATACTCAGTCACCCACAAATCAACCTATCCTGTTATTCTAATACACAGTCATCCATAAATCATCCGATCCTGTCATCCTCTAGCCTAGTCATCCGCCAATCAACCTATCATGTCATCGTCTTATCCAGTCATCCGCCAATCAACCTAACCTGTCATCCTCCTGCCCAGTCATCCACAAATCAACCTATCCTGTCATTGTAATACCCAGTCATCCAGTCATCCTTCTAGCCTACCACCATCCACCCAACCCTCACCACTAACAATTATGTATAACAATTATACTAATTAAGCTTAGGGTTATCACATTTACTCCCCAGATATTCGTCAAATCATAGCGCAATAAAGTAGGTTCCGCGAGATTCTTGATTATACTGCAAATAATCATTAATAGGTAGAGGATGCCTTACTTTGCTAAGCTTTTTATGATTGCGGTAAATCAAATATAATGTCATATACCTAAAAGATAACATTTAATATATTCTACCTATCAAACACAGTTCTATAATATTCTACCTATCAAACACAGTTCTATAATATTCTACCTATCAAACACAGTTCTATAATATTCTACCTATCAAACACAGTTCTATAATATTCTACCTATCAAACACAGTTCTATAATATTCTACCTATCAAACACAGTTCTATAATATTCTACCTATCAAACACAGTTCTATAATATTCTACCTATCAAACACAGTTTTCTAATTTACCTATCAAAACAGTTCTATATATTCTAACCTATCAAACACAGTTCTATAATATTCTACCTATCAAACACAGTTCTATAATATTCTACCTATCAAACACAGTTCTAAAATATTCTACCAATCAAACACAGTTCTATAATATTCTACCTATCAAACACAGTTCTATAATATTCTACCTATCAAACACAGTTCTATAATATTCTACCTATCAAACACAGTTCTATAATATTGCTAATTATGTTAATATCAGAAACATACAAAATGGACAAATACCTTTACAGATAATGCAGCACTCAAATTATTTAATTTTCAATAACTAATCCAAAGATTTGTACAGAGATTACAACAAATTGTGATCACATAGTTATATTAACCCCTTCTATGTCGGTGTCGTCCATTTAGCTTTATTCTGGCTACTATAGACGATATTTTAAGAACATAAGAACATAAGAACATAAGAAAATGGGAGTCTGCAGAAAGCCGATTGGCCTAAGCAAGGCAGATCCCTGTCCCACACAACCCCAATTCAATTACAAAGCCCAATTATAGGCTTCACACTCTAATACCCTGAGGATCATCTTACCAAAAACGGTTAGAGATTAACGCAGGATTACGGAGGTCTGCAGAGCGCTGATTGGCCCAACCCGGCTGATCCCCCTTCACACCCAACCCTTCTCGTCCATATGCTTATCCAATTTTATCTTAAAGCTCCCTACAGTTTTAGATCCCACTATAGCACTTGGTAGTCCATTCCACCCATCTACAACTCTGTTACCAAACCAATACTTGCCTATATCTTTTCTGAAACGAAATTTATCTAATTTGAAACCATTGGTACGAGTTCTTTCGCTATCACTGAGCTTTAGTACATTTGCCATGTCCCCTTTGTTAATCCCACTAACCCACTTGAACACCTCTATCATATCCCCTCTAACTCTGCGTCTCTCTAACGAATGTAAACCTAATTTCTTCAACCTTTCTTCATACGAAAGATTTCTAATATTATGGATCATTTTTGTCATTCTACGCTGTACTCTCTCCAATGAATCTATGTCCATTCTGTAATAAGGACACCAAAATTGGACAGCATAATCCATATGGGGTCTCACTAATGACAAGTAAAGTTTTAAGATAACATCAGCAGTTCTGTTACTCACACTCCTAGAGATGAACCCGAGAATCCTGTTTGCCTTATTACGAACGCTTATACACTGTTTTCTAGGCTTCAAATCATTGCTAACAAACACACCTAGATCTTTCTCGCAGTCTGAATTTTCTAATTCTAAATTAGCTAGTTTATATTTAACATTTGTTTGCATCTTCCCTATCTTTAATACCTTGCATTTGTCAATGTTAAACTTCATCTGCCAATTTACTGACCATTCATGTAAGGTATCTAGATCCCTTTGGAGGCACTCTATATCGCTATCTGAATCAATTGATCTCCCTATTTTAGTATCGTCTGCGAATTTACTTATCCTACTAGTTATACCTAAATCTAGGTCATTTATGTATATAAGAAACAACAGGGGACCTAATACCGATCCCTGGGGGACACCACTTTTGACTGCTCCCCATTCTGACTTGGTACCATTTATGCTGACTCTCTGCTTCCTACCAATTAGCCATGACCTAATCCATCCTAACAACGCCCCACCTATTCCATGTGCCTCAACCTTTCTCATCAATCTCTCATGAGGGACTCTGTCGAAAGCTTTACTGAAATCTAAATATATAATATCATATGACTTGTCATTATCTACTGCTTCATATACCTCTGAGAAAAAACTAAGCAAATTAGTAAGGCAAGACCGCCCCTGAGTGAATCCATGCTGAGAAGAATTGATTAAGTTAAATGTTTCTAAGTGGTTTCTCATTTTCCTAGCAATAATTGACTCTAGTAGTTTTCCTATGATTGAAGTGAGACTAATGGGACGGTAATTGGATGCTATTGATTTATCACCTTTTTTGAAGATCGGAACTACATTTGCAAGCTTCCAAGCTTCTGGAACTATACCTGTTTCTAATGACTTGTTAAATAGAAATGTTAATGGATAACTTAACTCATCTCTGCATTCTTTTAATACTCTAGCATATACCTCATCAGGACCAGGCGATTTATGAGGTTTCAGTCTGTCAATTTCCTTAACCACATCATTTCTACTTATAGTAACCGTACTTAACCTATTTTCTATACTATCGCTGTATACCTTACGGACTTCTGGAAACTGTGCCAAATTTTCATTAGTGAAAACGGAAAGAAATTGACTATTTAATGTACTGCACATTTCTAAATCACTTTCTGTCAATTTTCCTATCGAAGTTTTAAGGGGACCAATTACATCTCTAACCTTGGATTTATATAGTTGGTAAAAAGCTTTAGGATTATTTTTTGAGTCATTGGCAACCTTAATTTCATAATTTCTTTTTTCTTTCCTAATATCCTTTTTTACCTGTCTTGATAAATTCTGATAGTAAGCAAGTAGGTGAATTTCGCCTTTTCTAATTTTTCTATATATTCCTCTCTTTTGTCCTAGAAGATCTAATAGTCTATTATTCATCCATTTGGGTTGGTTCTGTGTTGATCTAAATTTTCTTTTGGGGATATATTTATTTTGCGCATTGAATACTGACTTGATAAAATTATCGTATGTATCTACCAAGTTTGACGTCTCCTCCTGACTTAAGATGACAGGTGCCTGAGAAAGGATACACTCATTTGGACACCTGGATCGACTTAATTTTTTGACCATAGGGTCCGCTAACAGGGCTTCTCTTAACCCACCATAATTGGCTTTTCTGAAATCAGGTATTAATGTTGTATTCTCTCTGGTATTACCTTTCCATTGTATATTAAAATACACAGAATTGTGATCACTATTTCCTAGGTGGTCCCCGATTTCTACACTATTTATCATATGTTCATTGTTACTGAAAACTAAATCGAGAATATTATCACCTCTAGTCGGCGTATCTATGAATTGAGATAAAAAAACTATCTTGTACTACCTCAATAAACTCCTTTGAATCAGAGTCGCCTATTTGTTGCTGCCAATCTATATTAGGGAAATTAAAATCCCCCATAATGCACACGTTGCTAAGCCTTGATGCTATTTTAATTTCCTCCCATAATGATGTTCCGTCATTTCTACTCATATTTGGCGGTCTATACATAACTCCAATAACTAAAGTCTCACTACCTTCGTTAACTTCTACCCAAACACTTTCATTTTCATTATTTACTCTAATACCTGATTTAGTACAGCTTTTTAATGAACTCCTGACAAACACTGCTATACCGTCACCCCTCTTACTTGTTCGGTCATATTTAAACAAACTATATCCCGGTATATCAAACTCTGCTAAAAAATGCCTGGTTTCTGTATTAATCCATGTTTCAAGTTAGCGCTATTATGTCTATATTTTCTTTGCTAACCAGTGCTCTAAGTTCGTTCATTTTGTTACATAAACTCCTGCAATTTGTATAATAAACACTCAAACTATTACTTGTATTTGCAACTTTTTTTCTATTGTTTTTAACTAATTTATTTTTACCTGTTGAACTACTGGACCTAGACGGAAAATCTACGCTATCAGAATGTTCGTTATTACTATCAATTTGATGTGGCTGGGATTCTATTTTACTTACACACCTATGGTTTATTAACAAAACCCCGCAACAAACTTGTCGAGTGAGCTGGCTAAGGTCGAAACTCCTAGTCGAGAGAGATGTACTCCATCCTGGGCATACAGTTCATCCTTACCGTAGAAGAGGGTCCAGTTATCCAGGAATGGAATAGTATTTGCCTTGCAATACTTCTCCAGCCGGCTATTTACACCAATAGCCCTGGAGGACCATTCCTTCCTTACCCCTCTTCTTGGTAGGATACTGTGTACCACAGGAACTCCACCCTTCTCCTTGATCCTCTCCAACATTTCCTGGTACGTGGTGAGCAACTCCTCAGTCCTGCATTTCCAAATGTCGTTGCTCCCTGCGTTGAGGAAGATGATGGGGTCCTCTCCACTCGCTTCCATGACACCATCTAGCTTTTCTGCCACCTTCTCGACTCCGGTACCAGGCAGACAGACAACTTTACCAACATGTGTGTTAGTAGCCCTACCAAGGTATTTAATCATTGAATCCCCTACAATTAAAATAGACTTAGCTGTTTTCTGTTGCCGGCCTGTAGCAGGAGTTGTAGCAGCAACAGCAGCAGACTTCCCCCCCTCCCCTCTCACTGCCTCGATGATCGCCACTTCCTCGCCATCACTCTCATCAGCCAAGGTGCTGAAGTTGTTGTGGGTCTTGAGTGGCTGCCTTTTCAGCTTGCAGGCCGTTGCACTGGTTGACACCACTTTCCAAGGGGCTTCACGATCCCTGGGAACACTTCCGGTAGCCTCACACTTCTTTTCCGCCATAGCTAGTCTCAAGGCCAAATTTTCATCTTTGAGACACTGAATCTCCTGCTCCACACTTTCCAGTCTTTCTTGCAAAGCAAGACAAAGCTGGAGAGTATGGGAGGAGACAGCAGACTCATCAACAACAGCCATCACTAAGAAAGTTCACTAGGACTGGGAGTTTAAATAGGGCCTCCAGCAAGTAAAAGGTTTCGAAATATCTCACTTAAACATTTTTACTACGACAGATCCTTTTTAAGCTACAATAAATCGTCTAAATATAGCTAGAATATAATGAAAACGACGTCACCGGTAAATAAGGGGTTAAAATCGATTCAAAACATTTAGTCTATACAAGGGATCGCAATTTGATCACTGACAATTTAAAAATTAAAAAGGATAAACATGTTGACAGTAATAGGGAGGTACCCAAACTCAAGAAGGCAAATGTTCTCACTTCTACAAAAACCAGTTCTCTACATCAGTAATATTTTGTCACTGAGGGTGAGGCTACACAATCATGTGATGAAGCGATAGGTGAAGTGGTGTTGTTGTTGTTGTTGTTCCCTAAGCTGCCTGCCAGTGCCTGGCCGAACAGCCCCGAGTCCCTGAGGAAGGCCATGGCCACGATCGGGCTTTCCCACAGAGCTCTCATTGAGTGTAGATTGTGTTGTTGGCGTAAGTGGTTGTGTGAAATGCAGTCTTCTATGATGTGTTTAATGGTATGGGGTGCTGTGTTACATCCCGGGCAGGCGTCGACAACGGAGTCATCCAGTCTCTTCTAATAGCTCAGGAGAGCTGGAGGTGAAGTGTTGTGGTTAAAGCCATGATTGGATAATAAGAGGGAAAGATATTTCTGAAAAAAGAGGTGATGTTTGCGAAATTTTACAGATTACTTCACAATCTAAAATTCTGTCTAATGTAAGGGCAAAAGTTTAGTTCCTTTAGTTAATTCTGTCTAATGTAAGGGCAAAAGTTTAGTTCCTTTAGTTAATTCTACTTGGTATTTCACTAAGCCAAAATTTACATGAAGAAAACAACGACCCACACATACAAGAATACCTTTGAGTTCACCTTGCTTAATTGACCCTTTGAAGGTTATGACGCATTTTGACAGTTTATTCTGGGTAACAATAGATGATTTTAGACAGTTTAGGGAAGATCGGTGGGAATTATAAGGGTAAGGAAAATCTCAATCAACCCTCTAACTTTCATATACCCTTCTTAATCTGAATACAACCGTCAAATAATAGCCAGAAAAACAAAAGAAAACAAAAATGCGCAATCTTGAAAAGGTTGTATCACTGCCGGGGCTAGAAAATAGAGTGATGGAGCCCAGACGCCATTAGCCACCCTGGATAAAAACACATGCACGATCATTTTGAGAGCCTATTCACTGTAAGTAGGCGATAAATCATGACCTCTATCCTCTGTAACTCAAAAAGGGCTAGAGCAAATGGGCTGTACATATCCACATCTATTCCTTGAGTGACTCTTCCCAAATGGTACAAATATTAGCTCGATTACTCTAGTCGTTTTTTAGTACCAGAGGTTAGAGGTCATGATTTCTCGCCTACTAACAGCGAATCAGCTATAGCTCTACCCTCTTTCACCCTCACATTCAAGGTATACAGACCAGTTAAGGGGAGGCAGACCGTTTTTTTCTGGACCCCCTTCTCTCAAATGTTAAGCCCCAATACTTTTGAGATTATGAGACGTTCGGCCCATTAGTTTGGCGATTTTAACACCTTTCGCCCCATTTCGTTGTCAATTGTAGGACCTTTCGTGCCATTTAGGTGTCAATTTTTTCCTGGCGAGCGATAGCGAGCCTGCAATTTAAAGAGGAATCGGCCTTTGGCCGGGACATTTTTCTACTGAAAAATTTACAAATTTATCTTGAAGGGGGGTCTAGGAGGTGTTTTTCTAAGCTTGATGGAGGTCTAGAGAGGAAACTAAAAAATATATGAATAAATGAATTAATAGACCAAACAAACGGCCAGTCTCCCTTAACACTATCTGGTGCATAGTCTCGGGGGTTATTAAGATGTGTTGTTATATTATTATTGAGGGCTTAGATTGATGTTGCTACTTTCCACCAAAGTAATGTTTATTTCTCCCTAGACTAAGAAAAATGCCTCCCCAGAATTCCTTAAAAAAAAAAAAAAAAAAAAAAATCATGATTCCCTTCAAGATAAATATGTACTTGTTTCAGTAAACAAACATGCCCCGGCCAAAGGCCGGCTTTTCTTAAATTGTAGGTTCGCTATCGCTCGCCCAGGAATAAAATCGACACCTGAATGTGGTGAAGTGTCTTAAAATCGTCAAACTAATGAGGAGAAACATTTTAAATTCTCTAAACCATTGAAGTGTAACAGGGCGGTTCCAAAAAGACGCCCTGCGCCAGATAGGGCTTAAGGGTAGGCAGACCGTTTTTCTGGACCCCCTTCTCCCTAATGTTTAGCCCATTAGTTTGGCGATTTTAACACCTTTCGCCCTATTTCGATGTCAATTTTAAGACCGTTCGTGCCATTTAGGTGTCCATTATTTCCTAGCGAGCGATAGCGAGCCTGCAATTTTAAGAGGAACCGGCCTTCGGCCGGGACATTTTTCAACCGAAAAATTTACAAATTTATCTTGAAGGGGGGTCTAGGGGTGTTTTTCTAGGTCTAGGGAGGAAACTAAACAAATATATGAATAAATTAATCAATAGACCAAACAAACGGCCAGTCTCCCCTTAATGCCCACTTACAGCAACTAGATAAATTAGCGAATTCTACAGTTATACAACAAATATTTAGGCTTCAGATTTTCGCAACAATTTAAGCAAATTAAATAGCGTAAAACGTGTGTATCTAGTTGATCTGGCATCATCATAATGGAGATATCAACGAATACATAACGATGGAACAGATTACATATTGTTTCCAGTATTACATATATCAAGAACTTGACATTTTAGATATTCAAATCAATTCACAAGACAAGACACCGATTTTTCCCATCGAAGACTAGAGAATAGAGAGCGAGAGTACGCTTACAAAGATAACTAAGATATAAGACAAACTATAACTAAGATATAAGACAAACTATAACTAAGATATAAGACAAACTATAACTAAGATATAAGACAAACTATAACTAAGATATAAGACAAACTATAACTAAGATATAAGACAAACTATAACTAAGATATAAGACAAACTCGCATTATAGTATGGCGGAACAGTTCACAACCCTTTTACTTTTACACTTTCCCTTGTCAAACCAAAGCGTCAAGAAGGATTGAGATGCAAGATACCCGACGAGATTCCCTACTTGATACCCTTAATCCCGGATCATAGCCTATCACAACGGGATTTTCTAGGGAGCTTAAACACAATCCAGTTTCCAGTAAAATGTGAAGCAGCCAATTTAGTACGATATATTAAACCATTTTACACTATCTTCTTCAGATTAGGAAGAAACTGTGGGATTCAGAGCGTGAATTGATATAGTTTTTACCTCTTTTATATCTAGAGTTTTTTCCAAAGCTAAACACACACACACACACACACACACACACACACACACACACACACATATATATATATATACTGTTGCGTTGTGTATACAGGTATATTCTGTTGTGTTGAATTGTCCCTATTCGGGACAATAAATAAATAAATAAATAAATAAAAATATATAACTACAAAATAAAATAAAATAAAATAATAATAGGAGAAATGGGGAATGGGCCTGAGTATATATATATATATATATATATATATATATATATATATATATATATATATATATATATATATATATATAATGTACCCAAGATAAAATAATAAATGGTGTCATCGTGTCGAAAAGTTAATCCCAGCTCGATAAATTTGTCTGGGACACTAATATAATTCCTTGAACTTGGATGTGTGGAAAAGTTGGAAGCTTGTACGAGAGGTGCTAGAAAAATAATGATGGGGATTTAGTTTACAAGTCGTTTTGAATAAAAGTTGTTTCGTCTACAGTTGCTTCGCCCACATTAGGAAAAACATAACTCTAGCATCTGTAGATGCTAAGATTAAATGTCTACACAATCATGTACAGTCACGGTCATTAAAGCTTATACAAATATTTTCGAAGCTGTCGCGGGCTGAATTGAATCTTCTTATTTTTTCTACCAGATATATGCATTTCGAGGGTTCAAATTATATCAGAATTAATAACCGTGACTGTACCTCGCAATTTCGTCAACATAAACTGTGTTACTAGCATCGCTCCTGTTGCATGTAGGACTTTGGAAGAAGGTGCATATGCTAGACATTGGAGGTGTCTGTAATGTTTATGAGTTTAATCCAGCCTTGTCCTTCAAGGGTAACGTGGAAGCAAAATTAAAATTTCGGATTTTTTGTTTTATTCACGCGGGATACCATGAAATTCGGACATTTTCCCCGCATACTAGACTCTCCATATCCAACACTATAACGTTCCCACATCTCATCTGGTTAGTGATGGTTTGGAAGACGACAAATTATAAAGAAAAGAAAAACAAATAATAATAATAATAATCTAAGCGAACACTATGTCCACCTTGTATTCAAAGGAGAACTGACTTGGTAACCTGCAGCGAAACCCTTATGAAGGAACTGACTCGTTAACTCGTGAAGATAAGGTCAGGGTGGGGTACAAAACAAAGGGGAACCTCCAGGAATTTTGTGTACCCGGGGATCAGCTGGCAAGGGAACACTGGGATTCAACCACAGTCATATAACAGTCATTTAAGGGGGCCTACCTCGCTTTTTTTTTATCTTTCTCTCCCTCTCTTTTTGGCTTGTATCCATTCCGCTCCATTCAGCCTACTGTTTTAAGACGTTTACCCTCATTCAGGTGTCAATATTTTCCTGGTGAGCGGTAGCGAGCCAGCATATATATATTTTTGTTTAGCAGCAAGCTAAATTTGTACATTTTTCGATAGCAAAATGTCTCCGGCGAAACCAGATTTTTCCATACAATGCTGGCTCGCAATCGCTCGCCAGGAAGAAATCGACACCTGGATGGGGATAAACGTCTTAAAACAGTTGGCTGAATGGGGCCAAATGGATACAAGTCAGAGAAAGATAGAAAAGGAGAGAAAGGTAACAAAAAAGTAGGTGACCCCCCTTAACCCCTTATGTACGGTCGCACTAATAAGTCATGGCCCAGCTGTCATTACGTTTGGCTTGTTCTGTGCGGTATTAATGTCTGTCAGATGTTGAATAGGGGGGGTAAGTGTAGGAACATGTTTTTATATTTCACTCGCTATGAAGAAATGCAGCTTAGATATGGCTGATACCAATTATACATAAAAACATACTTGGTGCATCACTTATTAGCACGACTGTACCGGCGACGACTTTTTAATTTCAATCTGGTTACTATTAGACGATTGTAATACATTTTTGAAAAATCCTCCAACAATTAAAAGGATTCGAACTATCTCCCTTAACCCTTTTTACTACAACAGAGCCTTCTTAAATTGCACATAGGCGTCTACATATAACAATAATACAATTGCACATAGGCGTCTACATATAACAATAATACAATTGCACATAGGCGTCTACATATAACAATAATACAATTGCACATAGGCGTCTACATATAACAATAATACAATTGAAAAGACTTCGCCGGTACATAATGGGTTAAGGTGAGGTTTTTGGTTTGCTCCCTAGACCTCCATCAAGCTTAAAAACAATACCCCAAAGATCCCCTTTCAAGATAATTTGTAAATTTTTCGGTAGAAAAATTTCCCGGCCGAAGGCCGATTCCTCATAAATTACAGGCTAGCTATCGCTCGCCAGGAAAACATCAACCTTTACCTTACCAAACCTAACTTAAACCTTACCTTACCTAACCTAACTTTAACCTTATCAAACCTAACCTAACCTAACCAAACCTTACCTAACCTCACCTAACCTTACCTATCATAACCTTACCAAACCTAACTTTAACCTAACCTAACCTTACTTTACCTAATTTTAACCTACCTAACCTAACCTCGTTTAACCTAACTTTAACTTTACTTAACCTAATTAAATTTTAACCTTACCTAACATAACACCCTATTTAACCTAACCCAACTTGTGTGTGTGTGTGTGTGTGTGTGTGTGTGTGTGTACAAGCGGTGGGGTGCTTAAAGGTACAACATTGACTAAATATGTAGGTTTGCAGGTACGTACATGAGGTTTGGGGCGACAGTTTAAGTGTACAAATATCTTTAAAACACGTTGAAATGGAGTGTTTTAGGTTAGGTTAGGTAAGTTAGGTTAGGTTAGATTAGGTTAAGTTTGATCTAGATAGTTTTATTTAGGTTTAAAAATCGAAAACATGCATAATTAACGTGTGTACTGATAAACACACCACCGCTTGGGTTTGTGAGTATATGTGTGTGTGTGTGTGTGTTGTGTATGTGTGCGTGCGTTCGTGCTTGTGTGTGGGGGGGGGGGGAGGGTGCAATAGGGGAAGAGGGTTGTAGGAACGCTGAAAGCAGTAACAAGAAATATACAGTAGTCCAGTCAATCTGTGGTTTGAGATGGAAAAAATTCCAACAGAATTTATTTTTGTGGTAACGTATGCCTACCTAAATAACATGCCAAAAGTGGAGGAAAAAGGAGATGGTGGAAAGTCACCTAATTTGCATAAATCCAATATGGCCGCCAGGCCATTTTATTTACTTCTAATTATTGGAATGAGGTGATCTTGGTGTCTACACATATGTTATCAGGGTCAATAAACATGATGATGAATATATTTACATGCTACAGATAATACTTTTGTCAAAATCGTAAATAAATCATTTACATTTTTACTGGTTCATGGGTCTTGGATATCAGCAACAGCAGAGGATGTAGCAGCTGTCAGCAGAATCAAGATGCGCTTCTATAAAGCACCAAACAATGAGGCATCACTTTTTTTTTTTTTTTTTTTTTTTTTTTAAGAGACAATGAACGGAGGAAGGAAAAACACAGATAAAACAAAAAGGTCCATGTGCCTAAAGGCATCCTCCATTCATAAAATGTTTGTAACAACTGGATTTAAACTTTTTGTAAATTGTAAGTTTGTGGAAAGCAACTCGAGGGAAGTGAATTCCAAAGAGTAGTAGTTCTAGGGATAAATTAATTTTGATAAGCAGAAGTTCTGCATTGTGGAGGAGAAAGTGTAAATTCATGGGCGCTCTCAGCTGCCCTAGTTCTACGGAGAAAGATGTGGAGAGGCGGCACAATTGAAGCAAGTTCTTCAGAACAATTGCTGTGAAAATATCTGTAGAATAATGCAAGGGATGCAACGTTTCTTCGTATGGATAATTTAGGAAGGTCCTGTGTGATTGCAGGGTTATTGATTAATCTAATAGCTTTATTTTGAATTTTGTCCAACTGCCTCAATGCAACCACTCCACTTCCACTCCACAGAGGTGAACAGTAATCCATCTGAGAACGCACATGACTTTTATATATTACGGCCAACTGCTCGTCAGTGAAGAATTCCCGAACTCTGTACAGGAGTCCCAGTTTTTTAGAGGCATTCTTAGCAATGCTTCTAACATAATGTGTCCAGCTCAAGTTAGTAGTTAATGTTACACCGAGAATGTCAATACTAGGGGAAGTGGGAATATTTACATAATTAAAAAGTATATGGGAGTCAGTGAGATTCTGTCGGTTAGAAAATTGAATGTACTTGGTTTTCTGTGCATTGAAGGAAACTAGATTATTTTGTCCCCATTCATTAATTCTAGAAAGGTCCTGGTTCAGAGAAATTGCAGTGTTTATTTTTGAATTTATAAGATCGGGTTGGGTGAAAGAATTGGTAAATGTGAAGGAACTGTGGAGTGTTGAGTCATCTGCATAGGAATGTATTGGATTATGAGTGGTAGATATGAGATAATTGATATGAATGAGGAACAGAGTTGGGGCTAAAACTGATCCCTGGGGAACACCAGCATTTATTAAGTGAAATTGAGAATAAAGGCCATCTACCATTACACATATTTTTCTGTTATGAAGATAAGAAGAAATTAGTGGAACTAATGATGCAAGGCCGTAGTGTGACATCTTCGACAATAAGGATTGATGCCAGACTCTATCAAATGCCTTTGAAATATCCAGTGCTATTTTATTGTATGTGTTTCACCATGTTGGTCTGTAGCTTGGTTGATTTGATGTGTTAGAAGGCAAAGAATGTCTACAGTTAATCGACATCGTCTAAAACCATATTGCCTATCACTGATTAATTTATTATTCTCAAGATGCTTAATTATGTGATTATTTAATATAATTTCAAAGACTTTACCAAGAGTGGAAGTTATAGCTATTGGTCTGTAGTTTGATGGATCTGAAGAGGCACCTTTTTTAGGAACTGGATGGATGTTTGCTTCTTTCCAGGGTACTGGGAAGCATGAGGTATGAGTACACAGACGGAAAAAGTTTGCCAATACAGGAGCGAGCACCAAGGAGCAATTCTTAAGTACTATTGGAGGAATTTCATCTGGACCAGGAGCCTTATCTACTGAGAGATTCTGCAAAATAGTTTTGACATGTCTGGTGTGGATCTTAAGTGAGGGAATTTCAGGCAAATTAAAATTAAGTACAGGGACATCTTGATTTATTTCATCTAAGGTTGAGTTGGTGGAGAAAATATCCGCAAGAAGGTTAGCTTTACCTCGTGGGTCACTTACAAGATTGCCAATCGGAGATTTTAATGGTGGAATGGATGAAGCAGCAGTGAAGTTGGATTTGAATGAGTTAAGAGTAGACCAAAATATTTTGTTATCATTTGGATTATTTAGAAGTTTATTTGCCTGCTTGTGGAGAAAGTTTGATTTAGTTAGGTTTAATACAGTTTTGGCATGATTTCTGATGTTTCTAAAGTAATTAAAGGCTTCATGTGTTTTTTATCTTGTGTATGCATTGCAGGCTATTGCTTTTTGTTCAGTTACTCCAGCACAATTATGGTCAAACCATTTAGGTGAATTAGATCTTTTACTGTACTTTTGATGAGGAATAAAAGTTTCCATTCCAATTTTTACAAAATCTTGTATGTGGCTCAAGGTGGTGTGTGCATCATTAGAAAAGAAAGAGGTCCAGGGAATATCAATAAAGAAACCTTGAAGACCCTCCCAGTCTGCCCTATCGTAATGCCATTTAGTCACCAAAACAGGTTCAGAGTGGGAAGGTGTGGTAGGTGATAGACAGGTGGCCTGTATCAGACAGTGATCAGAAGATCCAAGCGGGGACCTCACTGTAACATCATAATTTTCTGAATTGGTTGTTAAAAATAAGTCCAGTAGGTGGGAATTATGATTAGGATTATCTGGTACACGGGTGGGTTGGTTGACTAGTTGAGTGAGATTAAATGAGTCTGCAAATAGCTCACATTCAAGACCAGCATCATCAGTCCTGGCTGAATGAGTGAGCCATTCAACATTATGGACATTAAAATCACCCAACACAGTGATTTCAGAAGAAGCATTTAAGTTGAGGACACTGAGTTGTGAGGACAGAGAATCAAAAAGACTTTGCTCAGACCTTAACATATCACAAACTGCAATTGCCTATCTACGAAGACCCTACATTAAAGTTAGACTTGATTTGGAAAGTTTCTTGGCCTCTTCGTTCACCAAGACCTGGGTGGTCAGGATGATGCAAGCGGTGTCTCATGGCATCCACCCAGGGCAATCATCCATCATTTTCCACCCAATGATTGATTTGGATCCGAGCAATCTCAGTTGCATATACTCAACTCTCTGTTTTGTGTCTTCTGAAGCCAAGCATCAGAATATGCACTCAATCCTCACTTTCAATCAGCCTCTCTGGAGGAAGGCTCAGATCATCCTTGCTGGAGAAAGTTCAGAAAGTGACCTACACTCTATCATACTCCGTCTTGGGGCCTTCCACACTGAAATGAGTTTTCTGGGGTGCATTGGCAAATTCATGTCTGGGACTGGCCTAGCTGAGCTGCTTGAATCTGTGTATGCACCAAATGCTGTTGGCCATATGCTAAGTGGCAAGGCGGTAATAAGAGCATTCAGGGAGCACTGTCTTGTAGATGCAGCATTAAATGCAATGATTACATCTCAGGCATTTGGCTTTCTTCTTCCAGGCATGCACCATGAAGGCCCAGAGAGTACAAAGGCTCACAGTGCTGCAGATGTGCAATTGCAAGCAGTTGATGATACTGATAAACCTCTGCCTGTGGAAGTCGAAGCCGAGGATTTACGTCATGCAATGCACCTGTACCATGAGTTGATGAAAGGTTAGTTGTCTGCAGACGTGGTATTTTTGCAAGGTGTCCTAGAAAGACTTGACCAGAAAGTGAATGAAGAAAAAGCTACATTGGCGTCTAATTCCACTGCTGGGTTGTGGCTACAGTATATGACGATGGTTGACCTCCTTCGACAGTTCATCAAAACCGAGCATACAGGAAATTGGAGTTTTTACCTGCACACCCTAGAGGCAATGTTACCATACTTCGCTGCTGCCGGCCACAACCTTTATGCCAAATCTGTATACATCCTCTTGCAACAGATGTATCAGCTCCAGACACAACATCCAGATGTTTTTAACATGTTCAATGCAGGGTATCATGTTGTACGACGTAGCGACCGTTTTTGGGAAGGACTTTCATCTGATTTAGTTATAGAACAAGTACTGATAAGAAGTATGAAGACTACTGGTGGATTAACATGTAGCCATGGAATGTCTGAGGCACAACGTACCCAGTGGCTGCTGTCCATGCCTGCATGTGCTGATGTCAATATGGCTATGCAAGAGTTCATGGAAACAAGTTACGCAACTAGTGAACAACACGAAGAAGCCACAAATGCAAGACAAAAGAAAGATGAACTTGACACTCTACCACTCCTGGGTTTCCTCCAAGAAAGAAACCACTTTGCACTAGACCTGCTACTGCGTTACATCGCCACATGCGTCACAGCTGATCAAACCGTCAATGCCCATAAAGCTGCAGAAGTGGGCAGAAAGGTACTCGAAAGTATGGAGAGAAAGAATGTCATGGAGTACACTTTCAGGAAAAAGATCAAGTGGTAACCCTTGACCACAGAGTCTCGGCAAAGCTAGATGGTGAAATGCTTCATGTTGATTCTCAGCTGCTCTTTCAAAGTCGCATAAGGGCTGCACCTCATGTTATGAATGATATTGAAGGCATCTTCCAATATGAACTGTGTTCTCCTCCATCATCCTTGTTTGAGACCAACGGACTTCTTCGCGAAGCCAATAAACCTTTACTCGCTGATGCAGTTTGGAAATTTCCAGAAGGCACAGATATGTCGGTTCACCAAGAGGAAGATGGCATGTGTTATGTGATTGATGGTGGCTCTCTTCTACAGCACCTGCCATGGTCGCGGAATGCCACAGTTGGTTCCATCTGCCAGCGCTATGTAGACTATGTTCATGAGAAGTACAGAGATCCCACAGTTGTATTTGACAGTTATGAAGCAGGCCCTTCTACAAAAGACACTATACATAAGCGAAGGTCCAGAGGGATGGTCGGTGCGAAAATTAATTTTGTTGAAGGAATGTGTGAAAAACAGAGAAAGAACTGTTCCTGGCTAACACAACAAACAAGCAGAGGATCATTCGGATGCTGAGTGAGAAGCTACAGGAGAAAGGCATCAAAATAGTTCATGCAGCTGGTGACGCAGATGTACTAATTGCAATGATAGCAGTAGATTCAGCATCCAAGTGTCCTCCTACACTCATTCGAGAGGACACTGATCTCCTGGTGCTGTTATGCATGCAGCCAAACCAGACGGCATTTCCACTGCTCTTCATGTCAGAAGGACGACATATATCAAAGACGATGAAGAGAATATGGGACATCAACTTGTTAAAGAGGAAACTGAGACCAGATACCTGCAATTTGTTGCCCGTGATACATGATGTCAGTGGCTGTTATACAACCTCCCGTATGTTTGGTATTGGAAAAGAATTGGCTCTTCGGAGAGTGAGAAGTGACAGTGTCATGAAAGAACATGCAAACGTTTTCCTTAGACGATCTTCCATGGCAGAAGTCACAGCTGCTGGTGAAATATTAGTGAGTCGTCTGTATGGTGGTGATACAGGCGAGGAATTGGACTCTATGTTACAGACTGTTTTGTGAGAAGGCTATGAGAGGCAGCTGTTCTGTTCAAGTACATACCCTTCCTCCAACAGCTGCAGCTGCCCGTTACCACAGTGCACATACGTATTTCCAGTGCCAGGAGTGGATGGGTAACACTTTGAATCCAGAGGAGTGAGGATGGGTTCTTAATCGGGGCCGACTTGAACCCAAAACAACACACTTGGCAGCTGACCCAGAATCACTGCTACAAATCGTGCGCTGTAACTGTAAAGTTAATTGTGACACTCGACTGCTCCTGCAGAAAGCATGACCTGGAATGTTCAGCTGCATTTGGAGAATGTAGAGGGGTTGAGTGCACAAATGCAATGGCGTCTGAAGACAGCTTTGTGGATAGTGAATGAATGACATGTATATACGGAGGCGCTTTACATATCTCCCAATAGCAGCTACGTGTTATCATCTATATAATTATGTTACTACTCTTCCAGCCCACGTTGACCATGTGTTAACTTAGAATACATACTAATTATATTATTAAGTTCCAAGATATACAGAATGTATGAAAGTCGGCAATAAAAAGATGCCCTTTTTCGGAGGGCAAAAATGTCATTAATTATGTATATGTTTACTTAATATAAGAGACCATGATATTTTCCATGCTCCTGCAGAGTATTTTGTGGCAAACATTAAAAATTATAACAATTACATTTGAATAACATCATGATTTTAAGTGTTCTTGAAGAGAAACTTGTTATTATCAACACCGCAGGAGAGTGTGATAGGTTTCTCGAATCGGTGAATGTTTGACCATGTTCCACCTCTTCCATTTTTCTCTACTTTTGATATGTGATCTACTATGGTGTTAGGAATATCATACAACATGTTTAATTTCTGTTGCAATTTTTTCCATCATGGGCCATTAATGGTGCTAGATTGACTGGACTAATAGGGTGGTCAGCATGGTAGTAAAGAAGTCCTTGCATGACAGTGTGGTAATCCCGACATTGACCTACGGAAGTGAAGCATGGACGTTGGTGGAGAGACTCAGACCAAGAGTGAGAGGGGTGGAAATGAGTTATTTGAGAAGTGCATGCTGAGTTGCATGGAGGGATAGACAGACGAATGAGGAAGTAAGAGACAGGTGTGGTTTGGAGGTAGATGTGCTGGAAAGTGTGAAAAGGAACAAGTTGAGATGGTTTGGCCATATGGAACGTAAGGGAAGTGAGAAAATGACTAAGAGGGTGTACGTGAACGAGTACAAAGGAGTACAAAGGAGTACAAAGGAAATCAAGCAACAACAGATCTAGTGACCCTTCTAGGTTGCTTGTCCTCCAAAACACTGAGGATCAAGTGTCCAAACAGTGGTTTAGAGTGGGTAAGGGAACATTGGAAAGGGAATTACTGCCCTGGAACTAATGTCCGTGGCAGGATTAGGAAGTTAGTAGGGGACAGATGGGTTAGTAACTGAGGGGGGGATAAAATAAAGTTATTCATTTACAAACGCAGTCAGTCGCGGGTTTGATGCGAGATATTTGTCTAGGCGGAGTTTAAATGAATCAACGGTGATGCAGTCTATAACGTTTCGGGGAAGCCCATTCCACAAGTTGACAACTCGATTGAAGAAGAAATTCTTAGATTCGTGTGAGTTAAATGATTTACCAATAATTTTGCAACCGTTTCCCCGCGTGTAATTAGATTGGTCGATAGTGAAGTACTTACTACAGTTCATATTGTCGATGCCTTTGATGATTTTGAACACTTGAATTAAGTCACCTCTTAATCTGCGCTGGGTTAAAGGAAATAGATTTAATTCTCTAAGACGCTCTTCGTATGGTTTGTTCTTTAGGCTAGGTATCATTTTGGTAACTCTACGTTGAACTCGTTCTAGCTTGTTTATATCTTTTTGGTAATAAGGGCACCAGGATTGAACGCAGTATTCCAGAAGAGGGCGGACTAATGAATTGTAAAGGGTTAGGATAACTTCTTTGGATTTATGCTCAAATGACCTGCCTATAAAGCCAATTATTTTGTTTGCCTTCTTAACAACTTCTGAACATTGTTGACTCGGTTTTAGGTTACTCGATATTGTTACTCCCAGATCGGTTTCTCTGTTTACATTCTTAAGCTGAGTGCCATTCATCGAATAGTTTGCTTTCTCATTTAGGTATCCGATATGTAGTACTTTACATTTATCCGCATTGAAACTCATTTGCCAAATTTGGGCCCAACATGACAATTTATCTAGATTGTGTTGCATATCGTCAACTTGTTCTTTTGAGAGTACGCTATTTGCAATTTTTGTATCGTCAGCAAATTTTGAGATTGTACAGGTGAGACCCTCATCTATGTCGTTGATGTAAATTAGAAAGAGAATTGGTCCTAGTACCGATCCCTGGGGTACCCCGCTACTTACATTGGTCCATTTTGATGCCTTACCGTTTATGACTACTCTTTGCTTTCTGTCGCTGAGCCAATTTTCTATCCATTTCAACACACCGTCTTGTATTCCATGCGCTTTTAGTTTTAGCAGTAAACGTTTGTGGGGAACTTTGTCAAAGGCCTTTTGAAAATCAAGGTATATAATATCTACAGCTTTACTCTCATCGTAGAGGTTGAGGATATCGTGGAAGAAGTCTAAGAGGTTTGTTAAACAGGAACGTTTTTTACGAAAGCCATGTTGAGTATCTTTAAGTATGTTATTTTCCTCTAAGTGATTTACGAGTCTGTCTCGTATGACCGTTTCTAGCATTTTACATACAACTGAGGTTAAGCTAATTGGACGATAGTTACTGGGTAGGGATTTGCTGCCTTTTTTTAATATCGGTGTTACGTTGGCTAGCTTCCACTGATCGGGCATAGTTCCAGACTGCAAGGATTTATTGAATAGTAATGTCAGTGGTTTAGAGAGCTCATCCTTAGCTTCCTTTAGAACTCTAGGCGAGATTGTATCAGGTCCTGGCGTTTTATTTACCTTGAGTTTATCTAAACAATTCAATACTTCTCTCTCTGTAACGGTGATATTGCTTAGAACATCTGAATTATCAATCTGAATCGGCGATGGTGTAGGGATATCACTGAGGTCTTCTGTTGTAAAAACTGATGCAAAGAAGGTATTGAGGGCATTACTCATTTGTTCTTCGTCTTTGGTGTATTCTCCATTTTCATCGACTAACGGTCCAACAGTTGAAGTAACGACTTTTTTCTTTCTGATATAACTATAGAATTCTTTCGGGTTTGTTTTACTTTGATTCGCAATATGTAACTCTAAGGTCTTTTTACTTTGCTTAATTAACTTTTTGGCTTTGCGTCGTAGCTCTACAAATTTCAGCCGTTCTTCGTCATTTTGTGAGGATTTTAATCTATCATTAGCAAATTTTTTAGCAAGCAGGCAGTTTGAAATATCTTTATTCCACCATTTGGGCTTATTATTATGGCCTGGACGCCGAGTTTTCGATGGTATGCAGTCTTGCACTGCTTTTAGGTAAGTGGCTTCGAATAACTTCCAGGATGTATTTATGTCGTTATTGTGAATTAAAAAGCTCCAGTCAGTTTCTTTAAACATAGCTCTAAGTTTATGGAAGTTTGCTTTCTTGAAATTAGGGACTTTTTCGATGCTACTATTTGGTTCGTTACTAGTAAACTTTAAAGTGAAAGTTATCGTACGATGGTCGCTGTTACTGAATTCATCACCAACATTCAAATTCTCTATTAATTCTTCTTTTGTTGCAAGTACAATGTCAAGAACGTTATTACCACGAGGTGGAAGGACAGAGAGGGATAAGTAAACCATGAGAGAGGTGGAAGGATGGAGTGAAGAAGTATATGAGTGAAGGCGGTTCTGGGTGGGAGGAGGGGCGTCGACTGACTGAGGACAGAGGTGCATGTGGGCGTTTCGTTCGTGGCCACCCCTTCGGCCCCCCTTCAGGAATTGCAGCGTCCGGCAATAGACAGATAAATACTGTAGATAGTGTGTGTGTGTGTGTGTGCGCCCAAGTGAATATCTGTCGACATCCCCTATGTTTTTTATATTTTATGTTATTATATTTGTTTACGTTTTATATTTGTTTATTTATTATTTATTTGTTTTATATATATATATATATATATATATATATATATATATATATATATATATATACTGTTTATACTGTATATATATATATATATATATATATATATATATATACCGGGTATATATATAATTATATATATATACAGTATAATATATATATATATATATATATATATATATATATATATTATATATATATATATATATATATAATATATATAATATATATATAATATATATATATATATATATATATATACATATATATAATGGCTATATATATATATATATATATATATATTATTTTTGTTTTTATTATTTTTTGTTTTTAGGACGGATATTCCAGACCTGTTAACGATCCATTCTTGGGAAATATATCGGACTAACTGCCTCCTATATATTGTTTTACAAAAATTTATAGAAAACTTATAATTTTTAATTGGTCAAGGGCAAAATAAAAACAAAATCTTGGAATGTTAATTTTAAGCACGGTCTCAGGAAGGTGGCATTTTCACTAACGTCGATGAATTTTCTGAGTTTATATCTACGTGATTTTTTATAACGAGAATTTTAGTTATCGTGATGAAGAAAACAAAACAGAAACATGGATGCATACATAAATACATAAATAGATAGGGATTAGTTATTTATATACAAAATATAATATTTACACATACATACATTACATACATACAAGCATACATACATACATTACATAATAACAGTACTGTATATACGGCATGTTACATATTCAACAGGGTATACAATTCCAGATTTAAATAAATGTAAACAACCACCTTTCTTCAAACATCGTGAGCTCAGACATTTTGACCCAAATGTTCTTCAAAAAGGGACTCTTGTAACATATTTCCACAAGAAATATATATATATATATATATATATATATATATATATACTGTATACTGTATACTGTATAAAATAATCGGTATATCTATGAGGTTCCAACTTAAAAATTAAGTAGTGTGAACACCTCAGGGAGGACTATGGAATACAACAGGTGGGTGCCCAACCCCGAAAGGGGTTGAAATAGGGAAGCTATCCCCCCGCCAAAGGCGACTTTATAGGGCCTTTCCTAGCTGTTGCTGAGAGGATTGGGTTCTAGTCAAGTGGTGATGGGCTGGTCTATCAGAGTGAGAACTGAGCGATCTCTGCCATACCCATAGCTTACTCTGACTGTTCCTTTTACTTATATATTTTCTAGATCTCAAGTGACGGCGTCTCTTCCGTGGATTGACCTCCTAATCTACCAAGATTGGAAGCCAAAGCGTCACATTTTTCCTTTGCCCCTCAGCTTTCTCTTCATAATTGCTGAGGGGCACAGGGCCCTGGGTGGGTCTTTGGTTTCCCGGGCGTTTCCGCACCCTCCTCAGCTCCCCGCCATGGAGTGGCTTCGGTCACCCAGGCTTTATTGTGGTCGGCGGGGAAGGTTCTGTGGGGGCGCTCGGTTGGGGCCTTGGGGCTGTTCGGCCAGGTAGCTTGGGGAACAACAACAACAACAACAGGCTGTAAATTTCCACACCTGTTTACTTTTTTAATCTTCCCAACTGGCAGAAATATAATCTGGATTGCTCAGGTATTTGTTTAGTTATACGAGGCTAGGAGGATCCCAATTTCTAGACCTATCTTTAATTATGATGCACAGGCACAGAAACCATCAACACAGGCCATTCCATCTTTCAGCAGCGGGGTTATTAAAGAGATAAGAGATTTACAATTATCTCGTTTCAGCGGCTCTCCACACCAGCAAATGCAGTGGCTGGCTTCCCCAAACAAATAGTAATTAACACACCGCTTCTTCATTACCCTCTCTCTCTCTGGCTCCAGTTAAGGGGAGGACGACCGTTTTTCTGGACCACCTTCTCCCTATTGTTTAGTCCCAATAGTTTTGAGATTATAAGACGTTTGGCCCATAAGTGTGGCGATTTTAACACATTTCGCTGTCTATTTTAAGATCTTTCGTGCCATTTCGGTGTCGATTTTTTTCTGGCGAGCGATAGCGAGCCTGCAATTTTAAGAGGAACCGGCCTTTGGCCGGGATATTTTTCTACCGAAAAATGTACAAATTTATCTTGAAGGGGGGCCTAGGGTTTTTTTCTTCTAAGCTTGATGGAGGTCTAGGGAGGAAACTAAATAAATATATGAATAAATGAATTAATAGACCAAACAAACGGCCAGTCTCCCCTTAAATGGTTTGGTTTAGTTTTTGGATGTAGTTAGTTGGATGTTTTTTCTGTTTTGTTTTTCTTTTCTTTTTTGTGTGATAGAAGGTGATCAGTCGTTCGCCCTTAATTGCTATCGTAGAGAGGTCGATTCGCCTACAAGTGTTCTCGCATTTCAGCCTGTTCGCAAACTAACTTTCTAGACAACAAGCCCATAGTAGGATTCTTTTGCCCACACTTAAAAATCGATTTGGTTATGATAAGGTTTGGTAAAGCTAAAGGTTGTTATGCTAGATTACATAAGTTTGGGATAGGTTAATGTTCGATTAAAGTTAAACTAGGTTAATATTTACTATTCAGCTTTACGTTGGGTCGGGTTAAATTCGCGTTAATTTAGTTTTAGTTTAAGCTATGTTGGATATGGATGCTGACCAAGAGCTGCTCTCTTCGAGTCTTAAACAACCTGAAATGAACAGATAAAAGCGGAATTAGTGAGGAAGAAAACTAATAACTTACGGATATAGCTTGATAGCTAGACGACTCGTGATCGAATTATCTTTAGGAAGAAATCACCGCAAAGCTTATAATGAACTGATAAAAGCGGAATAATATTAGGGTGGAAGACAATTAATAACTTACGGATATAACTTGATAGCTGGTTGACACGCGTTCGAATTATCTTGAGGACGAAATCACCGCAAAGCTTGTAATCAAAGTTTAAAATCAGATAGCAGGCCTCATCCTCTATGCTGCTCTCTCCTCCTCTAGATGGTGCAGAGGCTGTGAAATTAAGGTGAAGAGCCGCTGACGATAAGTTTCAATTAGCGTGTCAGTACCAGATGAGGGCCGAAGTGTGGTTTAGGCTGGCGGTAATTGTTGGGTGTGAGCGTACAGTCTTGATGAGTTTCTTCACATAGGCCAAAACAACAACGTCTTCATTAAAGCTACTGGTTGAAGTCCTCACTCTCACCAAATAAAATTAATTCAGCAGTTAGTTAGTAGCCAATCCAGGACTCCCCCAATAATTAGGTACCCGAAGATATAATAAATTAGCATTGTACTTATATGAATACAAGGATAGAAAGGTAAGCCTCTTTCAACATACCCAATGATCTGTATGTGTTTAAAATCTGTATGTGGTATCCAAGGTTCGAATCCCGGGAGGATCACATGCTTTCATTAGTTTCATTGGGAGGTGTTTGGTGTTGGGGTGAAAATAATAACTAGAATATTTTTGCCATACCCCTTTTATGCCCTCAATTTTTACAGTGCATTACTATAGCTAGCCTGATTAATTTGGAAACAGACAAACATATTTATCTTCCCTCCAGCTTTCAAAACACATAACTAACTCACTATTAATTATTATATACACCATGCTTAATACCAATGTTATCAAGACCCACAAATTAGTCTAGCTCAAATCAATCTTGTACAACAAATATTCCCTTCAGTAATTGAGTATGCATTCATGCCTTTCATTCAGGCTATCAGTAGGTGATATATTTAGCTTAGCAAGAAACTTTAGGAGTCAGAGGATTAAAATGAGATATAATTTACCTCACTGATTCTTAGAGGATCTTCCAAAGCTAAATAAAATCGTTTAATGGTAGCCAGAATAAAACGAAAACAAGTCTTCAAATACTGAAAGAGTCAAGCAAAAACTCCTGACCGGTTTGGATTAGTCAGCCAGACAAGTTATTGGCGTTGCATGAGTAATTATTGATTTATGTGTGCTGGTAAGGGATACAATCTTCGCCCCTCTCATACACCTCACCCCTCCCAGCAGTCGTATCAGCCAATCACCTGTTCAGCCTACACGGTAAACATTGGAGCACTTAAGGGAGCCAACCTCGCTTTTTTTCTCTTTCTCTCCCTCTCGCTGTGGCTTGCATCCATTCGGCCCCATTCAGCCTACTGTTTTAAGACGTTTACCCCCATCCAGGTGTCAATATTTTCCTGGCGAGCGGTAGCGAGCCAGCATATAAATATTTTTGTTTTGACAGCAAGCTAAATTTGTACATTTTTCGATAGAAAAATGTCTCCGGCGATGCCGGATTTCTCCATACAATGCTGGCTCGTTATCGCTCGCCAGGAAAAATCGACACCTGGATGGGGATAAACATCTTAAAACAGTTGGCTGAATGGGGCCGAATGGATACAAGCCAGGGAAAGAGAGAAAAGGAGAGAAAGATTAAACAAAAAAAGACGGTGACCCCCCTTAATTGTAACAGGACCATGACGCGTTTTGACATTTTCTTCTGGCTATCATTAGACGATTTTATATAGCTAAGGAAGGATCTGTGGGCATTAAAAGGGTCAAGGCTATCTTAATTACCCCTCTGACTTCCATATTATACCCTTCCGAATCTGAATAAAATCGTCTATAACTAGCCAAAATATACTGTCAAAACGTGTCATAATCCTAAAGAGGTTAATTGTAACATAAATGGTAGACAATAATAAAGTGTTCTGCGGTTTATGTTTATTTTAGAACACATGAATTATCAGAATACTGTTTATGTGTATCATTAATTTCATTATATTGACAATTTAGTGTTCAAATCTTGACCACTAACGTCTATAACTAACCAAAGACTAGAGTAAGTGAGCTAATATGTGTAGGAATTGGGAAAAGTCAGCAAAGGATTAGATGTGGAAATGTGTAGCTCATTTGCTCTAGCCCTAGAGTTATAGCAGTTTGGGATCAGAATATCTGGCCTAATTATATTGAAAAACAATAGAGAGAGCGGCCATCTTTTCCTATGGAAGTCGTTTTGGTGCCGTAATCATCAAACAACATGTTGGTATGTTATTTGTGATCATGTTAACCCTTTGAGTTCCGGTGACATCCTGCTCATTATATTCTGATAACTATTAGACGATTTTATTCAGTTTAAGAAGGACCTCCAGCAATTATCAGGCTTCGAACTATCTTAATTAACCCTTTTTACTACCACAGATCCTTCTTTAGCTGCAAAAAATCGTCTTAATATAGCTAGATTCATTAAATCGTCTTAATATAGCTAGATTCATTAAATGGTCTTAATATAGCTAGATTCATTAAATCGTCTTAACATAGCTAGATTCATTAAATCGTCTTAATATAGCTAGATTCATTAAATCGTCTTAATATAGCTAGATTCATTAAATCGTCTTAACATAGCTAGATTCATTAAATCGTCTTAATATAGCTAGATTCATTAAATCGTCTTAATATAGCTAGATTCATTAAATCGTCTTAATATAGCTAGATTCATTAAATCGTCTTAATATAGCTAGATTCATTAAATCGTCTAAATATAGCTAGATTCATTAAATCGTCTTAACATAGCTAGATTCATTAAATCGTCTTAATATAACTAGATTCATTAAATCGTCTTAATATAGCTAGATTCATTAAATCGTCTTAACATAGCTAGATTCATTAAATCGTCTTAATATAGCTAGATTAATTAAATCGTCTTAATATAGCTAGATTCATTAAATCGTCTTAACATAGCTAGATTCATTAAATCGTCTTAACATAGCTAGATTCATTAAATCGTCTTAACATAGCTAGATTCATTAAATCGTCTTAATATAGCTAGATTCATTAAATCGTCTTAATATAGCTAGATTCATTAAATCGTCTTAATATAGCTAGATTCATTAAATCGTCTTAATATAGCTAGATTCATTAAATCGTCTTAATATAGCTAGATTAATTAAATCGTCTTAATATAGCTAGATTCATTAAATCGTCTTAATATAGCTAGATTCATTAAATCGTCTTAATATAGCTAGATTCATTAAATCGTCTTAACATAGCTAGATTCATTAAATCGTCTTAATATAGCTAGATTCATTAAATCGTCTTAATATAGCTAGATTCATTAAATCGTCTTAATATAGCTAGATTCATTAAATCGTCTTAATATAGCTAGATTCATTAAATCGTCTTAATATAGCTAGATTCATTAAATCGTCTTAATATAGCTAGATTCATTAAATCGTCTTAACATAGCTAGATTCATTAAATCGTCTTAATATAGCTAGATTCATTAAATCGTCTTAATATAGCTAGATTCATTAAATCGTCTTAATATAGCTAGATTCATTAAATCGTCTTAATATAGCTAGATTCATTAAAAGCGACGTCTCCGGTACAATAGGGGTTACATTTAGATGCAAAGACCAAACAATGTAACCTACACCAGTATTGCCGAATGTTTATTATGGTTATGGCCATATTGTAAAAAGAGACTAATAACACCAGTGGCTCCAATATGGCGGAGGTTGGCCGATCTTTGATATTATAGGGTCTCTTGACGCCATCGTATTACTATATATGCATCTACTGTAGACAGGCTAATGCGTTCTCATAAATCTAGATCGCGTATATCAGGGATACTTTAAATCTTTGTGACCATTAGGGGTGTTTATATACCTTTAGTTTAATTGATTCAACCTCTGCAGTTGTCTTTGAGCGAGTTGTGGACAGAACACCAATTTTGGAGAGGTAATTGTGAGATTAAGATCATTCTATTTCGAATACTAAGCGGCAACCCCCATGTCTGAAAGGGTTAAGGCGAGTCACACCAGCGCATTTTCTGGCATTTTTTAGGCAATACTGCTCAAACAACAACAATACCAACAACAATAATAATAATAATGCAAGAAAAAAAACATGTCTATCACAAATTGCACTCCCCTTTAAACCCAAGGCCTCAAGTGATCCTTCATTTACGAGAGGTGCTTGAGGCCTAACACTAACCTCAACAAAACAATAATTAAGATTTCACTTAGTGTTCATGTTGTCTGGTCACCCTTCTCCCTCATGTTTAGCCCAATTAGTTGTCATACTTTAAAACGTTCGGTCCATTAGTTTGGCGATTTTATGACCTTTCACCCCATTTGTTGTGAATATTAAGACCTTTCGTGCTATTTAGGTGTCAATGTTTTCCTAACGAGCTATAGCGAGCCAGTAATTTGGGAGGCACCGGCCTTCGGCCGGTATATTTTTCTACCAAACAATGTACACATTTATCTAGAAGAGGGGATATTGGGGAAATTATTTTAAGCATGATGGAGGTCTAGGGCGGTAACTAAACAAGATATATAATATATATATATATATATATATATATATATATATATATATATATATATATATATATATATATATATATATATATATATATATATATATATATATATATATTATATATATATATATATATATATATATAAATAAATACATCGACCAATACAAATAACCTTACCCCTTAACATGACCGCGCCAGGCAAATAAAGGCTGAGGCCACGAGAGCTTTTCCCACCAACTTTCAATCGGTAGCACTACATGTTTTCGAGAACTGGGCAGAAGTAGATTATCTAGTTAGCTGACCTTTTTATCAAACATTAATGCAGAAACATTCAACCACAGAGATGTCGAGATAATAAACCGGGAAACCGTTCGTGTTATTCGCTCTCTCTCTCTCTCTCTCTCTCTCTCTCTCTCTCTCTCTCTCTCTCTCTCTCTCTCTCTCTCTCTCTCTCTCTCTCTCTCTCTCTCTCTCTCTCTCTCTCTCTCTATATACAGTATATATATATATATATATATATATATATATATATATATATATATATATATATATATATATACATATTATACATATATATATATATATAATTATATACTGTATAATTATATAGTGCCATCGCTAGACCTCTATCAAGCTTAAAAGAAACACCCCAAAGACCCCCCTTCGAGATAAATATGTACATTTTTCGGAAGAAAAATTATGTTCCAACCGAAGGCCGATTCCTAGTATAGTATAATAGGCTGGCTGTCGCTCGCCAGGAAATAATCGACACCAAAATGACACGAAAGGTAGTAATATTAACAAAGAAATGGGGTGAAAGGTATTAACATAGCCAAAGTAATGGAACGAACATCTTAAAATCTTAAAGCTAATGAGACTAATACATGGGGGAGAAAAAACAACTACCTCCCTCTTAAGCTAAAACAACTACCTCCCTCTTAAGCTAAAATAAATTCGCACAGCCCATGATTTTTCCACAAGTAGTTCATTCCACAGCTTCCTCAACAAGCACTCGGTTGTCGAAATCTTTCAGGAATCTTGGCTGTCTGCAATAATCCATGGAAGCAAGTTATTTATTTTCTTTCACAACCTATTTCGGGGTGTTTGTACGCACGGCAACATCACTAACTCTTCTGATTCACACACACACACACACACACACACACACACACACACACACACACACACACACACACACACACACACACACACACACACACACACACACACACACACACACACAGAATACGAGTATATTTTCAATGTTCACTATTATTATTGATTTGTTACATGTATATACACTTATACAGTATATAAGAATGAGTTCAAATATATTCCACCCAGTTTCTCCCTCTATCTCTCCATCACAATCTTCCACAAGACTATCAACTATTCTTCAACAATATAGAACTCAATCCTTCATCTTCTCTCAATATTCTAGGTGTATCTTTTTCATCCGACGTTTCTTGGAAAGATCTTTCTTACCACTCTTACAGCTTCCCAAAAGTTAGGTGTGCTCAACCGTTTCAGTCAATTCTTCACCCCTGCACAGCTTCTTTCTCTGTATCGGGGCACAGTGCGCCCCTGTATTGAGCATTGTTCGCATGTGTGGGGAGGCTCCACCCATACCGCACTTCTCGAAAGAGTAGAATCAGAACCATTTCGCCTCATCAACTCACTTACTAGTTCCCAACAAACTCTTTCTACACGCCACAATGTTGCATCTCCTTCACTCTTCTATCGCTATTACAACAAACAATGTTCTTCTGAGCTTTCTCAGTGCATATCCCCTCCCTTGCAGCGAGTGAGAGGCACCCGCCTTTCAACACAGTCCCATTCCTATTCTGTCCAACTCTCTAACCCAAGAATTGACAAATTTTCAGTCTTTCTTCTACTCAACAAGTGAACTCTGGAACTCTCTCCTTCAATCAATCTGCCCTTCATCCTATGACTTAAACTGCTTTAAACTTCGTGTGTCCAGGCATTTTGACTACAATGTCCCTTCAATTTAGCTCTGTCACTCTTTTGGCATAGGGGGAGACACTCGTTACAGGCTACCTGCCTTTTGTCTCCTTCATACACATAGAAACAAAAAGATTACCCTTGCTTAATATTGGTATTGCCATATGTTCAACCGCCACGAATTCCAATTGTTAGTGCTATTATAAGTACAGTATATCATTGGCAAACAATAAATACAGACTCAACCTACTAGATGTTGTCCATGTATTTTCGAGTAATATACTATATATATATATATATATATATATATATATATATATATATATAACATAATGTATATTTGTTCTGTACAAATTGGAACACTCGGTAACTGTACTATACCACCCCATTTAGGTTACAAAAGAAAATGCTTGCTCTCCTTCTAGTAACCCAACACATGAATAACTAATTTCTTCTCCGTGCACACACCTGAACCGATAACCGAGGCCATAATATTTACATAACTTACCTGGCTCCACCTTGATTATTTATTCCTGTGAAGTGCCCACAAAACCAGGCTTAATCGTTCTGGCCATATCGTCTGCCAGTCAGTTTGTCTTTATGTGTGTGTGTGTGTGTGTGTGTGTGTGTGTGTGTTGTTGTTTTGTTTTTTTTGTTTTTTATGTTGCCTTGCCTACACTTTGATGTCCGTTAGGTTAGGCTATGTTAAGTTGGGTTATCACAGGCTTACTCCTCCATTTAAATGTTGACTTCTTCATGGCTAACTGATTAACGTTAGGCAATGTTACTATATTTAAGGGTGGGGGGGGGGGGGTAGTTTACTCCCTAGACCTCTATCAAGTTTAAAACACACACACACACACACACACACACACACACACACACACACACACACACACACACACACACACCAACACACACACACACACACACACACACGAACACAAAAACTTGTAAATTTTTGTTGGAATAAATTCCCGGCCGATGGCCGGTTCCTTCTAAATTACAGGCTCGCTTACGCTCGCCAGGAAGAAATCGACACCTAAATGGAACGAGGGGTCTTCATATTGACAAAGAAATGAGACAAACGGTCTTAAAATCGCCAAAACTAATGAGGCGTATGTGTTGTATTCTCAAAACTAATGGGGCTCAACATGAGGGAGAACAGGGTCCAGAAAAGAAAAAGAAAAAAAACTTACATACAATGACGAAAGGGGCTGAGGCTAAACGAGGCTATGTTTATATAATAATTAGGGTCAAAGCTAGACTATAGGCTATGGCAAGGTGCGGCGGTTAAATTTGTTCTAGCCTGTTCAGAGTAAAGCCGGTATCACACGAGCGCTTTTTCCCCCAACATTTATACTCGACACTGATCTGGCAGCTTGTGAGGTAAACATCTAGAATATGTCCGTTAGCTAAATGCATCTATCATCAGTCTACTTTCCGATACCAGTGCAAAATATCTCAGAAATGTTACCAGATAAAAGTTGATCATCGAATGTTGACTATAAAAGCTCTCGTGTGATACCTGCTTAAGGCTAAGTCAATTAAGGTTGGGTCAGGTTACGAGAACCCTATATGTGACACTGGTAAATATTGAACACTTCAGGGGAGATAGGTCGCTTTTCGAGACCCCCCTTCTCCCTCATGTATAGCCCCATTTGGTTTCAGATTATAAGACGTTCGGCCCATTCGTTTTAAGACCTTTCGCCTCATTTATTTGTCAATAGTAAGACTTTTTGTGTCATTTAGGTGTCGATCATTACCTGGCGAGCGGAAGCGAGACTGTGTTTTAAGAGGAATCAGCCTTCGGCCGGGACATTTGTCTATTGAAAAATGTACAAATTTATCTTGAAGGAGGGTCTAGGGGGGGGGGGGGGGGAGCTTGATGGAGGTCTAGGGAGGAAACTAAAATAATAGTAAAAAGATAAATAAACGAGCAAATATATAAGCCCCTCCTCCCTTAATAAGCGTTTCTATACTTTAGTGTTAGAATATATAAGCCCCTCCTCCCTTAATAAGCGTTTCCATACTTTAGTGTTAGAATATATAAGCCCCTCCTCCCTTAATAAGCGTTTCCATACTTTAGTGTTAGAATATATAAGCCCCTCCTCCCTTAATAAGCGTTTCCATACTTTAGTGTTAGAATATATAAGCCCCTCCTCCCTTAATAAGCGTTTCCATACTTTAGTGTTAGAATATATAAGCCCCTCCTCCCTTAATAAGCGTTTCCATACTTTAGTGTTAGAATATATAAGCCCCTCCTCCCTTAATAAGCGTTTCCATACTTTAGTGTTAGAATATATAAGCCCCTCCTCCCTTAATAAGCGTTTCCATACTTTAGTGTTAGAATATATAAGCCCCTCCTCCCTTAATAAGCGTTTCCATACTTTACGTGTTAAACTTAGAACATATGAAACCCTTTGTATGTATATTCTTTTTGTTCCATTTAAGGGGGTCACCGGCTTTTTTTATCTTTCTCTCCTTTACTCTCTTTCCCTGGCTTGTATCCATTCGGCCCCATTCAGCCAACTGTTTTAAGACGTTTATCCCCATCCAGGTGTCGATTTCTTCCTGCCGAGCGAGCCAGCATTGTATGGAAAAATCCGGCTTCGCCGGAGACATTTTTCTATCGAAAAATGTACAAATTTAGCTTGCTGTCAAAACAAAAATATAAATATGCTGGCTTGCTAACACTCGCCAGGAAAATATTGACACCGGGGCAAACGTCTTAAAACAGTAGGCTGAATGGGGCCGATTGGATACAAGCCAAAGAAAGAGGGAGATAAAGAGAAAAACAGATAAGGTAAGGTTAAAGTATCCTAGGTTCGAGTCCTTGGAGTGCCACATGTATTTGTTGATTTCATTAATTGAGTTTAGAAGTAAAGTTGGTTGGTGAACAAATATGAATTAAATTAATCTTGGAGTAGGACACGGGTCGGATAATTCTGTTATATTAAATTCAGAAACGGATTGGATTTGGCAAGGATAGATTAACCCTCTCAGTATTCTAGGGCGCATTACTTTTCTAGTTTCTGGCTATTATTAGACGATTTTATTCAGTTTAGCAAGAAGTTTGGAATCAGAGGGTTAACTAAGATCATTTGTAGCCCTTTGACTCCTAAAACTCCTTTCAGAAAACAAAAAACAGCATACAATCGTAAAGTAATAGCCCGTAATGAAGAAAAGCGTCATCGTATCCTGAAGGGGTTAATGGTGGGTGAATCTTCTCTTAAGGGAGCCCACCTCGCGCTTTTTTCTCTTTCTCTCCCTCTCTCTTTGGCTAGTATCCATTCGGCCCCATTCAGCCTACTGTTTTAAGACGTTTACTCCCATCCAGGTGTCAATATTTTCCTGGCGAGCGGTAGCGAGCCAGCATATATATTTTTTTGTTTTGACAGCAAGCTAAATTTGTACATTTTTCGATAAAAAAAATCTCCGGCGAAGCCGGATTTCTCCATACAATGCTGGCTTGCTATCGCTCGCCAGGAAGATATCGACACCTGGATGGGGATAAACGTCTTAAAACAGTTGGCTGAGTGAGGCCGAATGGATACAAGCCAGGGAAATAGAGAAAGGGAGAGAAAGATACTAAAAACAGTAATCCCTTAACACTTCCAGTATATAACAGTAATCCCCCTTAACACTTCCAGTATATAAGGACTCACTCTTTCATTTTATTCCGTCTACCATTAGGCGATTATATACAATCAATCTTTCCTTCATCCTATGACTTAAACTGGTTTAAACTTTATGTGTCCAGACATTTTGACTACAACGTCCCTTGAATTTGGCTCTGTCACTCCTTTGGCTTTGGAGGAGATACTCGTTACTGGCAACCTGCATTTTGTCTTCTTCATACACATAGAACAAAACAATTTAGGAAAAAATCTAAGCGGTCAAAACCAACGTCGAAATTATGTCTCTGACTCCCACAGATCCTTCCTATTCTATTATATTCTATATGCCCAGGCCCAATCCACACTTTCCCTATTTTTTGTTCCTCTATTTCATTTTATATTTTTTATTTTTTGTATTTTCTCGGGGGTGGCCGACTCAATACAGAGCAAGAACAGGAAAACACAAAACACAAGACAAAACAGCGAACAAACACAGTCAGGCTGAATAAAATTGTATGATGATAGCCAGCATAAACTGCAAAAACGCGTCATAAACCTCAAATGGTTGTTGCTGTTGTTGTCGTTCAATAGGCTGCCTGGCCGAACAGCTCCAAGTCCCTAAGGAAGGCCATGGTTACGATCGGGCTTTTCCACAGGTGAAAGGGCTCTCAGAAGTGTAGATAATGTTGTTGGCGTAAGTGATTGTGTAGAATGCAGTCTTCTAGGATGTGTTAGTAGTATGGGGTGCTCAAAGGGTTAATCCGTTCAGCATTCGATGACATATCTTCACTTCATTGTGGCTAACATTAGACGATTATTTATGGTTTTAGAAGGCCCTCAAGGAATCAAAGGGGGTATAAAGTATATTTCATTTAACTCTCTGATTCCCACAATTCCTTCATAATCTGAAAAATTGTGAATTACTAATGACCATTACAAAAGAAAGAAAGGTGTCCTCGTCTCTTGAAAGGGTTAATGCCGACAGTGATACACACACACAAAAACACACACAGACACGCACACAATCACACACACACACACACACAACAAAGTGACTGTGAGCGAATTGACTACGAAGACAAATACTATACCCTGTTCCAAATAGGTGGTCCAGAAGTCGTGAACCCTAACCTATGTAACTTTAAAAAGGGCCACAGCAAATGGGCTGTACATTTCCACACCTATTAAGGGGAGATTTCCACTTGAGGGATTTTTTTCTTTACCCCTTTCTCCCTCATGTTTAGCCCCATTGCTTTTGAGATTTTAAGACGTTCGCCCCATTAGTTTGGCGATTTTAAGAACTTTCACCCCATTTATGTCACTTTTAAGACCTTTCGTCACCATTTAGGTGTCGATTTTTTCCTGGCGAGCGAAAGCGAGCCTGTAATTTAAGAGGAACCGGCCTTCGGCCGGGACATTTTTCTACCGAAAAATGTACAAATTTATCTTGAAAGGGGGTCATGGGGGTATAATTTCAAGTTTGATGGAAGTCTAGGAAACACACTAAAAACCTCCCCTTAAGGAACACCCAGTACTTAACATTAATCCTCCATTACAAACCTCCCCTTAAGGAACACCCAGTACTTAACATTAATCCTCCATTACAAACCTCCCCTTAAGGAACACCCAGTACTTAACATTAATCCTCCATTACAAACCCCAACGCACTTGAAGAAATTAATGAAAGCAAATGATCCTCCTGGGATTCGAACTCGGGACACCACACCTAGAACATAAGCATCTAAACCATTACATCACCAACACATATTTAATCCTGGCTGACCCTATCCAAATAATAGAAGTACAACTCGATTACTCTAGTCGTGTGTGAGTTATACAGGTTATACCGGTTATACCGGTTATACAGGTTATACAGGTTATACCGGTTATACAGGTTATACCGGTTATACAGGTTATACAGGTTATACAGGTTATACCGGTTATACAGGTTATACCGGTTATACAGGTCATACAGGTTACACAGGTTATACAGGTTATACCGGTTATACAGGTTATACCGGTTATACCAGTTATACAGGTTATACAGGTTATACCGGTTATACAGGTTATACCGGTTATACAGGTTATACATGTTATACAGGTTATACAGGTTATACAGGTTATACAGGTTAAGGGAAGATCCTTCACTTTTTGTAATATTTTTATTTATTTATTATTTTTCTAGTTTCCTCGCTAGACCTCCATCAAGCTTAAAATGAAGCCCCCTAGACCCCCTTTAAAGATAAATGTGTACATTTTTCGGTAGAAAAATGTCCTGGCCGAAGGCCGATTCCTCTTAAATTACAGGCTCGCTATCGCTCGCCAGAAAAAAATCGAGACCTAATTGACAGGATAGGTCTTAAAATTGACAGAAATGGGGTGAAAGTTCATAAAATCGCCAAACTAAAATGGGTCTAAAGATGAGGGAGATGGTGGTCTAGAAAAGTGACTCGTCTCCCCTTAATGTTCAAGAGTTTTGGCCTACTTACTTGGAACAGGGTATATAGCCAGCGAAGTGACCCACCAACCTCCCTGTTACCACCAAAAAACAAACCCTGATCAGATTACGAGAGGGTCGGTAGAGATGGATGGTAGACGAGCGTTAAGGGGAGAGGGGTAGTTTTGCTGAACACCTTTCTCCCTCACGCTAAGCCCCTTTAGTTTTTAAATTTTAAGACGTTCGGACCATTAGTTTGGCAATTTTTAGACCTTGCGCCCCTTTTCTTTGTCAATATTAAGCGTTTCCGTGTAATATAGGTGTCGATTTTTTCCTAGCGAGCGATAGCGAGCCTGCAGTTTAGGAGGAATCGGCCTTCGGCCGGGACATTTTTCTACCGAAAAATTTACAAATATATCTTGAAGGGGGATCCTGGGGTTGTTTTTTTTTAAGTTTGATGGAGGTCTAGAGAGGAAACTGGAATAATACTAAATAAATTAAAACAAATCGACCAAAAAACTACCCAACGAAGGTTGAGTTACACGAATGATTTTCCGACAACTTTCGATCGGCAACAGTCTTCTGGCAGCAATACACTAACTTATTTCTGACCATTTTCTATAGGCAACAGTCTTCTGCCTGTAATACGCGAACGTTTTTCCGGCAACTTTCGATCGGCAACCTTTTTTGGCATTAATACACAAACGTTTTTCCGACAAATTTCGACAACAACTTTCTTCTGGCAGCAATTTAAGGCTCGTTTGCCATTAGGTATTGGCAACTAAAGGTAGATTATTTAAGCTCAAATTACGTCAGCTTTTTCCCTGGCTAAATTTTCGTAAAACTATCATTCAGCAGCTGCAGCGTTAATGATAGGAGTCTTCACACTAATGAACATTTTGATGGAAACATGTGATCGACAGAGCGAAACGAGGACCAGCGCGGCTATCCAGAAACCAATATATACCTGTTGATCATGGATGGTCTCGATGGGCCCTGTTTTTATTGATTTATTTATTTTTATTTTTTATTTTTTTAACTGGTGAAAATGAACTGATCTCCATCTAAGTTTCTACCCGGCTAATGCAGCGCTTTTATAGCCATATATGTGTTTTCAGTTGAGGAAACTTGGCATTATATGATACAAACACATAAAGAGTTTCTTTTGTTTCCATCAATTATCGATAAATCAGGTGCTAATGGAGCAAAGTATATAAGAAATGGAGTATAGTAAGGATTTTGGAAGGTCTTGATGGGCACCCGTGGCTAATTTCTAACTATCCATCACATGATTCAGATAACATTGGTGTTACTATGAAGATTCCTATACTCTACAATCGGCCAAATAAATTATGTCGCAACACCAAGTATACTTCGATCAATAATTGGTATCAGCACTATCTAAGCATTAATTCATCGTTTTGAGTGAGATATACACACATGCTCCTATCTTTACACACCCTAGTCAACTTGTCACGTCAAAATAGCCTTAATTGGTTGCCGTTACTGACAATTGCAGTCAGATCAAGTAAACGAGAACTCCAGGCCCGATTGATAGGGATAAGGCCAGACACGACCAACCCAGTATATATTATCCAAACTAGTGAGTGAGAGAGAGAGAAAGAGTGTGAGAGTGAGAGTGAGAAAGAGAGATAGAGAAAGAGAGAGAGAGCATGAGCAGCCTGTACAGTTGCCAACAGATCCTAAAACACTGCGACTAACTTCATGAGAAATGTTGTGATTTCCAGAGAGAAACGCATACAATCACAATCTAATGAACCAACAGAACAGATAAAGCATAACATGGTTTTCAAAATTAAATGCTTCAACTGCTCGGCAGTCAGTGAAATGCTAAATCCATCGAGAAAGGATATAGAAGGCTGCCTGTATTAACCCCTTCAGCACCAGGACGTCTTTTTACTTTTGATTCAGTCAAAACAATTAGATGATTTTACGCAGTTTATGAAGGACCTACCGGTATGTTAGTATGAAAGTTCATTGAGATCGTATTTACCCTTTTGAGTTGTAGAGGTAAATTATAAACTAAAGAATATCGTCTAATAGTAACCAGAATATCATGACAATTACGTAATGGTGGTGAAGGGGTTAAACTACGAAGTGACGTTCATTTACATTACCCATGTGAATTAATGGTTGTATCCACTTCTATAACAAATATCAAAACACAAGGATAAGTTCAGACACTCACCTTCTAACACTATATAGCCTACACAATATACCATTATATCTACTTACTCCTTCAATAGGTGTACAGTTACCAATACATGAACCTGGGACACGTGCTGGGCAGTGGCGGATTTAGGGGGGGGGGGCGAGTAGGCCATGGCCTAGGGCCCCGCACCCCTAAGGGGCCCACACCTTTGCTTTAAAAAAAAAAATAAAAAAAAAAAATAAAAAATAAGGTAATTCACAGTTTGCATTTTCGGTTATTAATTTTTGCTAGCGATTACCCCATTCCCAGTATTATTGGGATTAATGGCATTATGACTTTTAGAACATAAAATAATGGGTATTAAATGTATAATGATTGCGTTATATTTATTTTAAAACCGTAAAACGCGTAACCCGTTTACCTGGTAGAAGAAAACATTAGTTATCCCTGATAATATTTTGTTAACACTATATTATTGATTATTGGGAATCTAGGACTCTTTCCTCAATTTCTCTCACCGATCCTCACTTATAAATACCCGTGATTAAGTGGTTATGTTACTGGCACTGCCTATGCCTTGTATTTTTGCTAAACCAATTATTATTGATGGGTAAGTCTATGGATAGTAGGCACCTCTAGAGTCTATAGCACAGAGCTCGGCACGCTCGTTTCCTAGTCCAAACGAGATGCAAGAGGAGCAGATAGTTCCCGTAGGTGGAGGTGCAATTTTGTATGCCTATGTATATGGAATCTAGACCCATGCTAATCAATCTCCTTAGCCCTTAGGCTGTTTGCCTACATTAGCTTAACCCATTCAGTACCAGTGTCATCCTTTTAAAACAAATCTGGCTTCTTTTAGACGATTTTATTATATTACGATGTATAATAGCCTATATGTCAATATATATTTTATATATATAATCTATTATACTATTTGTTATGAAAAATTATTTTGTCCAGCCCATTTTCCAATCACTTACAATAGTGTCTTGCATTAGGCTAAGTAGAGAGGTAATTTAATAAGTTACAGTTATAGTTTGTAGTCTTGGACAGTAGTTTACAATTTAAAGGTGGTTTTATCATGCTAGTCTAAAGATAAATATAATTGGCGACGCAATCATGCCTTCATTTTCAGCAACTCATTCTAAGTTCAATGACACAATGGCAATGACAATTTTCACATTGAAAACTTGATCAAAGTAAAATAATATTAATTATTTTCTATATTTCACAGAAGTTCAAAGCCTCATTCGGCAAAACCAACAACTGATCCATTCCCATAGCCTTAGCTACATACACCAAAAGCTGCATTTTTTTTTGTTTTTTTTTATATATTTTTATCAAAGCAGACTGACTCAATCAATATTGTCAGTGTTATCATTGTTGTACACTCGGATACCATAGTCTCTAGCCCACTCCTCTCTGGCAAGAGTTGGGGAGAGAGGGCAACGCACACACGAACACACTGGGAAGCATTTGTGTGAAGCAATCGAGGAAGCTATCTTTGTTGGTTACTTTCTTGTAGTTATTTGATATTTGTTCGCATCAATTCGCATTATTTAAAATTCTTTATTCCATACTATTGAGAACAAACATATGCAATATTTTCTTTAGCATGAGTAAGTATAACTACTGGTGTGAACCATTAGTTATTAGGTAGTGCAGTTCCTATTATTAACAAAATTGAAGTTCAGGAAAGGCTTCAAAATAGATCAGTATAGATATGGCACACTGGAACACACACACTCACAGAGAGAGAGAGAGAGAGAGAGAAAAGGATAGTGTGTGGGGGGGGGAGGGGGGGGGGTAACAGACTGGGAGGGTGAGATGTGGCTGTGGTGGTGAGTGGTAAAGAGGGAGTGAGATCGAGGGAAAGGGAGGTGTTGGAAAGGAAATATGGATATGGAATAGGAATACGATAGAACTTCATTAGAAACATGTGTGGGTGTGTGTGTGTGTATAACTAATCATATTCATATATGTCATTGGTGACTTTCTGAATTATATCTTTCATATAGGGTAATTAGTATAACAATTTAAAGATTTTCATTATCCTTACTGTTAAAGAAGTTTCATTCCTACGCAGGTAAAGCAATACCCATGAATACAACTTCAGTCTGAAGCATGTTGTGTGATTCGTAGGGTTCACTTTAAACCTATAGTACGCGCATGGATTGTTTTCTTGATAGAAGCATATGTTTCCTGTATACATAATAATGTTAACATAATTGTGAGAAGAAAAAGTAAACTCATAAATACCAAGACAATACAATTATATTAACATACATTTATATGAATATAAATAGTTAGACGTTAATATGAACTCAGAGAGAAAGTGAGAGAGATGCATGGAAACATGAGTATATCAGTTAAATCTTGGCTATGGCACTTGTATCTAAGTAATAATAATAATAATAATAATAATAATAATAATAATAATAATAATAATAATAATAATAAATAATGATAATTGCAATAATACCAATCTTAGATAAATGTCATACTTATTTGTGAGGCTAAGGCAGGATTCAAAGACCTCAAATTCTTCCCAGTGTGTTCGTGTGTGCGTTGCCCTCTCCCCTCAACCCCACCCCTAACTATCACTATGGGCGGCCGTCCAGTAAGGGTCCTGGCCTCACCTCTTGCCAGAGAGCAGTGGGCTAGAGACTATGGTATCCGAGTGTACATAGACCTATGGATAATTTTGTATATCTATATGCATCTGCTATTTTTATTTACTAGTTACAAAGCTAAACAAAATAACGTGATCACTAGGCTATTGACACAATAATTCAAATGTATATTGAATTGGCACAAATAGGCTCAGTCGCTCATGTTGTGTCAAATAATACTTTGATTATCATGAGTGAGAAACACTATGGTCATATTAAAATCACTATAAATTACAGGATTTTAATCCCTCCATAGGCCTCAAACTGCCCCTAAAAGTACTAAATTTTCCAAAATGTTCTTGGGGGGCTTATAGCGCCCCCTCCCCCCCCCCCCCAACCCCCCAGCTGTAGGGGATCGCTTCGCTCGCCACCCACCCACCCATTTACAGGGGCCCCGCATAACCCCAGTGCCTAGGGCCCCATAACATGTAAATCCGCCCCTGGTGCTGGGAATGACTGGCAGGATATAATGCTCTCACAGGTTCATATATAGCTTAACCCCTTCTGAACCGGTGATGTACTTCTCATTATATTCTGGCTATTGGTAGACGATTATATTCAGTTTAAAAAGGGCCTCCAGCAATTAACAGGCTTCCAACTATATCACTTAACCCTTTTTACTACCCAAGATCCTCCCTAAACTGCACAGAATCGTCTCAATACAGCTAAAAAAAATGATAAAGACGTCGCCAGTACAGAAGGGGTTAAGGGAGGTCACCTGGTTTTTTTTATCTTTCTTTCCTTTTCTCTCTTTCTTTGGGTTGTATCCATTCGGCCCCATTCAGCCTACTGTTTTAAGACGTTTATCCCCATCCAGGTGTCGATTTCTTCCTGGCGAGCGATAGCGAGCCAGCATTGCATGGAGAAATCCGGCTTCACCGGAGACATTTTTCTATCGAAAAATGTACAAATTTAGCTTGCTGTCAAAACAAATATATATATATATATATATATGCTGGCTCGCTACCGCTCGCCAGGAAAATATTGATACCTGGATGAGGGGTAAACGTCTTAAAACAGTAGGCTAAATGGGGCCTAATGGATAAAAACCAAAGAGAGAGGGATAGAAAGAGGGAAAAGAGCGAGGTGGGCTCCCTTAAAGATATGCTTATGAATATACCCTTTTATAATACTGTTGTCTAATGTGAGTAAGACCATTTATATCTATAACTATTACATGTTAAACCTGTTATGATGGTTAGATATAGCCAACTCTCCATACCATTTGTCTCGGTTTAATGGCTTGGCAAATGTATCAGGGTTATATCATGGCAGCTGTACAGTCACTCATAAAAGTTCGAGGGCCCCTAATGTTTATATGTATGCTATCATAACTATTCTGAATAAGCTGTGAATGTAATTATCTGTATAGTAAATTATAGCCAATGTTTATAATTAAATGTGAGAGTCCTAGGTTCGAGTCCTTAGAGTACCACATGTATTCATTACTTTCATTGATTTCACTAGTTAGGTTTATTTGTAAATTAATTGGTGGGTTGGTGAAATCAAATATGAATATATTAAATTGATCAGTACCCATAGATAACCAATGTTTACAAACATACAAATACGAGGGGTCATTGACATTCTTGATTAACTGTACATATTTGTAAATCAACCTTTTATCCTAATTGATTCCCTATTGATGGACAGTACCATTTCTTCGTGCTTTTATCATACTAATTTGATATATCCATATTTTTGTGAAAGAGATTAGGGGATAGGAGAGAGAGAGAGAGAGAGAGAGAGAGAGAGAGAGAGAGAGAGAGAGAGAGAGAGAGAGAGAGAGAGAGAGAGAGAGAGCTACATAGATACACAGACCACACAGACCTCAAGGTCCTTACTAGGCAGTCTGGCCTTACAAACTAAATATGTATTTATGCATATATATATATACATATATATATATATATATATATATATATATATATATACACCGGTACATACATATACACACATACACACACACACACACATATACACATACATACATACACACATACATACATATATATACAGTATATATATACATACTGTACAGTGTACACACATACACATACATATATATATATATTTTTTTTTTTTTTTTTTTTTTTTTTTTTCATATCACCCCAGCCCTCTGCAGATAGAGGTCAAGCCTTCCCTTGAAAGCGTTTATTGTGTCGCTCTCCACCACTCTCGCTGGTAGTTTATTCCACTCTGTCGCCACACTGTAGGTGAAGAAACTCTTTGTGACATCTAGGTTTGCCTTTTTGGTTTTTAATTTCATTCCATTTCCGCGAGTTTGATTAGTATTGTTTAATGTGAATAGTGCATTTACATCGACTTTGTCGAAACCTTTTAGTATCTTAAAGCACTCAATAAGCTGACCCCTCAACCTCCTCTTTTTTAATGAGAACAGGTTCAATCGTTTAAGTCTTTCTTCATATGGTTTATTTCTTAATGAGGGTATCATCTTCGTCGAGAGAGAGAGAGAGAGAGAGAGAGAGAGAGAGAGAGAGAGAGAGATGGTAGAAAGCGGTAGATTGGAGACACTTTGACTGGCCACAACGAAGCAACAACCTGCCTGTTACGTTAATTGGTGCACAGGTCAGAAGGTGAGATATGTGTGTGTGTGGGTGTGGGTGTATTTGTGTGTGTGTGGGTGTGGGTGTGGGTGTGGGTGTATTTGTGTGTGTGTGTGTGTGTGTGTGTGTGTATCATTTTTGTGTCTGTAGTGGTGGTGGTGTCTTATATTTATGTGTCAAGTACCGGTAATGTGGTATCGGTCTATGTGAGTGCGTGTGTGTTAAACTTGTGTATGTGTAGTGCTTTTCTATGTGTGTGTTGCATTGTAAGTGTGTGCATGTTCGTGTGTGTGTGTGTCTTATGAGCTTTATATATCCCGTTTTGGAACTATGACCCTCATTCTTCACACACACACACACACACACACACACACACACACACACACACACACACACACACACACACACACACACACACACACAGCCCGTAGCCTAGTAGGTAGAGCTCTCGTCTCACACACGAGGGGTCGGGGGTTCAATCCCTGGCCGGGCGGAGACAAATTGGGCTTGTCTCCTTTCATGTGTTAGCCTCAGTTCACCTAGCTGTAAATAGGTACCTGGAATAAGTGGACGACGTTGTGACGTCCCATCTGGGGTTGGCAAAAATGGTACAAGGCGAGATGGGTATCATATGGTTCACCTAAGCTGATGGCTACCTAAGCCTTCGGGCGAGACGGTACCATCTATAGTGAGAATGGTACCATACAGATCCACCCTAAGCCTTCGTTTCCGATGTCGCCAATTGGCTAAATACAGACTACACACACATCCACAGCCATTCCAACAGTACATAAAACACTTAACATGCATTTCACGCAATACATTCCCAGTTAAGGAGGCGCGATAATAATGAGCTTAGCTCGCATTGCGTGGATTCCCCTTGACGAACAAGTAACTGAGTAACTACCAGGTTAGAGAGAAAATTAACAAGTATTCCAATTTGGTGAAATATATAACGTTGAGACATATAGCATGAACTCAATATATTCATAGTAATTATATTCCACACAATGCACTAAAAACCAAAACGGGTTAACATAAAACAAAACTACTGAGCCAGCGAGTAAGATAATATGTTAGTGTCTGTAAACCTCTCTATAAAGTTTTTAACATGTAATCTGAAGTGAGGTGGGGAGTGGAAGGACATGAAACCCGATGAGACTCAGTCTATCACAACTAGTTCTCAACATGATCGTTCAAATTTCCTCATGAATAACGTGGTCTTGCTATCAGATTTGTTACCCACCAAAACCACCGCGAGAGCAGTGTCAACTTCAGATAGGCAGGCCATGTGCCCATATATACGAAGCTGGTGCCCACGAACTAATGTATACACCCAATATGTCTTCAAATTGTTTTAGAGAGTAGGAGCTGGTTTGATAAATTATGTATTCATACTAACGGTACTCCATGATCTTACGAAGCCACTCACTGCCAAATGATTTGATCCAACTCTCCAAATAAAATGTTTCACAACTAAATAATATGACAGGGAGCACTAGATATCCTGTAGTAAAGGAGAGTGGCCAGTTTTTTCTTAGGACGCCAGTTTGGTGCCTCCACTATCAAGCATCGAAGTCTTATTCTATTGTTGGTCATGTAGAATGTATATCCAATGTCCAAACTATCCTGTACCAGTACCCGAGTGTGTGTTATGGATATGGAGACATTTGAGTGTAAAGAGAGGAAAATATCACCAGTGGCATCAAGATGGCGGAGGTTGGTCGATCTCAGTTACTATACGATCTCTAGGGAGCACAAGTGTTTCAAAGATCCACAACTTAGTTTTGACATGGCCATATATTGTTGTTGAGAGAGTCCATAATCCCATGTGCTAGGCCAAGGCGATAAACATTGTGCCCTGACCCACCACTGTCATGGATCTCACTACCAAGATAAGTTAATTTATCTTTCTCGATTCATGCATGTGCAGACTGCATAACTTCACCTTTGAAGCTTAGTCATAGTCCAAGAGACCTTAAGACACAGGGGTTCTGATTTCCCATGTAGTGCCTCAAGAGTAAGTGTGAGCATCTCCAGCATTTCTGCTGGAATCACTGTATGACTAAGAATTACTGTCTGGCTCAGTAACAAGTTCATACAAATGTTAAAAAGTGAGGGTGCCAGCACATATCCCTGTCTGACTCCTGAGTTCACAGTGTAGAAGGAAGAAGTTTGTCCACCACACTTGACGATATTCTCTGTGTTCCTCAGTAAAGTCTAAATACCGGACCAATGATAGCTGCAGGATTCGGAGTAGTTCCAAGAGTGTCTTACATCAAGCCTTTTATGATACTGACATAAACTGCAACCAGCCCTTCTCGAAACTCAAGATGACATTCCACATGGATCCAAAGGATTTGGCATATATACAACAGGATACTGAGCTTTCCATACCCAAGATAAGTACAGGTATGTACCTGAAAATTTCACTCGATGTTCAATCACTATTTATCGCAGGGTCTTTATTTTGGCCCCAGGTTAGAACGATGATTGGGTATGTTAATTGGCTGGCAAGACGGAGCACAATTAAACCCCCGGCCTGACTGACACATTGGCAGGAAGGAGGACAGGTATCAAATTAAATCGGTAGAGGAATTGACTGGGAGCAAATAGTAAATCACTAGGCTTGACAAGCCAGCCAAAATAAATCCATTAAGTAAAATTGAGGCCATAGGCTAAGAAACAGACAGCCAGCAAATTCAAGGATCCGAGGCTAGATATTAGGAGGATTAAACAGTAACATGCATATTTATCGGCGTTAATATAATTATATAATTTTGATTATAGACAGAAAAAACATTAGCCTACTTCTATTTGGGACGTTTGAGGATGTCAAAGGGCTGTTCTGGCTGTTCTCGGACAGCATAATATGCACGAATTTGGTTACTTAATCAAATTGTATTAAATTTATTTTAACTGGCAACTTATTACACCCTTCGCCTCACAGTTACTGCTGATTGGTTCAATTTTCTTTCATCTTCAGAACATAATACACGTTCTTCATTATTTACCTTTCAGTATACCATCACGCATTATGTCATGTTATCCGGGCTAGTTTTGAACAATTTTATCAACTCTGCGAAGCAGAGTGGTATCGCGCACACAGATCCCGCCCGTATACTGTGCACCACCAGCCAGCCTGTCTGTCGTCGTCGTCGTCCGTCGTGGTCGTCCGTCTGTCTGTCTGTCTGTCTGTCTATCCGGAAACTCCTCCTAGACCGTTTGATGGATTTTCACCAAATTTCACAGGTATATTCATTTGGTCAATGCGAAGGTCAGCCAAAAAGAAATATTCCATTTAACTTAAAGGTTAAGGTCAAAGGTCAAGGTTAAAAATAAGGTCAATATTTCAATTTTTTTAGTTCTTACTCAAATGTCTTCATTTTCACTATAAAAGTTACTGGTAACCTATATATTATATTGACCAAATTTTAGGTAAATATTGTTAAGGGTAAGGTCAAAGGTCAAAATACGTTTTTCACTAGTATTTCTTATACTAACTGTTAGATTCTCACTAAGCTTACCATGTATTTTCGGAATACCTAGGCGAAGGTCATACAAGAAAGTATACAATTCCATAATAAAGGTAAAGGTCACAGGTCAAGGTCAAATAAAAGGTCAATATGCTATTTTTTTTACTTTTCATACAAACTTCACAAAATTTGGTGAGATAGTTGCACTTTAAATGAAAAGGAAAATAATACATTTGGCACACATATCATAAAGGTCAAGATAAAGGTCAAAGGTCAAGGTCAACTATTCTATTAATATATATGAAACTAACTGGTGGGTTTTAATGAAATTAGGCATGCTTATTTGATTTTCCGGGGCAATGTCAATGCCAAAAAAAACCCACACACTCTTACATATAGGTCCAGGTCACAGGTCAAGAGGTCAACTTTTACTATATATTTTACTTTTTACTCAAATGTCTTAATTTTCACTATACAAGTTACTGGTAACCTATATATCATATTGACCAAATTTGTATGTAAATATTCTTAAGGGTAAGGTCAAAGGTCAAGGTCAAAGGTCAAAATAAGTTTTTCACTAGTATTTCTTATACTAACTGTTAGATTCTCACTAGGCTTATCATGTATATTCGGAATACCTAGGCCAAGGTCATACCAGAAACTATATAATTCCCTAATAAAGGTCAAGGCCACATGTCCAGGTCAAATAAAAGGTCAATATGCTACTTTCTTTACTTTTCTTGCAAACTTCACAACATTTGGTGAGATAGTTGCACATTAAATGAAAATTAAATAATACATTCGGACACACATATCATAAAGGTCAAGATAAAGGTCAAAGGTCAAGGTCAACTATTCTATTAATATATATGAAACTAACTGATGGGTTTTAATGAAATAAGGCATGCTTATTTGATTTTCCGGGGCAATATCAATAAACAAAAAAAACACTCTTACATAAGGTCAAGGTCAAAGGTCAACATTTACTACCGGGTATTTATTTTACTTTATAATCAAATGTCTTAATTTTCACTATACAAGTTACTGATAACCTTGATATCGTATTGCCCACATTATAGATACATATTCTAAAGGGTAGGGTCAAAGATCAAGGTCAAAGGTCAAAATAGTTTTTCTACTAGTATTTCTTATACTAACTGTTAGATTTTCACTAGGCTTACCATGTTTATTCGGAATACCTAGGCCAAGGTCATGCAAGAAACTATACAATTCCATATGAAAGGTCAAGGTCACAGGTCAAGGTCAAATAAAAGGTCAATATGCTATTTTCTTTACTTTCCATGCAAACTTCACAAAATTTGGTAAGATAATTGCACTTTAAGTGAAAAGTAAAATAATAATTGTTGAGACATATAAAGGTCAAAATAATGGTCAAAGGTCAAGGTCAACTATTCTATTGATATACAGTATATGAAACTATCGAATGGGTTTTAATGAAATTACGCATGCTTATTTGATTTTCATGGGCAATGTCAATGTCAATGTCAAAGGGGAGGTGTGGTGGAGTGGTCTTGCCACTGGCCTGGTAATCCAAAGGTCCCGGGTTCAAATCCCGATGTATCAATGGGAACATATTATTGGGATGGAATTTGTGCTGTACCTGGTATCAGTGCATTACCACAAGCCCACCGAAACGTCAATAAAATACCCTCATTGTTCCCTGATTAAATAGCACTGTATGAATATTCCCATATTCAAAATATGCTATAGGGGTGCAATGCCTGGTGAGTTAGCTGCTCAACAGGTGGCGTTGTGTGTGTAAGTGTGAGAGTCCGAGTGTAGGGGGTGAGACAGTGAAGCACGGGAACGAGGTGGCTTCAGAGATGGGGTCGTTTCGGGCCATGAGTGAGCACCGTGCCTCATGTGAAGGCAAGATGGCAGGTGCTCGTTGTACTCTACGTGCTTCACATGTCTCACTCCCTAGACTGGAACAAGACCTCACGGGCTTCACTGTTCATTGTAAAGCGGTGAATGTTAAGGCTCCCAGCCTATGCCCCAGAGGAAGTAAGTTGGAATATAGAAAAAAAAAAAAAAACAAAAAAAAAAAAATGTACTCTTACATAAAGATCAAGGTCACAGGTCAAAGTCAAAGGTCAACTTGTATTATTTATTAAGAAAGATTACTCAAATTTTGGAAAACTGGCTGTGTTATGGCTTATTACCTAAATATTATATATATATATATCAAATTTCACATACATATTGTAATAGTTAAGGTCAGAAGTCAAGGTCAAAGCAAGAGTATTTGTCATTTTCCCTAAACTCCTCCTAGACTGTTTAATGTATTGTCACCAAGTTATACAGGCAAATTCAGTTGGTCAATGCGACGACCATCCAAATATATGTATTTTATTTTATGTCAAAGGTCAAGGTCACAGTAGGCCTATATGATCACTATTTGTAATAAATATTCAAAATGCTACAAACTAGTGTTACGCTGACCTTATTAAAGATAAATATTTTAATAGTTAAGATTCAATGTGATCATAAATGTAATTATATATATACATAATTATATACTCCCAGGCGGACATGAACCACCAACAGACAGGACGAGTGTCCATGCTTTAATCCACTACACACAAGTATCCTCTATCACGCCGTGGTATAGTGGATTAAAGTGTAGGCACTTGTTTTGACTGTCGGTGGTTCAAGTCCGGCTGTGAGTATAAAAACATTTAATATATATACAGTATATATATAAATTGCATATAAACCGATTTCACCTAAGAGATTCAATACTACTTGCAGAATTCTAGGTCGCAGAGTTGCGTATGCATTTTTTTTTTTTTTTTTTTGGTAATGCGAAAACTGCACACCTACTTTATTAAAGTTAGAAGGGATCTGTGCGAGTCTCAATATGGTAATTGAGATATATTTTTAGTTTGTGTATTGCTAGAAGTCCTTCGTAAGTTGTATTTTATGGCTTAGTGTTAGAAAGATGATAAATACGATATGATACTGATAGGGTTAAGGTAGAAGTGCATCACATTCCTTCATAATCATGCTGACGGGGGGAAGGATTTGCTGCCAAGTTAAGGGGGTAGTACTTTCTTTTTCTGGACCCCATTTCTCCTTCATGTTTAGACCCGTTAGTTTTGCTATTTTAAGACGTTCGTTCACTAGTTTGGCGATTTTTGAGACCTATCGCCCCGTTACTTTGTCAATATTAAGACCTTTCGTGCCCTTTAGGTGTCGATTTTTTCCTGGCGAGCGATAGCGAGCCTGTAATTTTTTAAGGAGCCGGCCTTCGGCCGGGACATTTTTCTACCGAAAAATGTACAAATATATCTTGAATGGGGGTATAAGGGGTGTTTTTTTAAGCTTGATGGAGGTCTAACGAGGAAATTCAATATTAAATAAATAAATGAATAAGTAGCCCAAAATAAACAAGCACAAGCCCCTTAATATGACACCACCTGACATTATTGCTAACCTCGACTGCATCATATCATGAGTTAGTGTTAAGGGGAGATGGGCCGTTTATCTGGTCCCCCTTCTTCCTCATGTTTAGCCCCATTAGTGTTCAGATTTTATGACGTTTGGTCCATTAGTTTGGCGATTTTAAGACCTTTCGTCCCATTTCTTTGTCAGTATTAAGACGTATCGCGTCATTTAGGTGTCGATTTTGTTCCTGGCGATCGATAGGGAGCCTGTGATTTAAGAGAAACTGGCCTTCGGCCGGCCGGGTCTTGCTTGGGCGGGTGTATTTTATGCTTGATGGAAGTCTAGGGAGGAAACTAATTAAATAATAAAAATATACATAAATGAACAAACAAAAACGACCCATCTCTCCCTAAAGGTGAATTACATAAGCTGTATGCCTCGTAAGATGTATATTTTGTATGCATCAAAACATATTAAGGATGCTCAGGTTTGTGTATAATAAAGTAAATTTAAGTCAGTAAAGAAAACAAATATTAAACAGTTTAATATCTGGCGGCGTCTGATAGTTGAGTGTCTTGCATAATTATTTCCCGCCTTCCAGTATTGTGATGACGTCATAAATTCGATGATGACGTCATAAATTCGATGATGACGTCATAAATTCCCGATAGTTGTCAGGCAACAGAAATTTACCTTTAACTTCACCCTATGTATTTTATATGTTAGGGGCAAATTTAAGGATATTCCCGATAATGGTGTAATACTAGAGCATTTAACGTTCTGCTAGATAACTTATCTCACTTTTGTATCATCTTTGTGTAATTCACCTTTAACCCTCTCAGTATACGATAACGCCTTTCATTATGTTGTTATCATTAGCCGATTTTATTCAGATTAGCAAGAACTTGTGAGAATCAGAGGGTTGACAAGAGATAGTTTATATGTTCTTAATTCCTAGAGATCCTTCCTAAAGTGCGTTCAATGGTTTAATGATAGCCAGTTGCAAAGGAAGAAACGCGTCGTGGTATCTTGAAGGGGTTGATCAATTTTACCTTATATTCAGAATAATTCAATAACAATGTATATTTATATAAAAGTATACTGGCAAGTAATATGATTAATGATATTATATCGAATGAATTGAACCCTTTTTGTATCACGACGCATTTTCCACAATATTCTGGTTAACATTAGATGATTGTACTAGCTTTGGAATGGCCTCTAGGAATCAAAGGGGTAAAGTGTATATCAATTAACAATCTGACTTCAAAATTCCTTCCTAGCCAGACTAAAATCATCTACTGAAAGCCAGAATAAAAGAAAGAAACGAGTCCTGGAATACTGAAAGAGTTAACACGAACCCACCGAAGTACAGTTGACCACACGTGCACCTGTTACAAACCTACAACAAATTATACTACTTAACTTACATACACTGCACAAAGCTCAGGGCTACAAAAAGGGTACGGAAAAGGTATATAAAATAATTGGATATAAAATAGATTTACCTTTCTATCTTCACGTTAGATGGGTTGATTACTACCAAAATACCTTTATACAGGGAATATTATTATGGACACTTCAATTACTCTTTTCATTACCATAACTTTGAGTGTAACTGTATAGAATTAGAAAACTCTAAAACAATTTTAAATTATCGAAGTTATTAGTTAAGTTACTGGCGACCGAAAATTGCCAGAATACGTATTGCAAAGCATAGATGGCTCCAAACACTTCTCATTCCTAGTCTCTCTCACCTGTGACAACTCTTTCGGCTGATCCAATCCAACAAGTAGCAAAACATCAGGAACACAAACAATAACAACAACAATAACAATCACAAAAACAACAACAACAACAAAAGTGAGACGAGCAGTAATAAGCCTCTCATCGGTTCCCAACAGAGGCAAAAAGCGCTCGTGAGACTCTCCCCCCCCCCCCCCCCTCTTTAATTGGCTTCAGGAAAAATCTCAGGGAAGAAGAATCGGACGCCTTACAAGCACCAGAACAATACGACAGATTGGCACATCCTCAATTATCGCAGCTACACAATTGACAACCTGGAAACGTTACATGGATCCTAAATGAAGGAGTAAAGATGGAAGAATGAAAATGGAGGAGAGGATAACAAATGAAGACAATAAAAGATGGAAGCAAAGGAGAGGATAAGACAAATAAAAACAAAGAACAGGTAAAGGTGAGAGCAAGATGACAAAGGAGAGGATAGATGGAAGCAGAGGAGAGGATAAGACAAACAATAACAAGAGGTAAAAAAAAGTGAGTAAATAAAGATGAAAAGGGAGAGGATAAGGGAAAAGACAAAATTATTGAATAAAAATGGAACAACATGACAAAAGAGAAGAAGAAATTAGAAGACAAAAATATATTAGATAAAAAATAGTTAAAGCCCCATAGTTTTAAATTATTAGGAAGGATCTCGTTCTCCTCTTACTGACATTGACAATAACAGGCAAAGATATAATACCCCTTGTCAAAATTTGTGACACGCACCTAGAGTTGTAATAAGGTATACTGTATATACAAAACAAAAAACACATCAACAATAGATTAATGGGTAGGATGAATAAGGAAAAGGTATGTGAAGGGAAGTTGGAGTCGGGGGAGGGAGTTACGGGCCGTTGGGTTAGGGTAGCAAAAACAAATCACTCTCCTCAGCTACTACTGTTTCCTCTACAGTTATGCACTCTTGACATTGCACATTGTTTCTAGGGGAGGATTATATGTTCATGGTTTCTAGGGGAGGATTATATGTTCATGGTTTCCATACCGAGGCTTTACCCAAAGCTCCATAGAAAATCTCTTTACTAAGGGTTCATCCCTTGCGCCCTTTCCAGCCTTCTTACCTTAGTGCCCCCCTTTTGGAAGTTCGCAACACAGAGCCTTCCCTTAAAAGTTCCCTTCTTACTCCCCTTACCTCTAACTCCTTTTATGAGTTATCTTCCGCCTCCTCGCCCCCAATTTTTCACTCAATCTAAACCACTCGGCGTGTTATCCTACCTCAAATTTGACTACCCTTCCTCACTTAGAACATCTTTTGTAGAACAATTCAATAGCCAAATAAGCCTTAATCACCAAAAAAAAAAAAAAAAAAAAAAAAAAAAAACTAACCGGAGAGAACCCCCCATCCCAATACCTTATGTCTCTCTAGGGTGGTAAAAATCATGGAATGTGTATCAGCGATGGGACTGACAGGGAGGCAGTATTACGAGACTCGCAGGACATGAAGCCAGCACACAGAGCAAAGGTGACAGCTGGGGTGGGAAAATGGTAAACCATGTGGGAGAGAGGGGGGGGGGGGGACATAATACACTGCAGGCACAAAAAATATGCGCCACATACACATATGCTTTTAAACCCAAGCTATTATATCCACATTACTACTTTGAGTTATTAAATATCCAGTGTTCTTGACATTATCACAGTTCGCGGTAATATATACCCTATATTTGCAACTGATTTCAATAATGCAAAAGGTGTTATATTAATATGAACTTCATTAATATCAACTTAATTACTTGTTATCCCCTTGAACACTTTTATATCACATCCCTTTTATTTTTGAATTTCTAACGTACGCAAAATACTACTTATCAAACTCTCCTCATAAAGTACAATAATTTTCTACCGTGTATAGGGTATAATTTTCAGCAGTCAACGTTGGACTACCTCCAAAGACTGTATAGCCATTAAATATTACATGCAGGCACCAAAATTGAACACTAACCCAAATAGGACCTGACTAAAGCCAAGTACCAGCAAAGTATTAACTTATTCAGTTTTCGGTGACGCGTTTCTTCATTATATTCTGACTATTATTAGACGATGTATTTTCATTTTAGGAAGGACCTGTGGAAATAATAAAGGTAAATATTGTCATAATGGCCCCTCTGACTTCCACATAGCCTTCTTAAACTTAATAAAGACATCTATTAAGAGCCTGAATAACAGGAAACAGTGCGTCCTGGTATACTGAAAAGGTTAATATCACGTCATTAGTTTGGTTACTGAAAATCCCAGATATAAAACTGGGAACCCTACTTACTTTATTGTGAATACTAACGAAGTCTGTCTTGGTATTGGATTACTTTAGCCAAAAACTCCAAGGTATTATTTACAACCATACCTACTTACTGTACTTATGTAGACTTTGTCTAATTTGTAACTTGAATTTATCTAAGTTCAATTAAATTGAATCCAATAAAAACACGATATATATATATGTGTGAGTGTGTGTGTGTGTGTAAATAAATGTAGACAACAAGAAATATAGACAGGCAGACAGAGCAACAGACATACAACAAGACAGACAGACACACACATACAAGCACAGTAAGACAGACAGACAGACAGACTGCAGATTGAACTAAAATTATTAAAAGATGGACAGACAAAGACAGCCAGGGGGACAAACATATACATCAATCACACATAGAGGCGTATAGAAAGAAAGAAGGGCAAGGTGAGACGCGTGTGATAGTGTGTGTGTGTGTGTGTGTGTGTGTGTGTGTGTGTGTGTGTGTGTGTGTGTGTGTGTGTCTGTGTGTGTGTGTGTGTGTGAAGATGTGGCTGGGTGTATGTGTGTGTGTGAGAGGGACAGAGGTGAAGGAGGGTGGAGGGTACAGTGATCAAGATAAGGACTCTTCTCCTTGCAAGATCTATGTTTGTGTCTTCCTGAAGGAGCACACCAACAAGACATATGACCGAGTCGGACCACCACCCTCATTCCTCACTCACGCCCCACCACAGAGTCAAGGGTGCATCACACCAGAACCTGTATCCTCAAGTTTCTATTATCATAATGTTTTTCGTATTTTTTCTGTGATTTTATTTGTGTTCACTGCCATCGAAAACTAGATTAAAGATAGGTTAAATTAGGTGACATAATTATTTCAAAGTTTACCTCATAAGCTGCTACACCTGTGTTGATCATTAATGTTTAAAGTATGTGCGCTTCTGTGATACCCAATTAAGCTACATAGAGCTAAGCAGGTATGCGAGCAGAACAGAATCTGTGATCTACACCAGGCGAAGGTAACCTGAAGTAAACTCGATAATAAACAGTAGTACTGTATCTGTGTACCAGCCACAAACTCCAGGAGGCAACTACACAGAGATGAGTAATGTGGTAGAGCGCAGCCTACCATACACATGACTACCCTAACTGGTCATTTGAAGTGCTACAACCTTTGAGCAATTTTAAACACCCAATAAAGTTATCCTTTAAATAATGTATGCTTAAGTAAAACTAGATTTATTTCTTATCGTATGTTTGTTAGTTTTGGGAATAACTGTAAATGCTCTATACTAAAATGGTTCCAACTGTTCACCATGTGTACGTATATAAGGGGCCCATAACTGGCCTGCACACTCCAGGTGAGGCCTAATAGTGATAATGTAAAATTACATTATGATGGTAAATGTGAGTGTGAGTGTGTGTGTGTGAGTGTGTTTGTGTGTGTGTGTGTGTGTGTGTGTGTGTGTGTGTGTGTGTGTGTGTGTGTGTGTGTGTGTTTGTGTGTGTATGTGGTTGTGTGTGTGTGTGAGTGTATTTGCGTGTGTGTGTGTGTGTGTGTGTGTGTGTGTGTGTTCAAATGTATATGTACGTGTGTGTACGCTGTTTGTATGTGTATAATGTTCGTGTGTAAAGTATGTAGGTTTGTGTATGTATGTGTCTTGTGTGTGTGTGTGTGTGTGTACGGAGGAATGGAGAGGTTGCCAGGGACTGTGGGAGAGTAATTTATTATGCAAATTAGAGAGTGCGAAAAAAAAGGAAAAGGTTCGAAAAAATAGCTAATAAGTTAATGTTTAGATAAAGTTACATTGATACACGACTCAACAAGCTTCACTATGATCATGCCAAAGGAGCTTCATTATTAACGATAATTCATAAACAGTAATAATTATATTACAAAACAAAACAAATAATAATACAAATAAACAGTAATCATTTTATTACAAAACAAAAATAATAATACAAATAGATAATAATTAGCAACTATATAACCTAATGG
>CM064552.1:17466537-17519037 GCA_032716605.1 Paralithodes platypus | reverse complement strand
AAGTAAGAGAAGAGTAGATGAGGAATTTGGAAGGAATCTGAGTGTAAAATGGAGGGAGTGTAAGAAACTGTTCTGGAAAGAAGTCAAGAAAGTTAGGGAAGGTTGCAAGGGAAACAGTAAGGGTGTGAAAGATAAGAATGGGAGGATGCTAGTCGAGAAGCAAGAGAGAGTCCAAAAGATGGAGGGAGTACTTCAACGAGTTGCTAAATATAAGGAATAGAGAGCAAGCAAACATAGTTGGATATGGTATGGGAGGGAGAAGAGGAGAAGTAGTGGAAGAGGAGGTGGGGATCAGGAGGTCAGAAGTGTGGGAAGCCATGAAAAGAGTGAAGTTGGGGAAAGCACCAAGAACAGATGGAGTGTGTGGGGAAATGTTGAGGTATGGTGGTGAGATAGTGATCGAATGGGTATGGAAAATGTGCAAACTAGCATGGGAGAAGGGGAGTGCACCCGATGACTGGAAGACTGGCATAATAGTCCCCCTATATAAGAGCAAAGGGGAAAGAGGAGTGTGTGGTAACCACCGAGGAATATGTCTTTTAAGCGTAGTAGGGAAGGTGTAGAGTAGGGTAGTGATTGAGAGAGTGAGAGTGAGAACAGAGAAATGGATAGGCGACTAGCAGGGAGGTTTTATGAAGGGAAGAGGATGTGTAGATCAGATTTTTACCCTGAATTGTGTTGTGGAGAAATATCTGGAGAAGCAACAAAAGGTGTATGTTGCCTTTATGGACTTGGAGAAGGTCTATGACAGAGTGGATAGAGAAGGTATGTGGAAAGTACTTAGAATATACGGAGTAGATGGCAAGTTGCTGAAAGCAGTGAAGAGCATGTATGAGGGTGCAAAGGCGGCAGTACGTGTGGAGAATGAGCAGAGCGAGTTCTGAGACCTGAATGTTGGGTTGAAACAGGGGTGTGTGATGTCCCCGTGGTTGTTTACTGTATATATGGATGGAGTCATGAAAGAAATACTAGGAAGAGCAGTGGATGTTGGTGTATCGCTGAAAAGGGAGGGAAATGAGTGGAAGCTGCCTATACTGCTGTTTGCGGATGATACAGTTCTGATGAGCGATAATGAATAGGAGTTGCAGGGTCTGGTAAATGTGTTTGGAACAGTGCGAAAAACGGAATTTGAAGGTAAATGCGGGGAAGAGCAAGGTTATGGTCTTCGAAAGGGGTAAGTCACAGAGTGTGAGGTGAAGTTGAACGGTCAGGCTATGGAGATCGTCAGCTCTTTTAAGTATCTGGGTAGTGTGTTGAGTAAAGATGGGACAATTGATGAAGAAGTGCGGGAGAGGGTGCAACAGGGGAAGAGGGTTGTAGGAACGTTGAAAGCAGTTACAAGAAATAGGGTGGTCAGTATGGAAGTGAAGAAGTCCTTGCATGACAGTGTGGTAATCCCGACACTAACTTACAGAAGCGAAGCATGGACGTTCGGGAAGAGACTCAGACCAAGAGTGAGAGCGGTGGAAATAAGTTACTTGAGAAGTGCGTGCGGAGTTACATGGAGGGATAGACAGACGAATGAGGAAGTAAGAAGGAGGTGTGGTGTGGAGGTAAATGTGCTGGAAAGTGTGAAAAGGAACAACTTGAGATGGTTCGGCCATATGGAATGTATGGAAAGCGAGAGAATGACTAAGAGGGTGTACGAGAGCGAGGTGGAAGGACAGAGAGGGAGAGGTGGAAGGATGGAGTGAGGAAGTATATGGATGAAGACGGTGCTGGTTGGGAGGAGGGGCATCGACTGACTGGGGACAGAAGTGCATGGGGGCGGTTCGTTCGTGGCAACCCCTTCGGGGATCACGGTGTCAGGCACAGGGCCGGATTTAGGAGTGGGCAAAGTGGGCAGCCGCCCAGGGGCCTCCACACTCAGGGCCAAACTGCCAAACTGGGGGCGTCCACATATTACAAAATATGTTCTCTTATTTAGTTATTTAGTTATTACTGCTTTGTTTATTTACATACTCAATACTTTTTTAAAAAGAGGAGTAAAGATTTTGAAAGAATTCTTATAAATTCCATTCGTTCAGTATTAGAACGTAATATTAAATAGTTTATCCTTGAAATTCATGAGCACCTTTTTTCTATGAAGCGCATATTTTATAATGATTGCTACACTATTAATTCTGTGTTGCTGAAAATATACATATGTATTATTTTACTTTGGAAAGGTAGAGAATAATAACATTGAGAACACATATATATATATATATTTGTTTTTCTCCATCATCGAATGCTGTTTGTTGACATCAGGTACGAGGTGCCGTTGTAAAGGCTTATCCCTCAATACCTTCACAAATCACAGGAGGCCTAGAGGGAGTTAATAGAAAATGAAATGCTGGCAAGTAAGTTGGGAGTGCTTATTTATGAAATTTGCGTAAATTTATCACTTGAGTGACCGTTTTTATTAATTCCATGATAAATGTATATAACATAGAATATTCACAGGCATTAGAGAAGTGCACCAACGATGAGGTTTAGTGGAGGGAGGCAGAAATTTGGCAGTGACACTGTGGCTAGCTAGCCAACGGTTTGTCTTGATATGCTTGTGTATTTTGCGTTCGTCTCTACTGCTCATTTATCAACTGTCTAGCTAGTGTTGCTTGATCGCCTTGATGCCTTAATCGGAATCCAACAACTGCTGCCTACATGCCTAACTAGTGTTATTTGATATATATTTTAGGTAGGCATTGACTGTAAGCTGTAGCCAGTGGGTTAGGTCAAAGTTGCATATAATTCATATATACAAAACAAAAAAAATCATAACAAAATTAACCTAGAAAGAAACTACCGTCAGTTTCATATTAACAAACATTTCAAGGCAGTGAGCTCAAATTTCTGAATATATAGGGCTTACTCCTACACTTTTCTTCTGATCTCTCTTGAGAAAGATCATATCACCACTCTTGCTAAAACCGCTTCCCAGAAGCTGGGTGTGCTCAACTGCCTCCGGGGATTCTTTACCCCTGCTCAGCTTCTTGTTCTGTACAGGGGCACAGTGCGTCCATGTATTGAGTATTGTTCACACGTGTGGGGAAGATCCTCTCACACAGCACTTCTAGACAAAGTAGAAAAGAAAGCCTTCCGTCTTATTAACTCACGCCCACTCACCAATTCTTTCTAGTATCTCTCTCTTCGCCGCAATGTTGCATCTCTCTCACTATTCTACCGCTACTACAATAATCAGTGTTCCTCAGAGCTCTCTCAGTGTATACCAACCCCCCTTCGTAGAGCACGTTGCACCCATCTTGCAACACAATCCCACCCCTACTCTGCGTTCTTCACAGCTTCTACACGCCGTTATGCAATTCTCAGCGATGTACTGAAAAATGTAGAATCTGGCCCAATGTCTGTACCAAAGAGGATTTCTAAAACAAGATGGTCCTGTCGAGCAGTTGCAGTGAAAGCAGTTGTCCAAGGATATGTCCCAATCCGTCGAGCCCTTGCTAAAATAGCTAGAGATGAGAATGAGATGAGCAAAACTTGTTATGAAGCCAGTGGTCTCCTTGAAAGGATGGGCAAGCTAGAGACAGCCATTTATGCTGTTTTTTGGCATGACATTCTTAGCAGGGTTGATGCCACAAGCCACGCATTGCAAGATCCTAAATTTGATTTGAACACAGCAGTCGCAATGTTGAAGTCCTTGGAATGTGTTGTACTTAAAAAACGAGATTGTTTCCATGTTTATGAGAAGGAGAAGGCATTGTCCGGAACCGAGGATTATTCACAGACACGCAAGTGCCAATATAATGTACGACTCGATCCATTGGATTATGGACGATCTGAAGAAGCATCACTCTCACAGTCAGAAGCATTTCGCATTCAGAATTTCCTTCCAGTAATTGATCAGTTCCTGAATTCACTGAAGGCCTATGAACAAATCTGTTCACTCTTTGGATTCTTGGATAAACTGGAATAATTGAATTGTGATGAAATTGAGGCAGCTGCAGCGAAATTGGTTGCTGAGTATAATAATGATCTGGATCAAACACTTGGAGTTGAACTAGTGCAGTTTGCAGCCTTCTGTACTCAATTTCTCAAAGATGAAGATGTTAAGAAAGGGAGGGTACATTTCCTTTACAAGCTGTTGATGTCCAAGAAATTTGTAGATACATTTCCAAATGTTGAAATAATGCTGCGGATGTACTTGGTGTTGATGGTCACAAATTGTTCTGGAGAACGTTCTTTCAGTAAAATTAAATGCATAAAAAACAGACTTCGTACTACAATGTGTCATGACAGGCTTAGCCACCTGGCCTTGATGAGCATCGAATATGACATCCTCAGAGAAACTGACTTCAATGAGATGATCAAAAACTTTGCAAGGGCTAGGTCTCGTAAAGTGCCACTGACAGTTTTGTAATTAAAGGTATTGGTACTGTATTTTTTATTTGTTTTATTTGCAGAGACATGAACATTGTAGATATGTATCATAGATATTCAGACTGGTGTTGACAATTGTAGCTATTGCTTACTTTGCTTATAAATACGATAATGATAATAAATCTATTCTCTATTGTATGCATTGAAAGGGGGCCTCCACACAGAGCCTGCCCAGGGCCTCCACAGATCTAAATCCGGCCCTGGTCAGGCAATAGATAGATAGATAGAAGACGGACCAGTGGGAGTCAGAGGCTTGAAAACTGTCTTGCCACTCTTGATTTCCAGATCCCTTCTGTATATTATTCCGGCTGCTACAAATCGATCATATTCAGTTTAGGCGGATCTCTAGCAATTATAAGGCTTCGAAATATATCAATCGACCCCTTTAACTACAACAGATCCTTCCTAAGCTGCATGAAATCGTCTAAATATAGCTAGAATAAAATATAACAAACGTCGCCGGTACAGAAGCGGCTGAAGCTGAGATTTTTTTTCTAATTGTTGACCAGAATAAAAAGAAAATTAAGCAAATCTACAACAAAACTGATAATGTTTCACGCTTGTCAATAATCTCTCTCTCTCTCTCTATATATATATATATATATATATATATATATATATATATATATATCATTAATCACCAAGTTTCCACTCTCTTTCTCTTCCCTTACGAATCATAGGAACAGTCAAATTCAAAAGATGGACGACAATATTTTTCGGCAATTCTGGTCTGACAGTTTCTGAATTCAACATTTAAGGGGAGATGAGTCGTTCTTTTGTGTTGCTTTTTTTATATTTATTCAATATTCCTATATTTCTTAGTATCTTCGCTAAACCTCCATCAAGCTGTAAAAAACACCCCCCAGACCCACCTACAAAATAATTTTTTAAATTTTTCGGTAGAAAAATGTCCCGACAGAAGGCCGGTTTCTCTTAAAATATCAGGCTCGCTATCACTCGCCAGGAAAAAATCGACACCTAAATGACACGAAAGGTCTTAAAATTTACAACGGAATGGGGCGAAAGGTGTTAAAATCGCCAAACTAATGGCCCCAACGTTTGATAATCTCAAAACAAATGGGGCTTAACACGAAGGAAAAAGGGGACCAGAAAAATTACCCATATCCCCTTAAAATAATGTGGTCACCTGTAAAATCTACTTTGGGCTTTGTTGCCGATAACAGTGCCATCAGAAACAGTACCGAAAAACTGACAAAACAAAGCTGTTGAATAAATAGTTGCCTAACTATATTGTTCTCGTATGAATCTGCCTGTAGGTTACATTTTGTCATTCGGTTGTTGCTGAAATAACATAGTGTATAAAGCCACAGTAAAAATAATAATAATAATAATAATAATAATACAAATAAAATATAAAATTGTTTCACCTCCATAATTTCAAATTTGTTTATCGTTTAACGCAAGACCATTACATACACGAACAAACTTTTATATTCAACGTGTATTCAGTTGTGCCAAAATGAAAAAAATGTACCACTAAATTACAATACATGTAAAGTTGTAAAGGTGAGAAACGACTTTTAATGATGACTGTACCAAGATATATAGATTCTAGAGTCTATATATCTTGGACTGTACAATCGGCCAAATAAGTAATGTCTCGGCACCAAGTATATTTTGATAAATAATTGATATGAGCAATATCTAAAACTTTCGTTATTCGTTTTGAGGAGATATATAAACGTGTTCCTACTCATACCCACCCTATTCAGCATCTGACAGACATTAATACAGCACAGAGCGAGCCATACGTAATGACAGCTGAGCCATGACTTATTAGCGCGACTGTACATACCTACCTTCTACTCGTTCCTGACCCCATAAAGCTAACTAATAGTGGTTGGACAGGATATTTAATCACGACTGTACATATTCACCTCCCGCTCCTTCCTATTCAAATACAGATATTTAGCTAATGATCTATAAAGTTGGACAGTACTTTTAATCATATGTACCGGTATGTATGTATGTATGTATGTATGTATGTATGTATGTATGTATGTACTGTATGTACTGTATGTATGTAGCGAGGACGGCAATCTACAAAGGAATTAAATACTAATCCGTCAAGAACCGCGAATTTGGATAAAGCTCCACCAACACGACCCAAATTCAAAACCGTCAGGGATAAAGACCGAGGACCGAGGACAGCCATGAATGTAAATGTAGATCCGACCAGAACCAAAAATTCGATGAAAGAACGATCTGCGAGTTCTAAAACCGCAACTTTAAAGGTTTTCTATGCAAACGCTCGTAGCATACGCAATAAATTTTCAGATTTAGAGGAACTAGTGTTTACAGAAAATTATGATGTGATTGGCATAACAGAATCTTGGCTCAATACACAAGATAGAGACTTTTTAGCAGAGTATTCACTTCCCGGTTATGTAATGTTTGAGAACAGCCGAATAAATAAAAATGGAGGTGGCGTTTTATTTTATATCAAAGAAAGTCTTAACCCGACCCTCGTGTCAAAACCTCAAATTGTGAACGTCGACACATCTTTTGTGCTAATAAAGAATAATAAAGGTACAAAAATAATACTTGCGTTAATATACAGACCTCCAGCTCAATCAGTGCAAACTGACCGAGAAATTTACGAACAAATTGCAGATGTAAGTAACTCACAAGATACCGTAATTTTTGGCGACTTTAATTTACCTGTGACCAAGTGGGGCGATACTCTTACTTCACACTCCGGACATGACTTGTATACGAACTTGCAAGAGAGTTCGCTTTATCAATTTGTTCGAATGCCGACCCGTGGTAATAACGTTCTTGACATTGTACTTGCAACAAAAGAAGAATTGATAGAGAATTTGAATGTTGGTGATGAATTCAGTAACAGCGACCATCGTACGATAACTTTCACTTTAAAGTTTACTAGTAACGAACCAAATAGTAGCATCGAAAAAGTCCCTAATTTCAAGAAAGCAAACTTCCATAAACTTAGAGCTATGTTTAAAGAAACTGACTGGAGCTTTTTAATTAACAATAACGACATAAATACATCTTGGAAGTTATTCGAAACCACTTACCTAAAAGCAGTGCAAGACTGCATACCATCGAAAATACGGCGTCCAGGCCATAATAATAAGCCCAAATGGTGGAATAAAGATATTTCAAACTGCCTGCTTGCTAAAAAATTTGCTAATGATAGATTAAAATCGTCACAAAATGACGAAGAACGGGTGAAATTTGTAGAGCTACGACGCAAAGCCAAAAAGTTAATTAAGCAAAGTAAAAAGACCTTAGAGTTACATATTGCGAATCAAAGTAAAACAAACCCGAAAGAATTCTATAGTTATATCAGAAAGAAAAAAGTAGTTACTTCAACTGTTGGACCGTTAGTCGATGAAAAAGGAGAATACACCAAAGACGAAGTACAAATGAGTAATGCCCTCAATACCTTCTTTGCATCAGTTTTTACAACAGAAGACCTCAGTGATATCCCTACACCATCGCCGATTCAGATTGATAATTCAGATGTTCTAAGCAATATCACCGTTACAGAGAGAGAAGTATTGAATTGTTTAGATAAACTCAAGGTAAATAAAACGCCAGGACCTGATACAATCTCGCCTAGAGTTCTAAAGGAAGCTAAGAATGAGCTCTCCAAACCACTGACATTACTATTCAATAAATCCTTACAGTCTGGAACTATGCCTGATCAGTGGAAGCTAGCCAACGTAACACCGATATTCAAAAAAGGCAGCAAATCCCTACCCAGTAACTATCGTCCAATTAGCTTAACCTCAGTTGTATGTAAAATGCTAGAAACGGTCATACGAGACAGACTCGTAAATCACTTGGAGGAAAATAACATACTTAAAGATACTCAACACGGCTTTCGTAAAAAACGTTCCTGTTTAACAAACCTCTTAGACTTCTTCCACGATATCCTCAACCTCTACGATGAGAGTAAAGCTGTAGATATTATATACCTTGATTTTCAAAAGGCCTTTGACAAAGTTCCCCACAAACGTTTACTGCTAAAACTAAAAGCGCATGGAATACAAGACGGTGTGTTGAAATGGATAGAAAATTGGCTCAGCAACAGAAAGCAAAGGGTAGTCATAAACGGTAAGGCATCTAAATGGACCAATGTAAGTAGCGGGGTACCCCAGGGATCGGTACTAGGACCAATTCTCTTTCTAATTTACATCAACGACATAGATGAGGGTCTCACCTGCACAATCTCAAAATTTGCTGACGATACAAAAATTGCAAATAGCGTACTCTCAAAAGAACAAGTTGACGATATGCAACACAATCTAGATAAATTGTCATGTTGGGCCCAAATTTGGCAAATGAGTTTCAATGCGGATAAATGTAAAGTACTACATGTCGGATACCTAAATGAGAAAGCAAACTATTCGATGAATGGCACTCAGCTTAAGAATGTAAACAGAGAAACTGATCTGGGAGTAACAATATCGAGTAACCTAAAACCGAGTCAACAATGTTCAGAAGTTGTTAAGAAGGCAAACAAAATAATTGGCTTTATAGGCAGGTCATTTGAGCATAAATCCAAAGAAGTTATCCTAACCCTTTACAATTCCTTAGTCCGCCCTCTTCTGGAATACTGCGTTCAATCCTGGTGCCCTTATTACCAAAAAGATATAAACAAGCTAGAACGAGTTCAACGTAGAGTTACCAAAATGATACCTAGCCTAAAGAACAAACCATACGAAGAGCGTCTTAGAGAATTAAATCTATTTCCTTTAACCCAGCGCAGATTAAGAGGCGACTTAATTCAAGTGTTCAAAATCATCAAAGGCATCGACAATATGAACTGTAGTAAGTACTTCACTATCGACCAATCTAATTACACGCGGGGAAACGGTTGCAAAATTATTGGTAAATCTTTTAACTCGCACGAATCTAAGAATTTCTTCTTCAATCGAGTTGTCAACTTGTGGAATGGGCTTCCCCGAGACGTTATAGACTGCAGCACCGTTGATTCATTTAAATTCCGCCTAGACAAATATCTCGCATCAAACCCGCGACTGACTGCGTTTGTAAATGAATAACTTTATCCTCCCCTCAGTTACTAACCCATATGTCCCCTACTAACTTCCTAGTCCTGCCACGTTAGTGGCAGGGCAGTAGTTCCCTTTCCAATGTTCCCTTACCCACTCTAAACCACTGTTTGGACACTTGATCCTCAGTGTTTTGGAGGACAAGCAACCTAGAAGGGTCACTAGATCTGTTGTTGCTTGATTTCCTTTGTACTCCTTTGTACTCCTTTGTACTCAGGGCCAATCCCCACTTTTCATTTTTATTTTTTTTATTTTTTTTTATTTTTTTTGGGGGGGCCTCAAGACAGAGCCCGAATAGGGACAACACAACAGAAAACAATGAACACAAAAAAACAAAATACAAATTCACACACATCTAGGTCATCCAGGAGAAGACCCAGAGACCAGGGTCACCAAGATCCCTCCAGCACTCCCCCGGCCCCCGACCACCCGGAGAGGTTCCGATCTCAGCAGGCAGATATGCAGCGAAGCACTATTAATCATGACTATACATACCCCCCCCCCTCTCCTTTTTACCACCATAAAGATAACTAATGGTCTATAAAGGTGGACAGTACTTTTAATCACGACTGTAGATACCCCCCCCCCCTCCCTCCCCCTTCCTACCCCCATAAAGATAACTAACGGTCTATAAGCTTGGACAGGACTTTTGATAATGACTGTACATACCCCCTCCCCCTCCCCCTTCTTCTATGATGATAACTAACGGTCTATAAGGTTGGACAGGACTTTTGATAATGACTGTAGATACCCACTCCCCCCCCCCCCCTCACCCTCCTTCCTACCCCCATAAAGCTAACTAATGGTCTATCACACAAAAGTCCGGCATGGGTAAATGGGAAATATGCGGCAGCCGGAGAAAGCTCAGATGTTCCCTTATTATCACATTCCTATCAACGTATCGGTATGTCTAACAGTAGGGGGCACTCAGATAATATCAAAGTAAGGGACACTCGGAAAATATGAAGGAGGGAAAGTAAAGTAAAAGTAAAGAAAGTAAAGTAAAAGTAAAGTAAAAGTAAAGGAGACTCAGAATATATGCTAACCCACGCTTATGAGGCTTGCAGAGTAGGTACTTCCTTAGCTCTTTTGCACCCTTTAACTACATGGTCCAAATGCCACATTGCTAAACCACTCCGGGCGTTGCTGCCATAATGATGAGTGCACACACACACACACACACACACACACACACACACACACACACACACACATCACAGCCCGTAGCCTAGTAGGTAGAGCTCTCGTCTCACACACGAGGGGTCGGGGGTTCAATCCCCGGCCGGGCGGAGACAAATTGGGCTTGTCTCCTTTCATGTGTTAGCCTCAGTTCACCTAGCTGTAAATAGGTACCTGGAATAAGTGGACGACGTTGTGACGTCCCATCTGAGGTTGGCAAAAATGGTACAAGGAGAGATGGGTATCATAAGGTTCACCTAAGCTGATGGCTACCTAAGCCTTCGGGCGAGACGGTACCGTCTATAGTGAGAATGGTACCATACAGATCCACCCTAAGCCTTCGTTTCCGATGTCGCCAATTGGCTAAATACAGACTACACACACATCCACAGCCATTCCAACAGTACATAAAACACTTAACATGCATTTCACGCAATACATTCCCAGTTAAGGAGGCGCGATAATAATGAGCTTAGCTCGCATTGCGTGGATTCCCCTTGACGAACAAGTAACTGAGTAACACACACACACACACACACATACAAACACACACACCCACACACACACACACACACACCAGATGTTATCAAACATCCCAGGTAGTCTTCTTACAGTAACGAACATTTAACTAAACATTAAAATCGTATGCAAAGTACAGGCATAGCCAGGAATAACAGAAGCATTTTAATTTATATTATTTTGATTTAATTTTATATTATTGAAAATGTATGATATATTGACCATGTTCTGTGAATAACTGATAGTGCCATAAATCTAAAACTGCCGAGGATCACTAGTCGATGCAGTTCATATGTCCTTCTACATCGTCAGGTGGTGTTCATACAACATACGACCTAGACAAAACCGTACTTATTCGACAAAAAAGGACTTATGAGGTAAGGTTTAAGAGAGTGAAGGTCGTTTGAGCCCTATAAGGAGAAAGGTTGGGACGGACAGGTAAGAATTAAGGGGGTAGTACTCGCTTTTTCTGGACCCCCTTCTCCCTCACGTTTAGCATATTAGTTTTGAGGTTTTAAGACGTTCGTTCCGTTAGTTTGGCAATTTTGAGACCTTTCACAAAATGTTCATGTCAATATTGAGACCATGCCCTTTAGCTGTCGATTTTTTCCTGGCGAGCGATAGCGAGCCTCAAATTTTAGAAGGAACCGGCCTTTGGCCGGGACATTTTTCTGCCGAAAAATTTACAAATTTATTTTAAAAGGGTGTCTAGGGGGTGTTTTTCCAAGCTTGATGGAGGTCTAGCGAGGAAACTAAAAAATAAATTGATAAAAAATACCTAAACCAAAAACCAAGCACTACCCCCCTTAAGGCGGTTTCACACAAGTCCCTTTCTCTCAATACTTCTCGGCAATTTTAGTCTACCAGCTTGTGTGGTAACCTTTGTTCTTTTATTTATATAAACATAATATTTTGCTTAAGCGTTGTTTCCACAGCGAATTTGATAAGTTTTTTTGTCTTTATACTGAGTTCGTCCAAGTTTTTGTTTGTTTATTTTGCAAGTTTTACATTACAATAATAATACCTTCCCTCATTCTAAGCGTTGATAGTAGTGCCAAATAGCTCCTAAATGTTGCTAGAATATAACTGACGATCAAAAGTTGCCTGAAAAATGCTCCTGTGAAACCGCTTTAGGTGGAGGACGTGTGGGATAGGAGGAGGGAAGGGGTATGTTAGGGTGAATGACTTGGACAATGAATGAATATGTAAGTGAAAGAAGGAAGGAATGTGAATGGAAAGTTGAAGATAAATAAAGATAATATGAATGACAAAATTAATGTGAATGGAGATTTGAAGAAAAATAGAGATAATAAGAATATAACAACTGATAAATAAATGTGAATACATGTGAAGAGATGGTTTGAAGGAGAATGGAAAAGAACGAATAAATAATTAAATTTGATAGTGCAATAGAACGTGCTTCATTTATTAAGAATTTTACATAATAAATTAACATACACATACTTATAGATGCTAATGAGCAGTTAAGCAGACAATAAAGATAGACAGCGAGAGAGAGAGAGAGAGAGAGATTTACATAGAAACACTGGCCACACAGACCTTACGATCCAAACGAGGTGGTCAAGACTTAATTCTAGTTGAGATGGCATATCCGATAGAAAAGGAAAGTTGAAGGAAAGGATAGCAAAGAAGAAGGCTCTCTCCCCACCCTCCATCCCTCCGGCAATTACCGTACATGAAAAAGTTGGAAGTGATTAACCTTGCTGGGCTTCGAAATCCCCAGAAGGAATTTACAGGAAAGATAGGAAAAAAGAAAGGAAAATGTATGCAACCCTTCGCCTTAGTAGTACGTACATTTTGGGGTTAATTGGAATCATGCAACCCATCACCCTTAGTAGTATGTACATTTTGGGGTTAATTGGAATCATGCAACCCATCACCCTTAGCAGTATGTACATTTTGGGGTTAATTGGAATCATGCAACCCATCACCCTTAGTAGTATGTACATTTTGGGGTTAATTGGAATCATGCAACCCATCACCCTTAGTAGTATGTACATTTTTAATGATGATGTTTATAATTATCATTCTTTGTTTGTTTATTTATTTTTTTGTTCTTAGCTTTCTTCAGCTGAAAAAATATTAACGCTGATAATTACTGCCTACTCCATACCAATTTATCTGTGGTATGAGTCTAGATTTTTCTTAAATGTATCTATAGAGGAGCTGTCTATTACTTTATTTGGGAGTTTGTTACACTCATCAATCACACTGTGAGTGACTAAAATTTGTGTTGTATCTAGATTCGCTCTCCGACCTAATAATTGTAAATTGTTTCCTCTTGTAGATGTGTCTTCGGCTTTTTTAATAACTTTTCTGGGTTAATGTTACTGAATCCTTTTAGAATTTTAAAGCACTATCAATTCGCCTCTCATCCTTCGTTTCTTCAGTGAAAACAGATCAAGTTCTTTTAGTCTTTCATCATATGATTTATTTCTTAATGAAGGGATTAGTTTAGTGGCTCGCCTTTGCACAGATTCCAATTTTTTAACATCCTTTATGAGGTGGGGTGACCAAAACTGCACAGCGTATTCGAGGTGCGGTCTCACCATACTTTTTTTATAAGGGCAAAAGTATGTCTTTTCTGTGATAGTGAAAGTTTCTTCTGATGAAACCTAGTGCCCTGTTTGCTTTGTTTGCGGTTGCTGTGCATTGATTGGAAGATTTTAAGTTTTCTTTTATCAGAACTCCCAGGTCTTATATTGGTGTTACATATTTTATCTTCTCTTCATTCATGTAGTATTCATATTTATTGTTTTGGAACCTATTTGCAATATCTGACATTTGTTTACACTAAACGGCATTTTCCCCTTCTCCGACCACTCCGTGACTTTATTTAAATCAGCTTGTAGGTATATTTTATCACTTTCGGAAATTATTGCATTACCTATTTTCGTGTCATATGCGAATTTGGAAATTATATTATTTATGCCATTATCTATATCATTGATATATATTATGAACAACACTGGTCCCAATACTGAGCCTTGGGGGACTCCACTAGTTACTGAGCTCCATGTTGATTCCACACCGTTGATAACTACTCTTGGCTTTCTTTCACTTAGCCAGTTATTAATCCAATCATACGTTTTGCCCGGTATTCCTATGTATCTTATTTTCTTTAATCATTTATCATGCCGGACCTTGTCGAAGGCATTTGGAAAGTCTAGATACACTAGGCTATGTCGAGAGAGAGGGAGAGAGAGAGAGAGAGAGAGAGAGAGAGAGAGAGAGAGAGAGAGAGAGAGAGAGAGATAAGACCAGCAGGAGAGGAAAAAACGCTTCCTATACGCAACAACAACAACAACGACAAAACCAACAACAATAAAAGATCACAAGGAACAAAAACGACGAGTCAGCAACTGGGACGGAACCCCCCAAAAACAATGTGAAGGGTAAACTGACTAAGATAATGACTGATTATTTAAATTGGTGTGCTTAGTGAACCATGTGATGTGTATGGTCAGGAGAGGTGGTGGGTTTATAAGGAGAGTATACCCCCCTCCACCAACTCCAACCCCTTTCCCTATTGTCCAGATGGTTTGATTAAGGGGGGTCACAGGTATTTTTTTTATCTTTATCTCCTTTTCTCTCTGTCCCTGACTTGTATCTATTCGGCCCCAATCAGCCAACTGTTCTTAGACGTTTATCCTCATTTAGGTGTCGATTTCTTCCTGGCGAGCGATAGCGAGCCAGCATTGTATGGAGAAATCCGGCTTAAGGAGACATTTTTCTATCGAAAAATGTAAAATTTAGCTTGCTGTCAAAACAAAAATATATATATGCTGGCTCGCTACCGCTCGCCAAGTAAATATTGACACCTGGATGGGGTTAAACGTCTTAAAACAGTAGGCTGAATGGGGCCGAATGTAGACAAGCCAAAGAGAGAGGGAGAGAAAGATACAAACAAGCGAGGTGGGCTCCCTTAAGAGAGAGACCCTTCAATAATAGAGATGATGACATGATGATGCCACTGGTGTCATTCGTCTCTCTTTACACTCATATATATATATATATATATATATATATATTATTATATATATATATATATATATATATATATACTGTATATATATAAACAACAGAGGTATAAATGTGATCACAATTATCCCTTAAACTACCACACATCCTTCTTAATCTTGATGAAAACGCCTAATGATAGCCAAAATTATATGAATAAACGCGTCCTCGAACACTGAAATAGTTAACCCCTCCAGTCCCAGCGACGACTATAGCAGTCAATAGATAAGTCACTCCACAGTCCCAGCGTCGGTTATAGCCGTCAGTAATGTACTTTTCTTGTAACTGCCTGTACAAGGCTTATTTTTGTTATTTTTTATTTTTTTAAACCTTGTAAAAAAAATAAAAAAAAAGTGAGAGATCCAGTCTTGCCTCATCTCTTGAGGTGAAAAGGTGGTCTCTCCTGCCATTTTGGCCACATTGCTGGGGACTTTTATTACTGTATCCTACGGTACTCAGGTACTCAACGGGTTTAAAATCCGATAACTCAATAAAAACTGCCAATACATGAGCGAGAGCATGTGGAATTGCGTGTTGATAAAGAAGAAGATAGAGACACAACAAAGAACTGGAAAAGCCTATCTGGAAAATATAATTGAATACAAGAAAATGCGATGAGAGATATAAATAATAAGTATGGTAATAGCTTTTCACAACAGTACATGATAACAGAGAGAGAGAGAGAGAGAGAGAGAGAAAGGGGGGGGTACAGAAGTCTAACCGTAATATTTGGTTAAGGGGCTATATAGTGGCTGTTATTTTGTATTTTTTTTTTTTCGTTTTTTTTTTCTACTAATTAATTTATACATTTATTGTTTTTGTTTCCTCGCTAGACCTCCTTCAAGCGTAGACAAAAAACTATAGACCCCTACTTCAAGATAGACAAATTTACCTTCGGCCGGTTCCTCATATAATTACAGGTTCGCTATCGCTTACCAGGAAAAACTCGACACCTAAATGGCACGATAGGTCTTAAAATTGACAACGAAGTGGAGCTAAAGGTGTTAAAATCGCCAAACTAATGGGCCGAACGTCTGAAAATGTCAAAACTATTGGGGCTAAACACGAGGGAGAAAGGGGTCCAAGAAAAACGACCCATTTCCCCTTAAGCACATAATATAACCGGTCTATTTATGTATTAATTATTTTCCCAGCTGCCGGTTACTTACTTTCCATCTCTTCATCTTGATTACTCCGGCTAATACGATCATTTTGTAGCGAAATAGGTTGTTAATTATGGGGAGGCAGACCGTTTGTTTGGTCTATTCATTCATTTATTATGGGGAGGCAGACCGTTTGTTTGGTCTATTCATTCATTTATTATGGGGAGGCAGACCGTTTGTTTGGTCTATTCATTCATTTATTCATATATTGTTTTAGTTTCCTCCCTAAACCTCCATCAAGCTTAGAAAAAGCACCCCCTAGATAAATTTGTACATTTTTCGGTAGAAACTTTTCCCGGCCGATGGCCGGTTCCTCTTAAAATTGCAGGCTCGCTATCGCTCGCCAGGAAAAAATCGACACCTAAATGGCACGAAAGGTCTTAAAATTGACAACGAAATGGGGCGAAAGGTAGTAAATTCGCCAAACTAATGGGCCGAACGTCTTATAATCTCAAAACTAGTGGGGCTAAACATTAGGGAGAAGGGGGTCCAGAAAAACGGTCTGCCTCCCCTTAAGATAACTTGGCGATAATATGACGCTAAGACTGAGTAGTTATAATAGCTTTGCACTAAGTATAACACAAATAGCCACTAAGGGATTGAATTTACCGTCAGGTGAAAAAACACTTATTGTGGGTACCTGAGCGCACAGAACACCTTTCTCTCTCTCTCTCTCCCACTCTCTATCTCTCTTTCTCTCTCTCTCTCTCACACACACTCTTTCTCTCTCTCTCGCTTTCGCTCTCTCTCTCTCTCTCTCTCTCTCTCTCTCTCTCTCTCTCTCTCTCTCTCTCTCTCTCTCTCTCTCTCTCCATAAGTTTCCCTTTAGAAGTAAGCTACAAAACAAAACAAAACAATAACATAAATAACTGGGGAACAGTTTACAGCTATACACTCGAAACTATGATAAAAACTCGCACAATTTCGAGCAGAGGAATTTGTAAATAATTTTGGAATACAATAATGCAATGAAGTGAGCTAAAAACCAACGGTTACAGTTTGTATTTTGTTCTTAATATAAGGGGAGGTTTTAAGTTTGTTCCCTAGATTCCCATCAAGCTTAAGTACATACTGTATACCCCAAGAGTCCAAGATAAATTTGTAAATTTTGCGGTGATAAAATGTCCCAGCCGAAGGCCGATTCCCCCAAATGTGCAAACTCGCTGTCGCTCGCCAGGAAAACATCAACATCTGTGCTGTGGCACGAAAGGTCTTAACATTGACAAAGTAATGGGGCGAAAGTTCTTAAAATCACCAAACTACTGAGGCGAACGTGTTAAAATCCCAATACTAATGGACCTAAACATGAAACGGAAAAGGGGTCCAGAAAAAAACACCCTCTTAAAGTGAAAATATTATACCCTCAACCGAAATGTGCCGATTGAAAAAGGCGAGAATGTGGATAAAGAAGCAAGAAAGTGGCTAAAAAGGGTCTAGTGATAATGAGGCAGATAATATATTGGATAGAGGCGATACAAGGGTTGTTGTTGGTCAGTGGAGCGTTAGAAGAAGTCATGGCTGGCAGAGTTGGGGCACAAAATGGGGCAGGAGGGGAAATAGACAAAAAGGAATATAATATAACAAAATATAGGAGATAATAGGTCAGGAAGGACTCTGTGGAGGATGGAGATAGATTACGATACTTTGAACATTTGACAAGGAGAATTGAAAAACAAAAATAATAATAATAATAATAATAATAATAATAATAATAATAATAATAATAATATAATAATAATAATAATAATAATAATAATAATAATAATAATAATAATAATAATAATAATAATAATAATAATAATAATAATAATAAAATAAACATATAAATATGACTTACTATGCAAACCAAACAATATATAATAGAGATATCTAAATATAAAAAATATATATACTTAAGGGAAACTGGGCAAGGAAGGGATATGCGGAGACAAAATCGATATTTTGGGAATTTGATCAAGCGAATTATAAACAGATGATTATAAGACTTAATAATATATATAGGTAAATACACAAGCCAACACAAATTAAAAATAGAATAGTCAAACAAAACAAGAGAAGGGATATACGGAGGACGGAAACAATATCGATTCCTTAGGGGTTTGATCAGGCAAAAGATAAACAAAAATATATAACCAAATTAAATACAATAAAATTAACAAGTCGGGAACGAAAATATGAGGAACGAAAACAAAATTAATTCTTTGGAGATTTGATCAGATAAAGCAAAACGAGTAAAAAAATCGTATCATTATGTAGAAAATATAAATAAACAAATAAAGATAAATAATAATAAATAGACTTGGAATGGAAAGGTGGAAAACGAAGGCAAACTCGATAAATTGAGGATTTGGCCAGGTGAACTAAAGGTGGCTGAAAACAGAGTATAACCAAAAGCCAATAAATAAATATGGAATGATCGAATGTACGGTCGAGGTTAATACGTGTTGTCAGATATTTCACAAAGTTTCGGACACTGACTAATACTCTGAGGGATAAGCACTTTTCCCAGTAACTATAAAGATACCAATAACACTTGCGAAACCACTGGGATATATGACAACACTTAATACCCCCGACTGTACGTACATATGTTAGCTGCTGTATATGAGGAGATACATTGATTTTAAGGAGAGGTTTGAATTCCTGGTTCCCCCCCCCCCCCTTTTTATTTTTTTATTTTTTTATTTTTTTTTTTTCTCCCTAGACCTCCCTTCATCAAGCTTTAAAAACACCACTTTGAGATATTGTAGGCTCGCTATCGCTTGCCAGGAAAAATTCGACACCTAAATGACACAGAAGGTCTTACAATCGACAAAGAAATGGGACGAAAGGTTTTAAAATCGCCAAAATAATGGAGCGAACGTCTTAAAATCTCAAAACTAATGGGGTTAGACATAAGGGAGAATGAGTTCCAGAAAAATACACCCCTTTAACAGACAGACTGAAGTGCAATAATAAAACAAGGAAGCATCAATAAAGGGAACTCAGTTGAAGTATTAACCCACGCTAAGGGTCTCAGAAGTGAGGCGATTCTCCAGTGTTTGAGTAACCCAGTAAGTTATATACCCACAGACCTTATACTGGGCACCCGGTTATGTTGACACACACACACACACACACAAACACAAACACACACACACACACACACACACACTTACGGTCGTGGCATCGAGTACATTTGGAGTAGATGGCAGATACATATTTATGGTCACGGTGATCCAGCGAACTAAGAAATCTATATAAATTTTGCCGTGGCTGGCTCAGGTAACAAAGGCTCGTATCCCACTGCGTGCAGGTGAGGTTTCTCACGACACCCTTTCCTGACCATGGACATTTGGTCTGAACGGCACATTCTTTAGGAGCCACTAGGTCCCTTGCCCACGCCTTACCCCCCTTGGGGTATCTCGGCGTCCTCTAGCAACCAAAGTTAACCTATTGACTACTTAGGATATAATAGTGTTCGTTTGGGACCTGTGTATTTTCAGCCTCATTAGCTGTAGGCTCGATATAGACCGTTTACTAATACAATCTGAACGCTCAACCCACCTCTCGACTATCACCAGAGTGGATACATATGGAGAGACACAAGGCATAGAGCAACATATATGCATATAAACTGGGAGAAAACTAGCCAGCACAATACAAAGCGGTAGCGAGGCCTCATGATAGCAGGTGGTAGGGGAGCTGTTAAGTGGGTTGTTAAAGGCAGAATCACACCACAGCTTCTATCCACCAACTACGAATCAGCAACTCTTTTTTTCGACAGTGTTTCGGGGCTTTTCTGTACCGGTATTGACAGGTAACGTGAAGGCAAATTACCGAAGTTAGCGAAATGTATATGCCTGTTGAATTACAAAGCTGCCAGACCAGTGTTGATGAGAATAGTTACCAGAAACAAAATGTCAGGTGTGACTTGTGGTGGTATAAGTGGTGGCTGGTGGGTCGGTAGGGACGGCCGATAAGACGATAAATCAAGGGAAAGGCTCCGGATGATTGGTATGCATAAGGAGCGGGGTGGGAGGCCAGATTATTATGTGCAACCCGCTTCTAAAGCTTCGCATTTATCTCGCCACTGATGTTACTAAACCTAACTTCACCACAACCTAACCTAACCTAACCTAACCTAACCTAACCTAACCTGACCTGACCTGACCTAACCTTACCTAGCATAACCTATCCTCACCTATACCAGAGCCACCTCTACACATATGTAGAGGTGGCCTTGCTCCTTTTATCTTAAGGGGTGATGGTTCACTTTTTGGCCGATTTTTGCATGTATTCATTATTTGTCTAGTTTCCTCCCTAGACCTCCATCAAATAAAAAAAAAAAAAAAAAAAAAAAAAACATCCATTATATCCCCCTTCTAGATTAATTTGTAAATGTTTTCGGTAGAAAAATGTCCCGGCCGAAGTCCGGTTCTTCCAACATTACAGGCTCACTATCGTTCGCTAGGGAAAAAATCAACACCTATATAGCACGAAAGGTCTAAATATTGACGACGAAATGGGGCAAAATGTCTTAAAATCGACTAACTAATGAGACAAACATCTTAACATCTGAAAACTAATGGGGCTAAACATGAGGGAGAAAGTGGTCCAGAAAACCGGCCCATCTCCCCTTAACAATCTGATACAATCTCACCTAGAGTCCTAAAGGAAGCTAAGGATGAGCTCTCTAAACCACTGACATTGCTATTCAATAAATCCTTGCAGTCTGGAACTATGCCTGATCAGTGGAAGCTAGCCAACGTAACACCGATATTCAAAAAAGGCAGCAAATCCCTACCCAGTAACTATCGTCCAATTAGCTTAACCTCGGTTGTATGTAAAATGCTAGAAACACTCATAAGAGACAGACTCGTAAATCACTTAGAGGAAAATAACATACTTAAAGATACTCAACACGGCATCGTAAAAAACGTTCCTGTTTAACAAACCTCTTAGACTTCTTCCACGATATCCTCAACCTCTACGATGAGAGTAAAGCTGTAGATATTATATACCTTGATTTTCAAAAGGCCTTTGACAAAGTTCCCCACAAACGTTTACTGCTAAAACTAAAAGCGCATGGAATACAAGACGGTGTGTTGAAATAGATAGAAAATTGGCTCAGCGACAGAAAGCAAAGATAGTCATAAACGGTAAGGCATCTAAATGGACCAATGTAAGTAGTGGGGTACCCCAGGGATCGGTACTAGGACCAATTCTCTTTCTAATTTACATCAACGACATAGATGAGGGTCTCACCTGTACAATCTCAAAATTTGCTGACGATACAAAAATTGCAAATAGCGTACTCTCAAAAGAACAAGTTGACGATATGCAACACAATCTAGATAAGTTGTCATGTTGGGCCCAAATTTGGCAAATGAGTTTCAATGCGGATAAATGTAAAGTACTACATATCGGATACCAAAATGAGAAAGCAACCTATTTGATGAATGGCACTCAGCTTAAGAATGTAAACAGAGAAACCGATCTGGGAGTAACAATATCGAGTAACCTAAAACCGAGTCAACAATGTTCAGAAGTTGTTAAGAAGGCAAACAAAATAATTGGCTTTATAGGCAGTTCATTTGAGCATAAATCCAAAGACGTTGTCCTAACCCTTTACAATTCCTTAGTCCGCCCTATTCTGGAATACTGCGTTCAATCCTGGTGCCCTTATTACCAAAAAGATATAGACAAGCTAGAACGAGTTCAACGTAGAGTTACCAAAATGATACCTAGCCTAAAGAACAAACCATACGAGGAGCAGGAGCGTCTTAGAGAATTAAATCTATTTCCTTTAACCCAGCGCAGATTAAGAGGCGACTTAATTCAAGTGTTCAAAATCATCAAAGGCATCGACAATATGAACTGTAGAAAGTACTTCACTACCGACCAATCTAATTACACGCGGGGAAACGGGTGCAACATTATTGGTAAATCTTTTAACCCACACGAAGCTAAAAATGTCTTCTTCAATCGAGTTGTCAACTTATGGAATGGGCTTCCCCGAGATGTTATAGACTCAGCACCGTTGATTCATTTAAACTTCGCCTAGACAAATATCTCGCATCAAACCCGCGACTGAGCGTTTGTTAATGAATAACTATATTTTATCCTCCCCTCAGTTACTAACCCATCTGTCCCCTACTAACTTCCCAATCCTGCCACGGACATTAGTTCCAGGGCAGTAGTTCCCTTTCCAATGTTCCCTTACCCACTCTAAACCACTGTTTGGACACTTGATCCTCAGTGTTTTGGAGGACAAGCAGCCTAGAAGGGTCACTAGACCTGTTGTTGCTTGATTTCCTTTGTAACATGGAGTGCGAGTTTCGGGTTATATGGATGTTAAAAATGTAGATATCGATAATCAACAGAAACACCAGCTATAATACCTATAATCATTATTAACAAACTTTTATCCAGTAATAACTCAAATAATATTTGTCTTTCTACTTGTTATAGTTGTTTATGACTCCAACTTCCTTATAGCACAACATTCACAAGAATTAAATTTCTATTACGTCTATTAATATCAACATTTCACCTGCAAAATTAGAGCAAATCATGGACTACGTACTGTATAATGAGCTCCAATATATTTAACATCTATATAAATGTAACCAATCAATCAAACTAACGAACATCGTAGCAACTAACGAATATAGATCGAAGTAGTATTGAAGGCATGAAGATAGAATATGCATAGCGATGGGATGGTGCCATATGATAGGACTGGTCAGAACCCGGTTATCTATAGTACACCAGCGGTATGGTTAGCCGCTGCACTGGTTGCCGGTAATTGATTAACTAGTGGGGGTACTGGGGGAAGGGGGGGGGAGTACTGGATAGGGCTGGAGCTGATTAGGAGGTCCTGGCAATTAGTCAAGGGAGGTCGAAGAGGCGAGATAGGATTAAGAAAAGAAAAAAATAGCGGCGTGAGCAGTTGGTTATGGGAGCGACAAAGGAGTTTTCTATTAGGAGAATCAAGTTTAATGTATGTTTCCTAACCATTGTCAATAATAGAGAAGTGGATAAGACGTTCAACGGTGAATTTGCGTGTATGTAAATTCAATATGATGTGGTGGCGACGTGGGATGCATGATGGGTGTGGATTAGCTGGGGGATTATCAATGAATAAATCACTGGAAACTTACGCTGTGGTGGCGCGTTGCTACTTTCACCTTCTGATTCCACTTACAGGAATTATACTGAGTGAGGTTCCAAGCCACAACTCGTTCCATCCCAAATAATGTTCGACATAATCGCTGGGCTTGCCTCAGCCATGATTTATAATCTTCATCTACGTCTCACCCAATCGGGGTTGTCCTCCACCAAATCTAGGGTCAACATAAAGCCGGTATCACTCGAAAGCTTAGATAGGCAACATCCGATGAACAAAAAATGTCTGGCAACATTTCTGGAGTATTTAGCACCTCTATCGGAAACTAGACTGATGGTAGATGAATTTAGGTAGCCGTAATATATTTAATGTTGACCTCATAAGCTGCCAAACCAGTGTTGAGGATAAATGTTGAGGGAAAAAGTGATCGTGTGATACCGGCTTCAGGGAGACGGGCCACGTATCTCGATTCAATTTCAGAGAGTAAGATGTTAGTTTCATATGTGATCAAATACTTTTGGTACAAAAGAAGTTGGTGTGTCTCTTCAATTCACCGTTCAGTATCAATTTATCGCAACTTTATAACAAAGACAAGAAGTTCTCTGAATCTCTCTATCACTCTCACTCTCACTGTCTCTATCACTCTCACTCACTCACTCTCTCTCTCTCTCTCTCTCACACTCACTCACTCACTCACTCATTCTCTCACTCACTCACTCACTCACTCTCACTCTCTCTCTCTCTCTCAGCATGTGCCTACCCTGCCAACCAACATTCACTGAGAAATTGACTTCGTATCACCCCTTTTGGTCAAAATGGCTATTTAAACGATTTATTATAGATACGCAAAATTACGGTACATAAATAGCATAACTTAGTTCATCAGGACGATTACAGGTTTTCATTCATTTCATTTTGGTTTTATTTTTAGTGTTAAGAACGATGTTCAAAATAATATCAATTTTTTCAGGAACATTGTGTAGTGAGGTCGGTCCTTTGTGATCTCTACCCCATAATGTGTTCTTTCCTCTCACATAAGCATTAGGTTATTCATAGTGCAGTTGGGTGTTCATAGTGCAGTTGGGTCCACTACATGAATAATTTGATATCCAATATTCGATAAATTTATTTTAATCATAATAATTTAAAGTACCTTTAACTGTCTTGATGGTGTAATGGTTAGAGCGTGTAAGTTCTGTATGAGGTATCCTGGGAAGATCACATACTTTCATTAATTTCGTTTGGGAGTTATTGGTGTTAAGAACGATGTTAGATATAATATTTCAAAATTATGAGAGAGAGAGAATGTGTGTGTGTGTGTGTGTGTGTGTGTGTGTGTGTGTGTGTGTGTGTGTGTGTGTGTGTGTGTGTGTGTGTGTGTGTAATTGAAGTAATTGATAAGAAATTTGTAACAAAACTTTATGACAAACGAACAGATTTCCAATTTCATATAGTTAACTTTCCCTTTCTTTGCGGAAATATCCCCAAAAGACAAAGCTATGGTGTTTTTACTTCCCAAATAATACGCTATAGTAGAGTCTGTTCGAAATATGAAGACTTTTTAGAGGCTTGTAAGATCCTTATTAGAAAATTGTTGAAACAAGGATATAAAATATACCTCTTAAAAAGACATTTTAACAAACTACCAATTAGATATTTTAACTACAATAAATTAAAAAATATTATAACAAGTGATGTATTACAAGAAACACCATCTTAGAACTGCTAGAGATGATATGAGTAAATTTATGAAGAGCATCTCAGCTAATAATGATGATGTCATTGAATTTACCACACACTGCATCTACTGAATATGTCGACGTATTATTACCAGAATGTTGATGCCAAGGAGATGGGCTGATCCTGTCAGAGTGGGGGTTGAGCGTCCCCTGCCTCCCAGAGCTCAACCTCACTTTATCTTATGCTAAATATGTTTCAATACTTTTTGACGTAGTTAATGGATTTCTTCTTCGATATCCGACAACAAAATGTGACTTCCCCAATTTGAACTAACTGATTTTGTCTACTCTACTTCTGACTATCAAATTGACTTCCCGAATTTGTCAACCCCCTGATTTTGACTATTTCATTAGTACTATACTACTTTTTCTTTTAGGGCAAACACTCTACACCAGGTATTATAGAGATAGCCGGTTTGCCACAGTTATAACAGAAAACCGATTACGGCGGATGGCTGTGGCCTGGTGAAGTCCATCCGCCTCTCTATTTTGCCTTGGGGTGGGTGTTTGACTGTCTCTCTATATTTTTCATATATCTGTGTTAATTTCAACTCTTTTCACATGTGTGTGTGTGTCAGTGTGTGTGTATGTGTGTTTGTGTGTGTGTGTTTCCCTCGCCTCGCACGACACCCTAATATACCTACAGACACAATTAACCCAGGCAGGTAACATGTGATACTTTTTGCTCTCTCTCTCTCTTTCTCTCTCTTTTTTTCTGTGTGGGGGTGGTCAAGGCAAAAGGTTAAAACCAAAGAGGGCAGTTCGGGGGTGGTAGTTGTGGACTTAATGGGTGTCTAGGGTGGGGCTTAAAAGGTTGGGGTTCAATTGACCACTTGCTAGTTTAAGGCTACAAGGTATTTGGAACTGTAGACGCCGATATTTTGCAGAATTACCAACTAAAATACGGTTGTAGTACACTCGGATGCCATAGTTTATAGACCACTCATAAGAATTCGTGAACCCCCTCTATCTATTTGTATGCAATTATAACTATCTGGACGATTTTTTTTTTATAGAACTTGCTTTTCAATAAATAGTATATATAGTTTTGTAGTTGATGCATAGAAAAGTATATTAAAACATTCGTTTCCAGAGATATCATGTTTTGCTATGTGTATGCAGGAGACAAAAGGCAAAGCTGCCTGTAACAAGTGTCTCCCCCAAAGTTGAAAGAGTGATAGTCACTATCATAAACTATATATTTTCTTTCTTTGGTGTATTAGAAAGAAGTGTGGTGCGCTTGCTTAGTGTAGTACAATTAATAGGAGGAGGAAGTGTTTGTGAGAGGTAAGTGGATTACATAAACATTTAATTCGACAAGCTTTCTACCCATCAGAATCCTAAATCATTGTTGCATTTCTGTCTAATATAGATGTTAGCGGTTCCATATAGCCTGAAACTCGCAAATGGTCAAATTAACCCCTTGAGGATCATAAAGCGTTTTGACAGTGTATTCTGGATATCATTAGGCGATTTTATACAACTTAGGAGGGATCTAGGGGCATCGAAAGGAAAAATACTTACAACTTAGGAGGGATCTGGGGGCATCGAAAGGAAAAATACTTACAACTTAGGAGGGATGTGGAGGCATCGAAAGGAAAAATACTATCTCAATTAACTCTCTGACTTCCATATACCCTTCCTAATCTAAATAAAATCGCTTAATATTAGCCAAAATTAACTGTCAAAACGAGTCATAATCCTCAAGGGGTTAACTCCCGTAAAAGTAGCGAATGTACAGTTAAAATAAATGGTTTGCCAAAAAGCTTCATGAAAAAAGGTGTGACATCTAGAGGGAGATACATTACGGGAGGTGGGGGTGTTTCTGGACCCCCTTCTCTCTTATGTTTAGCCCCATTCGTGTTGAGATTTAAAGACGTTGCCCCATTAGTTTGGCGATTTTAAGACCTATCTTCCCATTACATTGTCAATTTTAAAACTTTGTGTGCCATATAGGTGTCGATTTTTTCCTAACGAGCAAGAGCGAGCCTGTAATTTAGGAGGAAACATTTTCTGCCGAAAAATGTACATAGGCCTATTCATATAGAAGGGGGGTCTTGGGTGTATTTTTCTAAACTTAATGGAGGCCTTAAAAAAAAAAAAAAAAAAAAATCCATTAACTCCATCCTCTTCACCGGTGTGAACAAATATAGTTAGTCACGAGCTACTAGAAACATACGAAAGTTGTCAAGGAAAAGTCACAATAACTTAAAATTACACCATTTATAAGCATTATTGTCGGGCAATTATTGATTTTGACTGTACATAACATACCTAACCTAAACCAGTATATTATGCTTTATCCTAGCCTAACTAAAATCTGACATTAAAACGTAAAAACAAAAACAAAAAAATCTAACCTAGCTAACACACACTAATATATATTGTAATGATCAAAGTTTATTAAGATAAATAAAAACAAAATAATTCCGTATATCCAATAGGCTACCTATAAACAATGATGTAGGTAGAATACATAATATATATTAAATCAAAAACTATATAATTATATAGGGTGAGCCGCTATTAAAATTAATCATTTTTATGGGTTCCTTAATTACCCATAAAACTAGGGGAAACCCCATAAATCATTAATATGATTAAAAGTAAGTATAAATCATCTAAGCTAATCTTATCTAATAATGTTTAATTTCGACCAAATAGCTAAACAAAAAATACAAGAAATACAGTTGGAAACAGTATATATGCAGTCTATCGAGAGCTGGTAGCGAGTGTATGGCTATAATGTACACTGTATATAGCATATAGTCCGGAACACTACAAAATATAATGTACACTGTATTTAGTATATAGTCCGGAACACTACAAAATATAATGTACACTGTATTTAGTATATAGTCCGGAACACTACAAAATATAATGTACACTGTATATAGTATATAATCCGGAACACTACAAAATATAATGTACACTGTATATAGTATATAATCCGGAACACTACAAAATATAATGTACACTGTATATAGTATATAATCCGGAACACTACAAAATATAATGTACACTGTATATAGTATATAATCCGGAACACTACAAAATATAATGTACACTGTATATAGTATATAATCCGGAACACTACAAAATATAATGTACACTGTATATAGTATATAATCCGGAACACTACAAAATATATGTACACTGTATATAGTATATAATCCGGAACACTACAAAATATAATGTACACTGTATATAGTATATAATCCGGAACACTACAAAATATAATGTACACTGTATATAGTATATAATCCGGAACACTACAAAATATAATGTACACTGTATATAGTATATAATCCGGAACACTACAAAATATAATGTACACTGTATTTAGTATATAGTCCGGAACACTACAAAATATAATGTACACTGTATATAGTATATAGTCCGGAACACTACAAAATCATAACTACCGCAAGGTTAACCTTGAACTACCGGTACCTGATAGATGATAGATAGATAGATAGATAAATAGATTTACACAGATACACTGGCCACAAAAACTTTACATTTCCAGAACAGGGGTCAGAACTTAATTGTAGTAGAGATAGCAATGCCGAAAGTAAGGGATAGTGGAAGAAAAGGATAAAAAAAAAAACGTTCCCTTCGACAATTTTGGTATATATAGACATTTGGATATGAATAACTTCGCCAGGCTTGGAAATCGCTTGAAGGAATTTATAGAATAGCTATAAATGGAATGGAAACTTCATGCAAACCTTCACCTATAATTATATATACATACACATTTATTTCTCTATGATCTCTTCAACTGAAAACATATTATTCATTACTGCCAAATCGTTCTATCATTATTTATTAACTACTTCATCTCACTTTATCTACGGTATGAGTCTATTTTTATTTTATGTTTTAATATGTGTATTGACACACTGTCTATTACTTTATTAGGAAACTTATTTCACTCACTAATTATACTGTGGATGAAGAAATTTTGTGTTGTATCTAGGTATGCTTTCTTGCCAATTAATATTATTTGTTTCCTATTGTATAACTCTCTTTAGCTATCTTAATAGAATATCTGTTTTTATGTTGCTATATCCTTTTGGAAGCTTTGAAATATATCTATCATCATTCTCTCATCCTCCATTTCTTAAGTGAAAAGAGAACGAGTTCTCCTAATCTCTCATTGTATGGTTTAATTCTTAATGATGGGATAAATTGTGTTGCTCTCCGGTGCACAGATTCTAGCTTTTGCAATATATTTTATGAAGTTCGGAGACCAGAACTGCACAGCATACTCCAGATGCGGCCTCACTATGCTATTATAAAATGGCATAACTGTGTCTTTGCTGTAATAATGAAAACATCTGGTGAATCCTATAGCCTATTCGTTGTAAGTAGGCGAGAAATCATGACCTCTAACCTCTGTAACTCAAAAAAGGCTAGGACAAATTGGTTGTAAATTTCCACATCTATTCCTGGACTGACTCTTCCCAAATGGTAGAAATATTAGTGCGATTACTCTATTCGTTTTTTACTTACAGAGGTTAGGGGTAATTATTTCTCGCCTAATTACAGCAAATAGACTATAGGGCTCTGTCTGTTTTGTTAGCTGCTGACATACATTGCTTTCAAGAGAATAGTTTTTCATTAAGAGAGAGAGAGAGAGAACAAGAAAGTACAATACAGCACAAAAACTTCTGCTCCCCCGCCAGTGACCTAATTTGCTCCCCGTCGTCACCCTTCACACTGTCGCCATAAACCCTTCTATAGTCACCTTTATTAACCTCTTTAAAATCACCTTCATTAACCCTTGATAATCATTTTCATTAACCCCAACACTATAGAGCATCTTGCATAAAGCCACTGTCACACGAGCGCTTTTTCCGTCAATTATCCATGAGCAAGTTTTTTCTCGTATTATTTCGGGACATTTTCGCATAGGTATCGGTAACTAAACTGAAGGTAGACTATGTAAGGCGGCTGAATTCTGATAAAGTGTATTTGTTTAAGCTTCCAGACCATAATTGCCCGTAAAAATTGCTCGAAAATAGGTTCGTGTGACTCCGGCTTAAGTTCAAGAAAATCGTTTGAGTGTAGCAAAACATAATACAAAATGGTTGAAATCTGATAGACAACAGTTAACATAGTGGTTTACTCTTAACAATAACGTCCTGCCTAAGCTGCCGATAAAATAGTTTGAGGGTATCTGTAATAACACAAAATGGCCGAGCATGGTATGAAAAAGACAGTGAACCCCTTCACTACCGGTGTCGTCCTTTTAACTATATACTGGCTACTATTAGATGATTATATTCAGTTTAAAAAGGGCCTCCAGCAATTAAAAAGCTTCGAACTATCTCAATTAACCCTTATTACTACCACAGATCCATCAAGCATCCATCCAGTTCCTAAAAATGGTGCCTCTTCAGATCCATCAAACTACAGACCAATAGCTATAACTTCCACTCTTGGTAAAGTCTTTGTAATTATATTAAATAATCACATAATTAAAAATCTTGAGAATAATAAATTAATCAGTGATAGGCAATATGGTTTTAGACGATGTCGATCAACTGCAGACATTCTTTGCCTTCTTACGCATCAAATCAACCAAGCTACAGACCAACATGGTGAAACACATACAATAGCACTGGATATATCAAAGGCATTTGATAGAGTCTCACATCAATCCTTATTGTCGAAGATGTCACACTACGGCCTTGCAGCATTAGTTCCACTAATTTCTTCTTATCTTCATAACAGAAAAATATGTGTAATGGTAGATGGCCTTTATTCTCAATTTCACTCAATAAATGCTGGTGTTCCCCAGGGATCAGTTTTTGCCCAACTCTGTTCCTCATTCATATCAATGATCTCATATCTACCACTCATATTCCAATACATTCCTACGCAGATGACTCAACACTCCACAGTTCCTTCACATTTACCAATTCTTTCACCCAACCCGATCTTATAATTCAAAAATAAACACAGCAATTTCTCTGAACCAGGACCTTTCTAGAATTAATGAATGGGGACAAAAGAATCTAGTTTCCTTTAATGCACAGAAAACCAAGTATATACATTCAATTTTCTAACCGACAGAATATCACTGACTCCCATATATTTTTTAATGATGTAAATATTCCCACTTCCCCTAGTATTGACATTTTCGGTGTAACATTAACTACTAACTTGAGCTGGACACATTATGTTAGAAGAATTGCTAAGAATGCCTCTAAAAAACTGGGACTCCTGTACAGAGTTCGAGAATTCTTCACTGACGAGCAGTTGGCCGTAATATATAAAAGTCATGTGCGTTCTCAGATGGATTACTGTTCACCTCTGTGGAGTGGAAGTGGAGTGGTTGCATTGAGGCAGTTGGACAAAATTCAAAATAAAGCTATTAGATTAATCAATAACCCTGCAATCACACAGGACCTTCCTACATTAACCATACGAAGAAACGTTGCATCCCTTGCATTATTCTACAGATATTTTCACAGCAATTGTTCCAAGGAACTTGCTTCAATTGTGCCACCTCTCCACATCTTTTCCCGTAGAACTAGGGCAGCTGAGAGCGCCCATGAATTTACACTTTCTCCTCCACAATGCAGAACTTCTGCTTATCAAAATTAATTTATCCCTAGAACTACTACTCTTTGGAATTCACTTCCCTCGAGTTGCTTTCCACAAACTTACAATCTACAAAAGTTTAAATCCAGTTGTTACAAACATTTTATGAATGGAAGATGCCTTTAGGCACATGGACCTTTTTGTTTTATCTGTGTTTTTCCTTCCTCCGTTCATTGTCTCTTTAAAAAAAAAAAAAAAAAAAAAAAAAAATCCTTCTCAAACTATATAAAATCGACTAAATATGGCTAGACTAAAACTCAAAAGACATCACCGGTAGAGAAGGGCTTAAGATCGTCGTTCAACCACAACAAATCCTAACCTGAATAAAATCGCCTGGTGGAAGACAAGCATGATAAAACCTGGTTAGCTGAAAACAAAAACACAAACAGTCGATACGATTAAAACGTTTTATGATTGTTATTCAACCTTTGCACACCAGATCCTGCCTAAGCTGAGTACAATCGCTTGGTTAACAACTATACTAATACAAAAGTGTCACCACGTTGAAAAGATGAAGAATCTTGAGTTGATAATCCTCTTTCCTTCCAACAACTATATATTTTTTTTTTTATTCCAAAATTCCCGATACCGCTAGAAAAAGAGCTGTGTTTTGCTGAATTGAGTTTGTTTTTAGTTGTTGGTGTCTTGTCTCCAGAACCTTTGACTTACTACTCCTCCTAAACGGCTGCCTCCACGACATTGAACACTAAGACCAAAGTTGTTTGCAGAGCCAAAATGAACAAAGTGAACCTGCCTACACACACAGTGTGTGTGAGAGAGAGAGAGAGAGAGAGAGAGAGAGAGAGAGAGAGAGATATCAAACAATATATGAATGGTTCTAGACAAAACTTGGTCAGTATAATGCTACCTATATTTGGTACCAGTACTTTAATAATCCCTTATTAAACACCCCGATACTCACAAGGCAAAATAACATACTGTTCATAATATTCATTGTGCTAGGTAGGCTACTTGTCATGCAAAGACAATAATTATAATATCTGGCGAAAAATTGAATGACATTTTATACAAATCTTAGACACAGAATAGCATGCAATTGATTTACTACATTCACTGGCTATATTGTCTACGCACACAGCTACAGCATAATGCCATATGCATTATACAGCCAAATGCATTTGCAGTTCCAAGTGGCTTACATGCAAATCGAAGCTCTCGCCAATATATCCTATCTCTGAGACATTATTGTCCCCATACCAAGACCAACAACACCATGGAAAAGAAAATTAAACTGTTTGTGAGAGTTGGTGTAGGAGGGGTGGTGCCGTTCCCGGATCTATGTTGTACGGAGCGTAAACCCCTAGACTACCCACCCTCAGCTGTAGTTGTACCAGTGTCGGCACTCTTGTATGGGGAGGTTTATGGACCTCTGGGGCTATGGACCACCGTGTTGCAAGGGAACCACACATTTTTATGCAGCCAAGGTGGGGCGGTACTCACACACACACAAATATATACTGTGTATATATATGTATATATATATATATATATATATATATATATATATATATATATATATATATATATATATATATATATAGTATATACTGGTATATATATATATATATATATATATATATATAAATATAATATATATATATATATATATATATATACATATATATATATATATATATATATATATATATATATATATATATATATATATACATACATATACACACACTGTATATATTATATACAGTATATATATACTGTATATATATATATATATATATATATATATATATATATTGAGAATATATCACAAATACACGTGAGCCACTAAATGTTTCTAGTCTCTCAGTGGGGATCGAACCATCGACCATCAGAACGATAGCCGACGCTTTAATCAATTACACCACGGCAGTCAAAAGACACTCAGCCTTCTATCCTATTTATGTTAGGGAGAAGGGAAACCCACTAGGCGAATATATTTCAATTCAATCGGGACACTCAAAAATCCGTGTATGGTATTCTGGAAATATGGATCCTACAACTAGGTTTGAATTGAAATATATTCGCCTAGTGGGTTTCCCGTCTCCCTAACATAAATAGGATAGAAGGCTGAGTGTCTTTTGACTGCCGTGGTGTAATTGATTAAAGCGTCGGCTATCGTTCTGATGGTCGATGGTTCGATCCCCACTGAGAGACTAGAAACATATATATACTGTATATATATATATATTTAATTTTTTGCCATATAATGTTTTTCGTTTTATATGTTGTTCTTTTAGCAATTATATATATAGCCATCTCTCTCTCTCTCTCTCTCTCTCTCTCTCTCTCTCTCTATTAAAGCCGAAGGCAAATCTACAAGAGGAGACAATTTATAATTATTAGGTAGGAGAGCGAATTTAGATACAAAAAAAAAAAAAAATCTTCACTCACAGTATTATTGATGAATGAAACAAACTCCCCACTAAAGTAATACAGTTCCTCTATAGATACAATTAATAAAAACTTAGACTCATACCACAGAGAAAGTGGTATGGAGTAGGCAGTAATTATCACCGTTTTCAGCTGAAGAGAGTTTAAGAAAAAACTTAAAGGGCATAGCGCATGTGGTCAGCCATGGTCAGCTATCCTCATTATCATAAATGTTGGTGTACAGTATACCTCTTATGTGCAATAATAGTAGTCCTTGTTTTTTTATAAATGTAAATATAAATAAAGTAGGTGTGCAGTTTTCGCATTACCAAAAAAACAAAAAATGCATACGCAACTCTGCGACCTAGAATTCTGCAAGTAGTATTGAATCTCTTAGGTGAAATCGGTTTATATGCAATTTATATATACACTGTATATATATTAAATGTTTTTATACTCACAGCCGGACTTGAACCACCGACAGTCAAAACAAGTGCCTACACTTTAATCCACTATACTACGGCGTGATAGAGGATAATTGTGTGTAGTGGATTAAAGCATAGACACTCGTCCTGACTGTTGGTGGTTCATGTCCGCCTGGGAGTATATATGTATATATATAATTACATTTATGATCACATTGAATCTTAACTATTAAAATATTTATCTATAATAAGGTCAGCGTAACACTATTTTGTAGCATTTTGAATATTTATTACAAATAGTGATCATATAGGCCTACTGTGACCTTGACCTTTGACATAAAATAAAATACATATATTTGGATGGTCGTCGCATTGACCAACTGAATTTGCCTGTATAACTTGGTGACAATACATTAAACAGTCTAGGAGGAGTTTAGGGAAAATGACAAATACTCTTGTTTTGACCTCGACTTCTGACCTTAACTATTACAATATGTATGTGAAATTTGATACATATATAATATTTAAGTAATAAACCATAACAGCCAGTTTTCCAAAAAATTTGAGTAATCTTTCTTAATAAATAATACAAGTTGACCTTAGACCTTGACATGTGACCTTGACCTTTATGTAAGAGTACATTTTTGTTTGCATTGACATTGCCCATGAAAATCAAATAAGAATGTGTAATTTCATTAAAACCCATTAGTTTCATATATATCAATAGAATAGTTGACCTTGACCTTTGACCATTATCTTGACCATTATATGTCTCGACATTTATTATTTTACTTTTCACTTAAAGTGCAATTATCTCACCAAATTTTGTGAAGTTTCCATGGAAAGTACAGAAAATAGCATATTGACCTTTTATTTGACCTTGACCTGTGACCTTGACCTTTCAAATAGAATTGTATAGTTTCTTGCATTACCTTGGCCTAGGTATTCCGAATTAAACATGGTAAGCCTAGTGAAAATCTAACAGTTAGTATAAGAAATACTAGTAGAAAAACTATTTTGACCTTTGACCTTGATCTTTGACCTTACCCTTTAGAATATGTATCTACAATGTAGGCAATACGATATCAAGGTTACCAGTAACTTGTATAGTGAAAATGAAGACATTTGAGTATAAAGTAAAATAAATAGTAAAAGTTGACCTTTGACCTTGACCTGTGACCTGGACCTTATGTAAGAGTGTTTTTTTTTGTTTTTACATTGTCCCAGAAAATCAAATAAGCATGCCTAATTTCATTAAAACCCATCAGTTAGTTTCATATATATTAATAGAATAGTTGACCTTGACCTTTGACCTTTATCTTGACCTTTATGATGTGTCCATATGTATTATTTCCTTTTCATTTAAAGTGCAACTATCTCACCAAGTTTTGTGAAGTTTGCAAGAAAAGTAAAGACAGTAGCATATTGACCTTTTATTTGACCTTGACCTGTGACCTTGACCTTTATTATGGAATTGTAGTTTCTTGTATGACCTTGGCCTAGGTATTCCGAACATACATGATAAGCCTAGTGAGAATCTAACAGTTAGTATAAGAAATACTAGTGAAAAACTTATTTTGACCTTTGACCTTGACCTTTGACCTTACCCTTAAGAATCTTTATATAAACATTTGGTCAATACGATATATAGGTTACCAGTAACTTGTATAGTGAAAATGAAGACATTTGAGTAAAAAGTAAAATAAATAGTAAAAGTTGACCTTTGACCTTGACCTGTGACCTGGACCTTTATGTAAGAGGTTTTTTTTTATTGACATTGCCCCGGAAAATAAAATAAGGATGCCTAATTTCATTAAAACCCATCAGTTAGTTTCATATATATTAATAGAATAGTTGACCTTGACCTTTAACCTTTATATTGACCTTTATGATGTGTGTCCAAATGTATTATTTTCCTTTTCATTTAAAGTGCAACTATCTCACCAAATTTTGTGAAGTTTGCATGAAAAGTAGCGAAAATAGCATATTGACCTTTTATTTGACCTTGACCTGTGACCTTGACCTTTATTATGGAATTGTATAGTTTCTTGTATGACCTTCGCCTAGGTATTCCGAATATACATGGTAAGCCTAGTGAGAATCTAACAGTTAGTATAAGAAATACTAGTGAAAAACTTATTTTGACCTTTGACCTTACCCTTAAGAATATTTACCTAAAATGTTGTCAATATGATATATAGGTTACCAGTAACTTGTATAGTGAAAATGAAGACATTTGAATAAGAACTAAAAAATATGAAATATTTACCTTATTTTTAACCATGACCTTTGACCTTAACCTTTAAGTTAAATGGAATATTTTTTTTTGACTGACCTTCGCATTGACCAAATGAATATACCTGTGAAATTTGGTGAAAATCCATCAAACGGTCTAGGAGGAGTTTCCGGACAGACAGACAGACAGACGGACGACGACGACGACGACGGCTGGCTGGTGGTGCACAGTATATGGGCGGGATCTGTGTGCGCGATACCACTCTGCTTCGCAGAGTTGATAATCATTAAAAATTGACATACTACTAAAGGTGACGGGTTACATGAATCCAGTTAACCCCAAAATGTACATACTACTAAGGCGAAGGGTTGCATACATTTTACTTTCTTTTTCCAATCTTTTCTGTAATTTCTTTCTGGGGATTTGGAAGCCCAGCAAGGTTATAATCACTTCCAACTTTTTCATGTACGGCAATTGCCGGAGGAACGGAGGGTGGGGAGAGAGTCTTCTTCTTTTCTATCCTTTCCTTCGACTTTTCTTTTCTATCGGGTATGCCATCTCTACTGGATTTAGTCCTGACCACCTCGTTTGGATCGTAAGGTATGTGTGGCCAGCGTATCTATGTAAATCTCTCTCTCTCTCTCTCTCTCTCTCTCTCTCTCTCTCTCTCTCTCTCTCTCTCTCTCTCTCTCTGCTCTGCTCTGCTCTGAATAAAACCAAGGCTTATTGAAAGATTGAATACTTGAACAGTTGCATCAAAATATTTTGCATAGGAAAGACTTTAAGTGATTTACAGAAGTCCAGGCATTCCATCTTTCAATGCCCTCGCTTTATGTCACTCAGAGTAAAGGTGTGACGCAACTTTGACATCTGACTGTTCATATGGCTAAGACAAAATTAGTCAGTCCAACTTAAAGGGGGATGGTTCACTTTTTGGGCGATTTTTGCATGTATTCATTATTGTTCTAGTTTCCTCCCTAGACCTCCATCAAATTAAACAAAAAAACAAAAAATATCCGTTAGATCCCCCTTGTAGATTAATTTGCAAATTTTTCGGTAGAAAAGTGTCCCGGCCGGTTCTTCCAACATTACAGGCTCACTATCGTTCGCCAGGGAAAAAATCGACACCTAAATAGCACGAAAGGTCTAATTATTGACGAAGAAATGGGGCGAAAGGTCTTAAAATCGACTAACTAATGGGGCAAACATCTTAACATCTGAAAACTAATGGGGCTAAACATGACGGAGAAAGTGGTCCAGAAAAACGGTCTTCCTCCCCTTAACCTAAGTAAATGACCGTACTGTAACGCATTTTAAACCTAAATATATGTAACAAATCTATAACTATTTGGAAACATTCTCTATAAACACATGCCCGAGTCTGCGTTTTCCCTCACCCATTGTTCACTGTTGTTAGTGTATCATATAGTAATGCATATAGAATGTACACTCGGTCAAAATAGTATCTGCACCCCTACCCTGATAATCTGGTGTGTACAGCTTGGAAGGGTTGACATCTCTACCTGCCGCTATATTCATCTATACTACTACCTACCTATACCTACCTACCTATACTACTACCTACCTATACTACCTAAGACCTACTACCTACGACCTACAACCTATACTACCAAGCTGTACACACCAGATTATCAGGGTAGGGGTGCAGATACTTTTTTGACCGAGTGTAAATGTAGGGAGTCAATCATAAGGGAAGCCATAATTTCCAATTGGACAGACCGCCCATCATCTACCGGGATAAAAATGTCAGGAGAGAGAATATGCACTGTTAAACAAAAAAATCCATTAGTTTTACGGTCACGGGAGAGGCAACACAATTGCCAACAAAATACCGTAATTTCAGTGATTATAGACTTAATGAACCGTCTATATTACTAGTTATTTACGTTCATAATGTCGTAAACTGAATGTATATAGGGTTTTCGATAGTGGTTCTTTACGATCTTCTATTGTTAATTTTACGGATATGTTTATATTGTGTAGATGTATGGTAAAGGAGAGGTTTAATATATGTTTATATTGTGTAGATGTATGGTAAAGGAGAGGTTTAATATATGTTTATATTGTGTAGATGTATGGTAAAGGAGAGGTTTAATATATGTTTATATTGTGTAGATGTATGGTAAAGGAGAGGTTTAATATATGTTTATATTGTGTAGATGTATGGTAAAGGAGAGGTTTAATATATGTTTATATTGTGTAGATGTATGGTAAAGGAGAGGTTTAATATATGTTTATATTGTGTAGATGTATGGTAAAGGAGAGGTTTAATATATGTTTATATTGTGTAGATGTATGGTAAAGGAGAGGTTTAATATATGTTTATATTGTGTAGATGTATGGTAAAGGAGAGGTTTAATATATGTTTATATTGTGTAGATGTATGGTAAAGGAGAGGTTTAATATATGTTTATATTGTGTAGATGTATGGTAAAGGAGAGGTTTAATATATGTTTATATTGTGTAGATGTATGGTAAAGGAGAGGTTTAATATATGTTTATATTGTGTAGATGTATGGTAAAGGAGAGGTTTAATATATGTTTATATTGTGTAGATGTATGGTAAAGGAGAGGTTTAATATACTCCCCGTCGTTCTCCACACACTAACTCCTCCAAACTTGTTTTTCCGTACTGCATTGTTCCGTCTTATACAACCTAGAGACCTTATAGTAAAAGAGATCGGACAACCTCTTCCTTCCTCATGTTTAGCCCCATTAGTTTTCAGATTATAAGACGTTCGGCCCATTAGTTTGGCGATTATAAGACCTTTCGCCCCATTTATTTGTCAATATTAAGACTTTTCGTGTCATTTAGGTGTCAATTTGTTTCCTGGTGAGCGATAACGATCCTGTAATTTAAGAAGAACCGGCCTTCGGCCCGGACATTTTTCTATCGAAAAATGTACATATATATCTTGGAGGGTCTTGGGTCGATGTTTTAAAACTTAATGGAGGTCTAGGGAGGAAACCAAATAATATTTAAAAGATATAAAATTTAGCTAATAAACACGCCCGTCCCCCCTTAAACTCAGTTACCTACAGATATCTTTCGGCAATACTGGTATAGGATAATACAGTCTGACCTTTGGATCTAAATTCTACATGATCAAAACTTAAATATCACCCCCGTTGTTTAATCATTACCGTACCAAAATGGCGTCCGAAGACAATTACGGCCGGTCTCTCTTATCAAAGGATCTCTATTACAGTCAGTTTCAAGATGCTGCTGAACGCCCTCATTAAGGGGCGTCACCGTTTTGTGTTCATCTTTCTCTCCTTTTCTCTCTTTCCCTGGCTTGTATCCATTCGGCCCCATTCAGCCAACTGTTTTAAGACGTTTATCCCCATCCAGGTGTCGATTTCTTCCTGTCGAGCGATAGCGAGCCAGCATTGTATGGAGAAATCCGGTTTCGCCGGAGCCATTTATCTATCGAAAAATGTACAAATTTATCTTGTTGTTAAAACAAAAATATATGTATATACTGGCTCGCTACCGCTCGCCAGGAAAATATTGACACCTGGATGGGGGTAAACGTCTTAAAACAGTAAGCTGAATGGGGCCGAATGGATACAAGCCAAAGAGAGAGGGAGAGAAAGAGAAAAAAAAAGCGAGGTGGTCTCCCTTAACTTAGCACCAATATGTCGTGAAGTTCATGGTTGCCTTGATCATATAATGGTCTTGGTGGTGTAATGGTTAGAGTGTTAACAAAATCTGTGTGTAATAACCCAGGTTCGAATCCCGGTGGATCATAAGAACATAAGAACATAAGAAAATGGGAGTCTGCAGAAAGCCGATTGGCCCAAGCAAGGCAGATCCCTGTCCCACACAACCCCAGTTCAATTACAAAGCCCAATTATAGGCTCAACACTCCAATACCCTGAGGATCATCTTACCAAAACGGTTAGAGATTAACGCAGGATTATGGGGGTATGCAGAGTGCTGATTGGCCCAACCCAGCCGATCCCCCTTCACACCCAACCCTTCTCGTCCATATGCTTATCCAATTTTATCTTAAAGCTCCCTACCATTTTAGACCCCACTATAGCACTTGGTAGTCCATTCCACCCATCTACAACTCTGTTACCAAACCAATATTTGCCTATATCTTTTCTGAAACGAAATTTATCTAATTTGAAACCATTGGTACGAGTTCTTTCGCTATCACTGAGCTTTAGTACATTTGTCATGTCCCCTTTGTTAATCCCACTAACCCACTTGAACACCTCTATCATATCCCCTCTAACTCTGCATCTCTCTAACGAATGTAAACCTAATTTCTTCAACCTTTCTTCATACGAAAGATTTCTAATATTATGGATCATTTTTGTCATTCTACGCTGTACTCTCTCCAATGAATCTATGTCCATTCTGTAATAAGGACACCAAAATTGGACAGCATAATCCATATGGGGTCTCACTAATGACAAGTAAAGTTTTAAGATAACATCAGCAGTTCTGTTACTCACACTCCTAGAGATGAACCCGAGAATCCTGTTTGCCTTATTACGAACGCTTATACACTGTTTTCTAGGCTTCAACTCATTGCTAACAAACACACCTAGATCTTTCTCACAGTCTGAATTTTCTAATTCTAAATTAGCTAGTTTATATTTAACATTTGTATGCATCTTCCCTATCTTTAATACCTTGCATTTGTCAATGTTAAACTTCATCTGCCAATTTACTGACCATTCATGTAAGGTATCTAGATCCCTTTGGAGGCACTCTATATCGCTATCTGAATCAATTGATCTCCCTATTTTAGTATCGTCTGCGAATTTACTTATCCTACTAGTTATACCTAAATCTAGGTCATTTATGTATATAAAAAACAACAGGGGACCTAATACCGATCCCTGGGGGACACCACTTTTGACTGCTCCTCACTCTGACTTGGTACCATTTATGCTGACTCTTTGTTTCCTACCAATTAGCCATGACCTAATCCATCCCAACAACGATCCTCCTATTCCATGTGCCTCAACCTTTCTCATCAATCTCTCATGAGGGACTCTGTCGAAAGCTTTACTGAAATCTAAATAAATAATATCATATGACTTGTCACTATCTACTGCTTCATATACCTCTGAGAAAAAGTTAAGCAAATTAGTAAGGCAAGAACGTCCCTGAGTGAATCCATGCTGAGAAGAATTTATTAAGTTAAATTTGTCTAAGTGGCTTCTAGTTTTCCTATCAATAATAGACTCTAGCAACTTTCCTATGATTGATGTGAGACTAATGGGACGGTAATTGGATGCTATCGATTTATCACCTTTTTTGAAGATCGGAACTACATTTGCAAGCTTCCAAGCTTCTGGAACTAAACCTGTTTCTAAAGACTTGTTAAATAAAAATGCTAATGGGCTACTTAACTCATCTCTGCATTCTTTTAATACTCTAGCATATACCTCGTCAGGACCAGGCGATTTATGAGGTTTCAGTCTGTCAATTTCCTTAAGCACATCATTTCTACTTATACTAACTGTACTTAACATATTTTCTATACTATCACTATATACCATATTGACTTCTGGAATCTGTGCCAAATTGTCATTAGTGAAAACGGAAAGAAACTGACTATTTAATGTACTGCACATTTCTAAATCATTTTCTGTTATTTCTCCTATTGAAGTTTTTAGGGGCCTATTACATCTCTAACTTTAGATTTATATAGTTGGTAAAAAGCTTTAGGGTTATTTTTTGAGTCACTGGCTATCCTTATTTCATAATTTCTTTTTGCTTTCCTGATTTCCTTTTTGACCTGTCTTGATAGAGTCTGATAGTATATATGTAGATGATTTTCGCCTTTCTTTATTTTTCTATATATTCCTTTCTTGTTTCCTATAAGATCTATTAGCTTATTAGTCATCCATTTTGGTTGGTTCTGCGTCGATCTAAATCTTCTTTTAGGGATATATTTATTTTGAGCATTGTGGAGTGAAGCAATAAACTGGTTATATGTAGGTGGCAAGTTTAACTCTGGCATATCCTGACTTAATTGCTTAACAATAGGGTCCACCCTTAAGTCTCTTCTTAACCCACCATAATCGGCTTTTCTGAAATCTGGGATAAGTGTTGTATTCTCTTTAGTATGTCCATTGTATATTAAAATAAATAGATTTATGATCGCTATTTCCTAGGTGGTCACCAATCTCTACATCATTTATCATATGTTCATTGTTACTGAAAACTAAATCAAGAATATTAATACCTCTAGTCGGCGTATCTATGAATTGAAATAAAAAACTATCTTGTACAACCTCAATAAACTCTACTGAATCGGAGTCGCCTATTAGGTGCTGCCAATCAATGTTCGGAAAATTAAAATCCCCCATAATGCACACATTGCTAAACCTTGATGCTATTTTAATTTCCTCCCATAACGATGTTCCGCCATTTCTACTCATATTAGGCGGTCTATATATAACTCCAATAACTATGGTCTCACTACCTTCGTTAACCTCTACCCAAACACTTTCATTATCATTATTTAGTCTAATACCTGATTTAATACAGCTTTTTAATGTACTCCTGACAAACACTGCTATACCCCCGCCCCTCCTACTTGTTCGGTCATATTTAAACAAACTATATCCTGGAATATCAAATTCTGCTAAAAATGCCTAGATTCTGTATTAATCCACGTTTCAGTTAGCGCTATTATGTCTATATTTTCTGTGCTAACGAGTGCTCTAAGTTCGTTCATTTTGTTACATAAACTCCTACAATTTGTATAATATACCCTCAACCTATTACTTTTATTTGCAACTAATTTTCTATTGTTTTTAGCTAACTTATTATTTCCTGTTGAACTACTAGCTCTAGACGGAAATTCTACTCTATCAGTAATATCATCTTTACTATCAGTTACATGTGTAGTGTTATCGATACTACTATTACACATCACTATATTCGCACTATCTTGACTGATTATTTCTATTTTACTCACTAGTTTGTCACATGAAGTACCTGCTCCATATGGAGACAGTATTTTACTTACACACCCAGGTTTTTTTAACGAAACCCCGCAACAATCTTGTCCAGTGAGCTGGCCAAGGTCGAAACTCCTAGTCGAGAAAGATGTACTCCATCCTGGGCATACAGTTCATCCTTACCATAGAAGTGGGTCCAGTTATCTAGGAATGGTATTGACTTTGCCTTGCAATACTTCTCCAGCCGGCTATTTACACCAATAGCCCTGGAGGACCATTCCTTCCGTACCCCTCTTCTTGGCAGGATACTGTGCACCACAGGAAATCCACCCTTCTCCTTGATCCTCTCCAGCATTTCCTGGTACTTGGTCAGCAACTCCTCAGTCCTGCATCTCCATATGTCATTGGATCCCGCGTTGATGAAGATGATAGGGTCCTCCCCACCCACTTCTAGGACACCATCCATCTTCTCTGCCACCCTCCCGACTCCGGCTCCAGGTAGGCAGATAACTTTACTAACATGAGTGTTAGTAGCCCCGTCAAGGTACCTAACCATTGAATCACCGACAATGAACTTAGCTTTTTTCCGTTGTCGGCGTGTAGCAGGAGTTGTAGCAGCAACAGCAGCAGACTTCCCCCCCTCCCCTCTCACTGCCTCGATGATCGCCACTTCCTCGCCATCACTCTCATCAGCCAAGATGCTGAAGTTGTTGTGGGTCTTGAGTGGCTGCCTTTTCAGCTTGCAGGCCGTTGCACTGGTTGACACCACTTTCCAAGGGGCTTCACGATCCCTGGGAACACTTCCGGTAGCCTCACACTTCTTCTCCGCCATAGCTAGTCTCAAGGCCAAATTTTCATCTTTGAGACACTGAATCTCCTGCTCCACACTCTCCAGTCTTTCTTGCAAAGCAAGACAAAGCTGGAGAGTATGGGAGGAGACAGCAGACTCATCAACAACAGCCATCACTAAGAAAGTTCACTAGGACCTCACTAAGGGTAAACAGGTTCACTAGCGGTCACTGGGGACGTCCGCACTGGTCAGGGGTCAGAGGGCAACTGATCACATATATGCTTTCATTAATTTCGTTGGAGGTGTTTGGTGTTGCGGTGAAATTGATAAAAATATAGATTAAAATATATATATCTCCGTTTTTAGCACTGTTGTTGATATTTAAGGACAGAAGAACCTAATAACCCCTTCTGTACCGGCGACGTCTTTGTAATATTATTCTAGTTATATTTAAGGACAGCAGAACCTAATAACCCCTTCTGTACCGGCGACGTCTTTGTAATATTATTCTAGTTATATTTAAGGACAGAAGAACCTAATAACCCTTCTGTACCGGCGACGTCTTTGTAATATTATTCTAGTTATATTTAAGGACAGCAGAACCTAATAACCCCTTCTGTACCGGCGACGTCTTTGTAATATTATTCTAGTTATATTTAGACGATTTTGTGCAGTTTAGGAAGGATCTGTGGTAGTAAAAATGGTCGAGTGATATAGTTCGAAGCCTTTTAATTGCTGGAGGCCCTTTTTAAACTGAATAAAATCGTCTAACAGTAACCAGAATATAATGAAAGAGACATCCCCGGTACAGAAGGGGTTAAATTATCCATCATCTCTCTTACTACAGGATCTCGATAACAGACAGATTTAAGGGGAGATGGGCCGTTTTTCTGGAGTGTTCACATTTTAATACGTTCAGCCCATTAGTTTGGCTATTTTAAGACCTTTCGTCCCTTTTCTTTGTCAATATTAAGATTTATCATGCTATTTAGGTGTCAATTTTTTCCTGGCGAGCGATAACGAGCCTGTAATTTAGGAGGAATCTGCCTTCGGCCGGGAAATTTTTCTATTGAAAAATTTACAAATATATCTTGAAGGGAGATCCTGTTTTTTTTTTTTTTTTTTTTTTTTTTTTTTAAAGTTTGATGGAGGTCTATGGAGGAAACTAGAAAAATAATAAGTAAATTAAAAAAATCGACCAAAAAACGAACCAGATGCCGCTGAACGCCCTCATTAACTTAGCACCAATATGTCGTCAAGTTCATAGTTGCGTTGATTATATATATATATATATATATATATATATACCGGTATATATATATATATTTATATATATATATATTAGCCGTCCGGCTGGCTCAGTTGATAGCGTGACTGATTCCCATCTTGAAGGTCTCGCGTTCAATCCCCGCTCAGATTGAAAAGTTTTTCTGGGATACAGCTGGCGGTTACCATCTCCCCATGAGCAAGGGGGATGGGTAATGGTGTCTGGTAGACTAAAGAAAGCCAAGCGCTTGTGAATCCTCGAAGGAGGAGATACGGGCGCTATATAAGTAACCAGAAGATTATTATTATATATATATATATATATATATATATCCGGTTTTAGCACTGTTGTTGATATTTAGGGACAGAAGAACATATTAAAGTATCCATCATTTCATCATCGAGTCTTGAAAGTTAGTACTACGTTTACTTGCCTAACTCTTGTCACATCTATGCTTTCAATAGAAAAACAAATCTACATAAACAGATAGGATACAGTCTTGAACAGATAGGATAAACAGATAAGATACAGTCATGAACCCTTCAGAACAAAATATGTGGACTGCCAAGGAAAAGCTCTAACAATATGAGAGTTTTTTTATATGTGTATGAGGGAGACAAAAGGCAATACTACCTCCAACAAGTATCTGCCTCAAAGCTGAAAGAGTGACGGAGCCAAATTAAGGGCGGCTGGTGGTCAGCTTAAACAAATATTTATGGTATATCGGAAAGAAGTGTGGTATGCTTGTTTAGTGTAGTGAAATGAATAGGAGGAGAAGGTGTTTGTGAGAGCTAGCTGGATTACTGCCTGTGTAGGTGAGGCACAAATAGAAACAGTGAGGGAAGCCATACACATGAAACAGGGGTTCCAGCAACTCCTTGAGGCCTTCCCTGGGTATTGCCCTAATCGATTGGTGTGGTGGGATGGTCTTGTTACAGAGCGGAAAATCGAATCACGATGTGTCAACGGGGAGATATTGTCGGGATGAAATTTGTGGTCTACTCAAGTTTCAGTACACGCCATAAAAACTCCTTTGTTGTTTGGAAAAACAAATGACATTGTATGAATATTTCTATGTATAAAATATCCTATGGGGGCAGTAACTAGTGAACTAGAAGCTCAAATGGTTCAATGAGAGAGAGAATTGTCCAAAATTAAAAGATGAAAGTGATATGGTGGAGACGCGGCTTCCAGAAGTCAAAACTGCACTATTCCAGGAGCAGACAGCCAGACTCCTTATAGACATACTGAGTCTGGAAGCAAGCCTAGGAAGTAACCATTTGCAATAAAACAAATGAAAAAATCTGTCTCGTCGTCTCACTCTGTCATTTGGGATAAAACCCATCTTCGTCGTGTTTGAGCGATTGAACACACAGGCCTATGTTCGGAGGGAGAGTTGTAACATTAAGGGGGGTTAACCTGCTTATTTTATCTTTCTCTCCTTTTCTCCCTTTCTCTGGCTTGTATCCATTCGGCCCCATTCAGCCAACTGTTTGAAGACGTGTATCCCCAAGCAGGTGTCGATTTCTTCCTGGCGAGCGATAGCGAGCCAGCATTGTATGGAGAAATCCGGCTTCGCCGGAGTCATTTTCCTATCGAAAAATTTACAAATTTAGCTTGCTGTAAAAATAAAATATATACTGTATATGCTGGCTCGTTACCGCTCGCCAGGAAAATATTGACACCTGGATGGGGTTAAACGTCTTAAAACAGTAGGCTGAATGGGGGGAATGGATACAACCCAGAGAGAGAGTGAGAAAGAGAGAAAAAAACGAGTTGGGCCCCTTAAAAAGAAAATCATATACTAAATAAATAAATCAGATACAAGTTTGGGTGACTATTGATCGGGGCTGTACCCCGACCCTAAATGTTGGTCTGTGTGGTGGTGTTTACTTTAGCGTTCCCCATCAGTCAGGCCCAAACTAGGGGGCTCGACGGGACCAACATTAGCACCTTCATTTGGACGGGTCAGGCCATGGACTCGGGTTAAGGGGGGTCACTGGCTTTTTTGTTTATCTTTTTCTTCTTTCCTCTCTTTCCCTGGCTTGTATCCATTCGGCCCCATTCAGCTAATTGTTTTAAGACGTTTATCTCCATCCAGGTGTCGATTTCTTCCTGGCGAGCGATAGCGAGCCAGCATTGTATGGAGAAATCCGGCTTCGCCAGAGACATTTTTCTATCGAAAAACGTACAAATTTAGCTTGCTGTCAAAACAAAAATATGTATATGCTGACTCGCTACCGCTCGCCAGGAAAATATTGACACCTGGATGGGGGTAAACGTCTTAAAACAGTAGGCTGAATGGGGCCGAATGGATAAAAACCAAAGAGAGAGGGAGAGAAAGACAAAAAAAAGCGAGGTGGGCTCCCTTAATATAAACCATCACGATACTGAAAGGGTTAATGACACGCCAACGCATATCTTCTTGTTTTTCTACGTGGCATGCAGCTTTCTCTTTAATAGGAGCGTTCACAGAAGAGGATATTGCGTTCGAGAAATATAATGGTTTGAAATGAGGTACCGGTGCTCATGTAGCCTATTCAAAAGCTTACATTTGTTCAACGAGGCTATCCACGATCAACAAGTAGAACCAGTGATAATTATAAACAACAATGATGGGCCCCAGCAAGACTTTTGGATTACCACTAACACCCAAATCAAACGATCAATTCAACGAACCGGACACAAAATAAGTCGGATTTTGTTGTCCTATGTGTTTGAAGGAGACCAATACAAAGCTGCCTGTAACAAGTGTCTCCCTGAAAGTTAAAAGTGACAGAAAAACAGTTTTTTGGTGTACTGAAAAGAAGTGTGGTGTGCTTGCTTAGTGTAGTGAAATATATAGGATGAGGAGGTGTTTGTAACAGCTAGCTGTATAACTCTCTGTGCAGGCGAGACACAAACAGAAACAGTAAGGGAGGCCATACAAATGAAACAGTAATTCCAGCAACTCCTTATCACATGCCTATGAGGCCTCCCCTAGGTAGTGCCCTCCTCGATTGGTGTCTACAATCTGGTTTTTGTAAGCCAGCCATTTGGTAAGGAGCTTTCAAAAGTCTTTCTACATACACCCATCTTATTCAACACATTGCAAACATTACTACAAAGCAGATCAAACCAAACTATGATCAAACTTAAATTATTTGACCAACTGTACATTCCTGAGCCTTAACCTATTCAGTACCGGTGACGTCCTTTTCATTATATTCCAGCAATTATTAAACGATTATATTCAGCTTAGGACGGATGTGTAGCAATTAAGAGGCTACAGACTATCTCAACCACATATTCCTCCTAAGTTGCATAACATCGTCTAAATATAGCTGAAATAAAACAACAGAAATCCCCGGTAGGAAAAGGGTTAATTGGTATACAATCATTTGCATATGTAAATTATGTAAAGCCAAATTCTGGAGCACTTTTAAATTACAGACTCGATACCGCTCGCCAGGAGAAAACCGACACCTAAATTACACGAGAAGTCTTAATTAATATTGACAAAGAAATGGGGCGAAAGGCATCATAATCGCCAAAATAATGGGCCGAACGTCATAAGATCTGAAAACTAATGTATTGTCTTGTTTGGGTTCGATACATATTCAAATGTGTGCCTAGTTATCATGGCTCACGATTGTACCTGAAGGGCGTGGTCATTGCGGTAACACGGGCCGTATCATTCGTTGGCAACCCTACCGACAACAATGATGGGAAAATTATGTGAAAAATATGCGCTCATGTTGCCAACGTTATTGTGGAGTCTCCCCTTTGTGTGTGTGAGAGAGAGAGAGAGAGAGAGAGAGAGAGAGAGAGAGAGAGAGAGAGAGAGAGAGAGAGAGAGAGAGAGAGAGAGAGAGGAGGAGGAGGGAGAGAGAGTAAGAGAGAGAGATTGTGTGAGAGCAAGCAAGTGTGAACATAAGAATGCCTGTGATATAGCCTACTGTATATTCTGTTAATATATGAGTATTTCCAAATAAGAATAGGAAAGCATGAAGAGTTAGTGTGAAGCCTCCCCTTTGAATAGTATACAAATAATCACATTATAAATTGTCCTGACATTTATTCTACCCAGCCAGGATTCTAATACTTTCAATGTACCACCACGCATTATTTTATTTTACTCTGGCTACAAACAGACAATTATATTTTACTAAGGAAGTGGTCTTGGGTGCTAGAGGAATATTTCATACACTTGTTTACCCTTATAATTCCAAGATATCCCTTAGAAACTGAAAAACAAAACACAATAATAGCTGAAATATGAGGAAGAAATGCGTCTGAGTCATTGTATACGTGTATACGTAAGGGGTTCATTATAATGTGTAAGAATTCAGCCATAAATAATCTATCATTAGTCATAATTATTAGCTAGGTAATATACAATACTTTATATAAAAAAAAAATATATATATATATATATATATATATATGTGTGTGTTCCATAAAATCGCCTGTGTGACTCCGCCTTTATCAGAAGTAATAATGATGACAGCCATTGTTCCCAAGAGTGTTAAGTTCTCGTAGCCACAGCATCACAAACTAAAATTCACGGTTGTCTTGAAGATTACTTTCGGAATAAAAGAATATTTGTGTAGCCAGCATATGAATAGTTGGCTGCAACCTATATTTGGGGATATTGCAGACATTTATGCAAGATCATTTTGCATACGAATTTTTTGTAATCGCTATAAAAATATTCACATTTTCTTCGTGTCAGATATTAAGCACTATTGGTATTTAGCGGTAATAGATTATTGTAATATTTTAAACACATCCTAGCCAAGCATTGTCCATGATATACGAATTACCTTTGTAGGATATATCATGGTAATAATCGTCATATATGAATTGCAAGTATTGTCTTCATGTTTGTTATTAATGTAATTGTATTGTGTTCACTCTCTGTGTAACATCCTTCGCTAATTACTATGTTTGAAAATAGTTAAGTATTATAAGTGGAGGCTTTCATCATATCAAATTTATCCCAGATGTTCCCGTGTGTGGTATAATTGTGTAACCCATCAATTATGTAAACATATGAACAACACAGGTACTAAATAAATATGTGTATATTACTATCATTATTGTTATTATGGAAATTATAATGTGTATTATTTGTATTCAACTTGCCATATTTAATGTGTGCTTAACACGAGTATCAATTATATTTTGTATATAGGTTTTTTGCTTAAGACTCCTAGTGAGACATTTTCTAAGCCAATAATATCACAATGCTGTTCATTTGGGGTAAAAAGTATTTGAATACTTTCACCAAAACTTAGCTTTCTCTTTAGTTTGAACATTAATTAAACTATTTATCAAGAAACGCAAATAAAGCCATTATATTCAATTTCTGCTCAGATGTGAACAAGGAGAACAAGACGGTGCATGTTTTTCGTGTTACTGCCGTGCCTCATTTATCTTCGCTTGACAGCCTTTTTTTTTTTTTTTTCCTAAATTAAAATATAACAATTTGTTCCATATGATAGGATACATAAAAAACAAATCTTCCTTAGTTTACATCTTGTAGAAAAGGGAACATTCATCTAAATCCATGGTACAATAAAGTAAAAATGCGAAGACATGGTATTTAAAGGATTTGTAAGCGCTTCGACAAGGGGTGTATGTGTAAGAGAGAGAGAGAGAGAGAGAGAGAGAGAGTGAGTGAGTGAGTGAGTGAGAGAGAGGCAGAGAGAGAGAGGGGTGTGTGGGGGGAGTGAGAGAGAGGGTGAGGGAGAGGGAGAGAGAGAGAGAGAGAGAGAATGGGGTGTGGCTGACCTTTCTTTGACCCCTCAGCTCTGTACCTCGGAGTGTGACCCCTCTTGACCTGACACCACGTTAACATGGGTAGAGAGAGAGAGAGAGAGAGTTGCAGGGTGCGGGGATATTTTCTTTTGCTAAGACCAAATAGAGAATCTAACCCATGCTATGTGAAGTACTCTCTCTCTCTCTATATATATATATATGTGTGTGCAGGCTATATATTGCTTGCCCACAAATAAAACGACATATGAATACGGTGAAGTGTATCATAATCGCCTAACTAAACAGGTGAAACGTCTTTAAGTAATCCAAACTAAGAGAGTGGAATAAGGAGGATCCCGATAGACTCGCCTTTCACCAGATAGGGTTTATCCTGTTTTAATTGATGTATTCCAGTGTTTGAGCTATACCGGTAACCGTGAACCCTTTGAGTACCAGCGACGTGTGCTATAATTTATTCTAGCTATATTTATACGATATTATGCAGCTTTAGAACGAGCTGTGGTAGTTAAAAGGGTTGGTTGAGAGAGCTTGAAGCCTTATTATTGCTAGAGGTTCTTCCTAAGCTGAAGAAAATAGTCTAATCATTGCCAGAATATAATTAAAAGGATGTCACCGGTACTGAACGGGTTAAAACTCTGTTATTCTGTAAACAATCAAAGGTACACATGAATTTGTCTACACGCCGGGACTGTATGTATGCAGGGAAAATTTATACCCTGAATTTGAAGTATAACATTGAATTTGAAGTATAACATTGAATTTGAAGTATAACATTGAATTTGAAGTATAACATTGAATTTGAAGTATAACATTGAATTTGAAGTATAACATTGAATTTGAAGTATAACATTGAATTTGAAGTAT